>CM019148.1:200335772-200439303 GCA_009733165.1 Naja naja | reverse complement strand
GGCACAATTTTTCTCTTTGGAGATTGCAGGAGTCCTTCAGAATTCTTTCTGTTTTTTTTCCCTCAAGGCTAGGAGAACTGTTAAAACACCTAATCAAATCTTCCACTCCTGTAATAGAACTCAAGCTTCTCTACTTTGCAAGGAGCTCGATTAATCCATTCCATAACGGTAAAACAATGGACCTTGAATTAAGTGGGTGACACATAAGCTTTGCACCATACTGGTATGAGGAGTAAATGCATCATTAATACCTTGGGGATTAGACAGCAGCCATTTGGCTGATGAGTTAATGTAGCTGCAAGCATGATACTACATCTACTTTTGGAAATGCTGTCTGTGGCATTCCTGCCCAGATGGTTGTAAAATGAAAAGGGAGGAGGAAGGGAGGAGGGAGGGAGGAGGGAGGAGGAGGAGGGAGGAAGGAAGGGAAGGAAGGAAGGAAGGAAGGAAGGAAGGAAGGAAGGAAGGACCCAGAATTTGCTCATGTGCATTCTATTTCCTTCTGCTCCCCATTCAGTGTCTCCGTTATTTGCAGGCCTAAAAGTGGGTGTTTATGTGCAGAGTGAAACAGCTCAAAAGATTTGAGGAAGGGCTGTGAGAATACATAACACAGTAGTTGTGGAAAAGGTACATATCCATTTCACCCCTTCTTCATGAACCATCTATGCTTTTGGAAAGGAAGAAACATTTAACCCATAAATGGCCATCACATTTACCCATTCTCCTGAAATGTGGCAATCACGATAGTGGCCACAATTTGCAACTATAGTATTTGACACTGGCCATTATTACTGGTTTTGTCATTAAATTCAACCTTAGGAGATGCATCTTATTTATCTGTGGAATTTGAAATGTTTTACTTGCAGGAGAAACTTATTATCAAACTTAAGGAATGCAAAAATTAATGGAATGATAGTCCTGAAGATATACAAGGAGACTATGGTAGGGCAAGAATCATCAATTCAACAATCTATCATCACCCAGTCATTTGTCTATCTTGATATCATGTTTATGTCTCAGGAACATGTTACAGAAAGTATCATTGCTGGGAAGCCTCAACAGCTTTGTTGAGAGAAAGGAATGGACCACTTATTTAATTAATTAAATAGCACAAAAAGCTCATGAATAGAACATAAACAATTTAAAAAAATCAAAGGATATTCAATAATCAAAGCAGCATAATGATGGCAAAGATTAGGGCTTCTACCGAAGTATGAAAATAGTTCTATCAAGATTATTTCTCCTGATACCTGAATGATGGGAATTCCAATGAAATTCACCTTTGTAGGTATAAATTAATTCTAGATACAGAATTGGCATGTCCAAGATGGAGGGCGGAGCTGAGACAGCTCTGGGGGTGAGTTTTAGTTGGTAGGGGGTGCCAATGGGGATTTCCTGGATGCCCGCTTCCCTACCTGGATTTTATGGGAGAGTCGGGTGTGGGTTGGGGCTGTTTGTGAGCCAGCTGGGCCGGTCGGTGAGGCGTTTTTGGACTTTCTGCCTCGGCGTCCTGGCCTATTGGAGATGGCGCTGCCGTGGCTTTTGGAATGGAGGCTTGGCGGTTTCAGCACCCCGCGGCTTTCGGCGGCTCTGGCGGCTCTTCCAGCGTGGCCCGGCGGTGTAGCTCTTCCAGCGGTGGTGTGATGCCCCGTGGATGACTGCAGCGGCTGCGGGACTTGCCTCTGGTGTTTGCAGCGTTTTGGAGGGTAGACCGGCGGCGGAGCTGTGGATCCTGGCCTCCTTACTGGCGGCGGCAGCTGGAAGCGGCGGCGAGCAGCGATGCTAGCTGCCTGGCGGAGCTCGGCTGTGGATTGTTGACTGGGATGGCTGCTGTGATGGCGGAGGCTGTTGGATGGAGAGGGGCAGCGCCTGAGAATGGTTTCGGCGGGATGGCGAGTCCTGTGGCCTGGTGGCCTGCTTGTTTTGGGACCCGGAGGCTGCGGTCGGAACCATGATAGAACCAGGACAGAGGTGGTGGTTATCATTGTGGATTCTGTGCCAGCCGGTGAGCCCCTGGACTGTTTGGGCGTTTTCCGTGGGCCAGATCCAGGCCCTTGAATGCTCCTCTCCTTCAATGGCTGGATTGACTTTGGGCGGGTCGGGTGGGCTGTGACTTGCCTAGGGGGATGGAATATATATATATTCCCCTGCGGTTGGCAAATTTCTGTGGCCCTGGACCCTGCCTTCAAGGAGCCCGTTGTTGGGTTCCTTTGGATTCCTGCCTATCGAACTGTTCGAACTGATGGTGTCACGCTGAATCATCTGCCGTATTTAACATCTACTTGATCATCTGGCTTTTTGTCTCCACGTTGTGGAGATATTTATCATCTTTATCCAATGACTACGGTTTTTAAATATCATGGACCTCTCCTTTTACCAGGACTTTGTTTGGACAGGTCCCATTGTTGTGAGAGGGCGATGGGCGGATTATCTCTCTACTGTGGGAGAGTGGAGAGTTTTACATCTAACCCTGCAGTTTTCAAGATTTCTTTTGTTGGCTTTCGCGGTGAGAGCGACTGCCATTTTGTCATCTTTGGTCTTGAAGCGGGTGTGAGAGACCGTTTGAGACTGAAATTCTTGACTGCTGTAGCCTGTATTCTTTTTCTCCATTTGGTTTTTTAACAACATTACCCTGCTATGTATTGCCATACTATACTCTGACCCCTTAACTATCTTATGGGTTTTACTTTCCTTCGGAATTGTGGGCACTTAGGACTGCACCCTTGTCCTTGAGTTGGCCCAGGGATTATCAACAGCTTACCTTAATGGCGGATCTTGGGATCGAGAGGCATGCTGCAATCAATGGGCTAAATTTTAAACTAAGATCTAAGGGTCGAATTTTAAAATTTTAATTCGTTGTTTTAAAGGGTTAGGGAGGAGGAGGGGGTGCAGGGTCACTTGCAGCCAGTGGGAGTGTGGGGGTTGGGGGCGGCGGGGCTCTGGGCCCTGAGGTGGGCGGCGATTCCCAGGGTGGTCGGGATTGGAAGAGGACGGCGAGGCATAGGGCCATATCAGGTTATGGGAAGCGCACCCGACATTTAAGGCGGTTGGCGTTCCGACTATGGCCTCCTCCCAAGGGGCAATGGAACCAGGATCCCTGGGCTTAGGCTGGTGTATTTTAATGCCAGGTCTGTGGCTAACAAATCGTCCCTCCTCGGGAGATCATCGAGGAGGAGGCTGCGGACCTGGCTTGCATCACTGAGACCTGGTTGGGCCCAGAGGGTGTTCCTCTGGTTGAGTTATGCCCACCAGGTTTGGGTCTTGCACCCGGCCACGAGCTCAGGGTAGGGGTGGTGGGGTGGCGTGGTTATCGGGGAGACCTTGTTTCGAGGGAGGTCTCTGTTGCAGAGATGGCGGGGAGTGAGATCCTCCTCCTGAGATGGGGGCCAAATGGGCGGGTGGGCTTGCTGCTAGCATACCTTTCCCCAGCTGTGTGGCAGCGGCTCTGCCTGGGCTCCTCGATCTCCTCTCTGGGGTGGCGGTGGAGCTCCCGGACCTTATGGTCTTGGGGACTTCAACTTGCCTTGGGGGGTCGGGTGTGGCCCAGGAATTCATGGCTGGAGGCCATGGGCCTGACCCAGTGATTCAAGGTCCTACTCATGGAGGGAAATACTCTTGACCTAGTTTTTATCTCTGAGCAGTGGCGGAGTGACAGAGGGCAGGTCGCTATTACGACTTTGCCTGTTCCATGGTCTGATCACTATCTCCTAAGGCTGGTCTTCCAACAGGCGCCCCCACTGCTGGGATGAGGAGCCACCTAGATGGTTCCGCCCCAGGCCTAATGGACCCTGAGAGGTTCCAGGCAGAACTGGGGTTCTTTCCTTCTTCCCTTGCTCACAGCTCTGCGAGGATCTGGCAATAGCCTGGCAGCGGGCTGCGTCGGAGGCCCTCGACAGGGTTGTCCCCATCGTCCCCTTGTGCGTCGTGGATCTCGGCTGGCTCCTTGGTATACTGAGGAGCTCCGGGAGATGGCGCCATCGAAGGGGTTTAGAGAGCAGGTGGAGGTTTACCCGTTCCCAATCCGACCGAGCCCAGCTGAGAGCCTTTATTAGGACTTACCTGGTAGCTATGAGAGGCGAAGATCTTATCTCTCCACCCTCATAGCGTCCGCAGATCGCCCGGCCTGTTTGGGTTTTCGTTCCCTCCTTCAGCCAGAGGGGGGCGGACCCGTTGGGGTAGGGCGAGGAATTTGTTCAATATCTGTCGGATAAGATTGCTCGTATTAGTGACGGGTTGTCCTCCGATTTGCAGTGGTCTGAGGAAGGGGTGCAGGGAGTCTGGTTATTTGGGATGAGTTCGACCCGGTTTCGAGGATGAAGTGGACAGGATTATCGCGTATGAGTTCCACCACATGTTTATTGGACCCGTGTCCCTCCTGGCTGGCTTATGCGCCAGGGAGGCCACCTGCGGTTGGCTCGGGCAGTTATCAGCGCTTCTTTAAGGGAGGGTGTCTTTCCTTGTGAAAGAAGGCGGTGGTGAGACCCCTCCTGAAGAAGCCTGCCCTGGACCCGACTGTGTTAGACAACTTCGTCCAGTCTCCAACCTTCGTTTTTGAAGGTTGTTGAGAATGTGGTGGCTCAACAGGTTCCGCTTTTCCTGGATGAAGCGGACTACCTAGATCCGTATCAATCGGGCTTCCGACCTGGGTATAGCGGAGGCGGCATTGGTGGCGCTGATGGATGATCTCTGGAGGGCTCGGGATAGGGGTTTTCCTCTGTCCTGGTCCTATTAGACCTCTCAGCGGCTTTGATACCATCGACCATGGTATCCTTTGTGTAGCCTTGGGGGTTGGGAGTGGGGGCACCGTTCTTGGTGGTTCTCCTCCTACCTCTGGAGCGCCTTATCTCGGTGTTGGCGGGGGTCAGGTGGTCCCCTAGGGCCCTCACTTGTGGGGTCCCTCAGGGGAGTCCTTTCCCCCTTTGTTTATCTACATGAAGCGGGTGAGATCATCCGTGGTTTTGGGGTGAAATTCCATCAATGCGCTGATGATACTCAGCTGTACATTTCCACCCCAGGCCAGATCAGTGATGCCCTCTCCTGATGACCCGGTCTGGATGCGATGCGAACTGGATGGCGGAAACATGCCGACTCAACCCGGCCAAGACTGAGTGGCTGTGCATACCGGCGTCCGGCCCAGTCAAGATTATCCATCTTTGGCCATAGGGGAGGTGCTGCCCCTGTGGATAGGCGCGGAATCTGGGGTCCTCCTGGATGTGCGGCTCGGTTGGAGGAGCAGGTGGGGCGTTGCCAGGGGGCCTTTGCCCAGCTCCGTCTTGTTCGTCAACTTAGCCCTTTTCTGGATCGGGCGCCCTCGCATGCGATCACTCATGCCCTGTTACCTCCAGGCTTGACTACTGCAACGCTCTCTATTTGGGACTGCCCTTGCATACCATCCGGAGATTGCAGCTGGTGCAAAATCGGCGGTGGTGATGGGAGTTACCGGTTCTCCCATGTGACCCCCTCCTCGCGCGGCCTGCATTGGTTGCGGTTGCGCTCGGGTGAGATTCAAGGTTTTAGTGTTAACATACAAAGTCCTTCACGACATGGGTCCTCAATATTTAAGGGGCGCCTTCTTCGATGTCAAACACCGATCGCCCTGTTCGAGCTCATAGGCAAGGACTCCTCGGGGTTCGTCGGCGAGCCAATGCCGGCTGGCGGTTCCTCGGCAACGAGCCTTTTCTGTTGCTGCCCTGACCTCTGGAATCAACTGCCTTTGGAGCTCCGCCTGGCCCCTGACCTCCGCACCTTCGCCCGAGTTGAAGACCTGGTTATTTGACCAACCGGGCTGTGACCCTTTGGGAGGGTTATTTTAAATTTTAACTCATTTTATAAATATTTGGGCTTATAATTTTGATTTAATTGTTTTTAATGTATTTATTGTTCTTTGCTTTTAGTTGTAAGCAGCCCGAGTCTTGGGAGATGGTGACATATAAGTTCAAATAATAAATAAATAAATAAATAAATATTGCAACAAGCCAAAGGAATGACAGCTGCTCTTTTTATGCCTTACCTGTGCTCTTCACAAAATATCTGGCAAATCGGTATTGGAACAACTGAGTCTGACCCAAGCTAGTCTCTTCCTATATTTTCACATTGACACATCATACCTGGCAGAATGTAACAGCTTCAGCAGAATTATAGGCTATGCTGATAGTTTCACTGTATTTTCTTTAAATATAGCCAGTAATATGCCATTCTAACACTTTATTGTGAAGTAATCAATAACTCAAAACCACCTACAGTATTTGGAATTAAGGAATAACCTCTAACAGTAAATTAAGGAGAAGCTTCCTGACAGGAGAACAATCAACCAGTGGAACAGTTTATTCTACAGACATTGTGTGTGCTTCATCACTGGAGGTTTTTTAAGAAGGGACTGACAGTCACTGTCAAAAATGGTATAGGCCTCCTGCTTGAGCAGGGGATTGGAATTAAGACCTTCAAGATCCATTCCAGCTCTGTTCTGATTGAAGTACTTATCTTTATAGAAAAATGAGATTTGGAATGCAGGTCTTAAATACAGATGTGTAGACCCTTCTTGTCTCCCCCAGATCTGTAAATCTGTTTGAATCTGGCATATTTCCTGGCACAAACAGCTTTTAGAAAAACTGAGAAGATCCTGATATGCCCTCAGGTGTTGTTAACACTTTGAGGTAGTCGGGATAAGAAGCACAAACCATAAATATTAACACTACCTTTGCTGTAAGGTTACAGTAAAAGAATCTTGCATGTATGAAAGTATTTCTCCCCTCTTTCCATTTATACAGAAAGAAAACTAGGGGTCCCCTCTAAATACTTCCCATCCTTCTGCATTCTTTATCCCAAAGCATTTTCTCTTTTCTGTCCTCCTTCCTGGACTGCCACTGTGACATGATCTCATGGTTATTCCAGAAAGCACAAGAAAGTATTTCTTATAACGGACTCTTGAAATCTTGTATACAGTATATTTTAAAAACAGTCCAGTCTTCCAATTATTTTAAAAATATGTATTCTTTGATGGAATAATAAATGGTTGTGGCTAGCATTCAATTTTATAGATTATTCTGAGGCATCCATACCACTCACAGCTAATCTGGATTTAGATTTAGGGATGGGGAGATGGAGTAATCACAAACTGAGTTTTTGACTATACAACAGCATGGCTGGGAAACTTATTTACAGTTGGGGTTTTCATTTTATTTACTTTACTATCTCAGGATCAGGAGTGGGGTGGTGACATGAAAATAGATATTTTAATATCTGTGGGGAGGGGTTGAACTTTTCTTCTCAGTGTATTTTCATTTAAAAAATATCCAGGAGTTTTACAACTTTAATGTTTTTACTATGAAAATTCAATGCTACAATCAGGCATATAGGGGTGGGGATGACAAAGAATTGCAAAATGAGGGTGATGAACTGCACAGTAAGATGCTCAGCCTGCATACATTAAACTAGCTCCTGCTCTAAAATAAATGATGAAGACAGAATTCTGTTCCTGAAAAACACTCTATTGAACTATGTAAACAGGCAGAAAACTGCATTACACATTTTATTGACCACATAGCTTTACCATTCTATTAAAGCGAGACTACATCATACTTTAAGTATACTAGTATAGTACCAAAAATATTGCTGCACTCATGCTCTTCTTATAGGCTTTTCAGAGACATATGACTGACCACAGGAGGACCCTCCATCAAAGTGTACCCTGAAAACAGTGCTGGATGAGATCAGGTGCAGGTCTAGTCAACTTCCTATTTCATCCTGTGGTTCCCCCTCAGTCCATCAAAGTGCACCATAAAACAATGCTGGATGAGATCAGGTGCAGGTCTAGTCCAACTTCATATTTTAGCACTGGTTGAGCAAGGAAGAAATTTCTGCTGCTGCTGATTCCAGGAAAAAATCTTTCCCATATCCTGATTACAGTTCAGAGACAGGCTTTTTGGATAGCAGTCTCCACATTCTGGAACTTCCTCTTTGCAGAGATTTGGTCAGCTCCATCCCTCTGGGTTTTAGGGAAGCTGTCAAGATCTAACACAGGAAGAGTATGCTATAAATGAAAATGGGTTTGCAAATACATGACTCTTGTATTTCCTCATTAGCTGCCTAGATTCTTCATGATTAGGCATCATACCAATGAGGTAAATAAAACAGAACTGTTTTCCTAATTCTCTATGGCCCCAAACTCACAGGTAATTTATGTGAGCTATGCAGCTGGTATTTATATATATTCCCTCTTCTTGATTTGGAGGATTTCCTTCAAAAAATAGCAAGCCAGTGGGTTGAAGTTGAATGAAAATGGCAGCAAAGCAGGGGAGGATTCTACGGTTTTGACAGGTTCTATAGAACTGGTTGTTACGATTCTGCACAGTTGGAGAACTTGCAAATTGTGCCCTGGCTGGCCTGCCCTCTCCAGCCGCCCCTCATTTTCCCAGCCCAGTCCGTCCTTATCAGCATGTGTGACATCGTCTTTATGCCCAACATCATGACTGCATTTTCCCCTGCCCAGTCACTCTTTTTTTTTTCCCTCCTGACCATCCCAGCTGTTCCAGCGATCAGCTGTGTGAGATCCCCTCTCTGCCTTACTGCTTCACCCAGGAGGCTCCTGAGACACAGGAAAGCCTCCTGCACTCCTCCATGCTTGTTTTGCCTTTCTGGGCCTCAGGGAAGCTTCTGGAAGCAAAACACCCCCAGGAGGCCCAAAAACAGAGCATGGGGGTGCTGCAAAAAATAAGTCACCCCACCCAGTCATATGACCATGCCCACCTAGCCATGCCCACAGATCCAGTTGTTAAAAAATTGAATCTACCCTGCAGCAAAGGCTATTCCTTTCTCATTTTTCTTCTGCCAGAAGAAACCTATCCCTGAGATATATTGTGAGGGCAAGTAGGACTCAATTGTCCAGAAGGTTGTTAGAAAGTCATTCTGAGCCTTTTCCCCTCTCTTTCATTTTCCTCTGGAAAAGCACAGGCTAAAATTAAAGTAAGGCTACAGAGTTAAGGTAGATGACTAAGGTAGATGGCTAAGAATCTCAGACAGATTTTTATCAGTATGAGCCATTTTCCTTTCCCCAAAAGCATAGATAGCACAAGTGGGGAATGAAATTGATCCATGAAATAAATAACTTAAAACATGAGTACAATGTAGATAGTCTGTCTTCTGCTGTTGACATCTGTCATTTGTGTGTGTGTGTGTGTGTGTGTGTGTGTGTAGGTTGAGAAGCATTAATTTATTCCATCTATGTCAACCTTATGAAGTAGAAACAGTCTAGATGGGAATAAACCCTCCATTCAATTACATACACATACACAGAATGAGAATATAGAAATGCAAACTCTTCACTTTCCTTTATCATTTGGTCAAGTTTCTCAATCAAAACTGTAAGGCTGTATTTCACTATCATTAAACTGTTTCTTCAGGCACATCAAATGGACTTCAAAGAAATCTGTCTCTCCCACACTAATGTAAGTGGGCAGGACTGCCTTGTAGTTATAAACAGACAGAAAAAGAAGAAACAGTTTCACATTTAGACTATTAAAAAAACTGGTTCATATTAAAGGAAAATATAAATTTGGCATTTTAGAAACAATTCATTGGCCAATTTACTCTAAATTGATTGGGAGGAATAGAAATGCTTATTGAAAATCAGTCAGTCATCTCTAGTTGTGCCTTTTCTTTGAAACTTAACAGTAAGTGCTGAGTAGCAGTAAGTATTGAGGACCAAATCAGTTCTGTGTAAAAGTAGCAGGAAGTTAATATGGGGCTTTCATTAAAAATAATAGTGCTAATTTAAGATTCCTAGGCATGTAACTTTGTTTTCTGTGATAAATTACAATTGTGATATTTAGTAGTAAAGCTACAGATAAGATAATGTTGCTGTTGTTTGGGGTGGATGCATACTATTTGGCATCAGAACGCATGGAGCAGCTTTCAGAGAAATGGTTCAGATATGTTGGCTTGGCTACTCACAGTCAGCCAGATGTTTAGACTGAATTTAGCATTTTTATTCACCTATGAGTCCTTCTAAGGACCTGGGATGGTAGATGTTGTCGTTTGATGATATTAAAAGGTATTGTCACAGGAGTAAGCCGTTCCAAGTAAATGGCTTTTTACAATTGACTGCTGCTATGAATACTTTTAATACCAACTGTCAATTGTAAAGGTCAGTTTTACAGTACTTGGAACAGCTTAGCTCTCCAATGGGACTGAACCCAGTTCCTTGCTAGCTCCTGCAACCTAGCAAATGCAAGTAGATTAATAGGCACCACTTCAGTGGGAGGTAACTGTTAAGTTCGCATAGAGAGCAGGGCAGTGCTTCAACTCAAAGTTTATTGTGACTTCAGCTCAGAACGGACCCAACTGGCTCAGCCGCGGCAGCTATTTATAGCCGGCTGCCGCGGCTGCCAGCCAATCAGAGTGCAGGGTTTTCCACTTTTACAACCAATGAATTCAAACACTTTACAACAATAACCAGTCATTTTAAACTCTGCATACATAACACCCCTCCCACTAGGTTTGGTCCATACTCAAACCCCATCTATCTAATATACTCTTGTAGATAGGTGGGGCTCTTACGTGCGTTGAGACCTGTGTGGTTCAGGTGTTTTGGGAATCTCACCTTGTGAGGAAGGAAATGTATCTGCCAACATTCCCTTATTAGGACTTCTTGTATTAGTAGAACCTGCTTGGTTACTACAACCTGGTCTCTCCTCCCAATCCATCTCCAACCCAATGTCACCCCTAAATCTGGTAGTGATGTGCAATCTTCTATTTGTAAAATGGTTGTTGGCACCCTGACAGGTTTTGGGATGGTTCCTGTCATGTTAGCTCATTACACATGGGGTTGATTCTCACTTGCTGATTACCTTCATTATCTCCCCTTCCCCTAGGAGGCTGAGGGCATGGGATCCAGAGAGAGCAAGGGCGATGCTCCAGAGGCAGTCTGGGTAACTGGTCTATGTGCCTACTCCACAAGACACCATCCTCAGTTTGAACCCTGTAAGACCTGGGGCCTGTAACCTGGGTTATCTCAGCAGGAATCCATAATGGTTCACCCACAAGGTTTTTAGCATAAACAGAATCACCCACAGTGAATGTGCGAGTTTGCTGGTGGAATCTAGAGGTGCGTTGGGTGCGTAAGTGGGTGAAGGCGGTCAAGGGTAGACCTGAGTTTTCTACCCATCAAAAGCTCAGCTGGGGTTAAGTTAGTGGATGGACTAGGAGTGATGTGTTGGATACTGAGTAGTTTTCAACTTTCTCAGTGATGTCCCCTGGACCCAATTGTTGGAGTTTCTCCTTGGTAAAACGTACCATGCATTCAGCCCGGCCGTTAGTGAAGGATGCCCAGGGGCAGTAAGGGCATGTCTGATACCCTGCTGCGCTAAATATGATTCAAAATATTAGCAGTAAATTGAGGACCATTGTCAGAAACAAGCACATCAGGTAACCCATGAGTTACAAAAGTTTCTTAAGTTGTTTGATAACAGCGTCTGCAGTGGTGGAAACCATGGGATAACCTCTAACCATCTGGAGTATGCATCAACTACAATAAGGAAAGTGTGCCCTCTGGTAGGGCCAGTAAAATCAATGTGAATCCTGGACCATGGACCCTAGGACATTCCCATTCTTGTTTGGGCGAGGGTGGAGCAGGCCTTACTTGCTGACAGTTTGGGCAGGATGCAACCCAGTTCAACCATTTTGTCTATACCAGGCCACCATACATAACTCCTGGCCAATCCCTTCGTTCTGACAATACCCGGATGACCCTCATGTAACATTTCCAAAACCTCTTTCTGCAATCTTGCAGGAATAACCACCCTGTTACCCGACAAAATACATCACCTCAAGACAGATAATTCAGTTTGTCTGGATTTAAAAGGTTGGGAAGCTTGAGGTAGATCATGTAGTGGCCAACCCTTTTTAATCCAGCCTACAATAGGAGCCAATGAAGTGTCTTTAGCAATTTCAGCAGCATGAACTGGAAGTTTGGCAACAGTTTCTAGAAAGAAGGTGTAAGTTTCAGGAGCAGGGTCCTCAGTGTGCAAAGGAAGTGGACAGCGACTCAAAGCACCAGCGTGCCCAATGTCTTTTCCCGGTCTGTGAATGAGTTTATATGAATAAGCAGCAAGAAATTCAGTCCATCTCAGCATTCTTGGTGACAGGATGGTGGGCGTTGGTCTGTCCCCTGACACAATGTCTAAGAGAGGTTTGTGATCTATAACAATGGTGAACTTTCTCCCATATACGTACTCGTGGAACTTCTTGACTGCTGCCACAATAGCCAACGCTTCCTTGTCCAGTTGACTGTAGTTTCTCTCTGCTTTGGTCAAAGTGCGAGAGTAAAATGCAATAGGGGCTTCCTTCCACTGGGAAGCATGTGGCTCAACACACACCCCCACTCCAAAGGGATGCATCACAAGTCAATACTACAGGTAAATTCTCAGAAAACTGTATCAGGACACAATCAGAAGTGATTTGTCTCTTGATGTTGTTAAATGCAGCTTCTTCTTTTGTGCCCCAGACCCGCAGATTTTTATCCAGTAATCTGTGTAAGGGTTCTGCAGTGGTTGCTTTCTGAGGTAGAAACATATGATAGAAATTAATAAGTCCCAGGAATGCTTGCAAATCAGTTTTGCATCTAGGCCTGGGGCTTCTTTGCCTGAACTTTGGCTTCTGTGGTGGTGGATGCCATGTTTATCAATCATATAACCCAAGAATTCTACTTTGTCAGTTCTTAGTGTGCATTTCTCTTTTTTGACTTTTAACCCCGCTTTTTTGAACCTGGTTACAACTTCTCTGAGTTTCTCGTGTAACTGAGTGTCATTTTCAGCAGAGATTAAAACGTCATCAAAATAAGGCACCACCCCTGGCAATCCTTGTAGCATCCTTTCCATAAGGCTTTGGAAAATGCCTGGTGCCACACTTACTCCAAATTGCAACCTTTTACATTTGAAAGCACCTCTATGGGTTACAATGGTTTGGGCTTCTGCAGTTGCATCATCAACTGTTAACTGTTGATATGCTGGGCCAGGTCCAGTTTGGCGAAGACTGAGCCCCCGCCAAGAGAATGTAATAAATGATGCACTACTGGAACTGGATATGCGCTCTGTTGTAGCGCATGGTTCAATGTCCCCTTGTAATCTCTGCAGATTCTTACAGACCCATCAGCCTTGACTGGTGTGACTATGGGTGTCTCCCACCTGGAGTGGTCAGTGGTCTCTAAAACCCCTTGAGCTATTAGTTTATCTAATTGTGCATCATTTTTTTCCTTTAAGGCAAATGGAACCCTTCTGGGTTTTAAACGGATTGGTTTTACCTTGGGATCTATATTGAAAGTGATAGGGGTCCCCAAAGACTTGCTTAATCCATCGCTGAAGAACTCTGGAAACTCAGACTTCAAAGACTCTTCCCACTCAGTGTTGCTTACATGATTGATGCCAGTCACTTCGATGCCCAGCGGGTTGAACCACTCTAGTCCCAGCAAACTTGGGTGATCTTTATCCACGATGGTCAGGGGTAGGCGCTTGATGTAACTTTGAACTTCACGTTGAATTCTCTTGTTCCAACTACTGGAATCTTGTTCCCTTGGTAGTTTTAAGAGTTAATGCCTGCTTCTTAAAGTGAGTCTTCTGAATGTCTGGTATCAGTCTCTGAATAGTGTCCCATGACACCATAGATAAGTATGAACCTGAGTCCACTTCCATTTGGCAAGGCCTTCTTTCAATGAATACCTTGACATGCACTTTCCTGTTATTTAAAGAGGATGAATGACCAATAGTTACTGTTTGATGAGTTTCATTCCTTCCATTTGCTTCTGTGTTGCGCCCCATTTTCTCACTGGTGTTGTTTGGTTTGACTTTTCTGTCTTTGTTGTTTGTAGCAAACTTCCTTCTGTTTGGTGGAGTTCTGGATGATTTGCAGACTCTTGCAATGTGCCCTCTTTTTTCACATCGGAGGCAAATGGTGTCCAGGAACTTGCATTCAGTGTGGGGTGGTTTCCCCACAACCTATGCAGTGGAAATCACGCCTCTTCCTTCTCAGGTCGTTTCTTTTCCGCTCCATTCTGAGTCTGTTGATTTCTTCTTCTTCTCCACTGTATTCTGACTCAGATTCAAGTTCATCAAAATGAGTTGTAGTGGTCTTTTCCCCATCTGAATGGCCCGTAGTCTTGTTCATCTTTCTCATGGCTGCTGCTGAGGATTTGGTGGCTTCTGCTGAAGATGCTTCCTCTATGGCTTCTTTCAGCGTGATCTTGGGTTTCATCAGTAATTTGCTCTGCGAAACCTTGTCTTTAAGGCCCAAAACAACACGATCGTGCATGGCCTCCTCTAAGCTGCTGAATTCGCACACACCCCCAATGTCTCTTAAACTTGCCACGAAGTCATTTATGCTTTCGTCTTCCCCCTGATCGTGGCGATAAAACTCGTGTCTCTTAATGAGGCATGATACTTGGGGTGCATAGTGTGCCCTTAAAAGCCTCTCTAGATCAGGCCATGCCATTACCTTCACATCTGCTGTGCCCGCTAATGCCTTCGCCATCTTGAAAACTGCCGGACTGCAATATGTGAGAAAAAACACCCTCTTCCGCTGTTCAGAAATGGCGTCCAGATCGCTTCCTTCCAAATACATCTGAAACCGATCTGCATATGACTCCCAGTCTTCATTCTTTGGGTCGAATGGGGCTGGGGGGGTGTTCAGCGCAGCCATCTCGTTCTTCTCTGTTCCACGTTGCCTTCTCTTCAGGGAAATCCCATCCTCGTCGCCAGTGTTAAGTTCGCATAGAGAGGCAGGACGCAGAGTGCTTCAACTCAAAGTTTATTGTGACTTCAGCTCAGAATGGACCCAACTGGCTCAGCCGCGGCAGCTATTTATAGGGTTTTCCCGCACTTTTACAACCAATGAATTCAAACACTTTACAACAATAACCAGTCATTTTAAACTCTGCATACATAACAGTAACAGCATCCCGTTCACCTCTGGTGTATAGCCATGCTGGCCACATGACTATGGAAATTGTCTTCAGACAATTTGGCTCCTTCAGCCAAGAAGCGGAGATGAGCATCCTGCCCTAGAGCAGGGTTGGGATTCAAGTTTTTTAACAACCGGTTCCGTGGGCATGGCTTAATTGGTGGGTGTGGTTTGGTGATCATGTGACTGGGTGGGCATGGCCAACTCGGCATCACTCACATCAAGGGGCACTTCTCCTCGCCTGGCCTCTCATGACAGTAGGGATGCTGCAACGGTCATAAGTGTGAAAAATGATCATAAATCACTTTTTTCAATGCCATTGTAACTTTGAAAGGTCACTAAATAAACTGTTGTAAGTCAAGGATTACCTTTACAAAAATACAAAAAGCTTCTTTGCTTGCAAAAAGCTGCCCTAAATACCAATCATTAGATTAAAAATACCTGCAAGCCGGAGTTACAAATCAGGCAGGCTGCCAGAATACCTTGAGGAATTAAAATAGTTAAAATGCAATGATAATTATCAGCAGCCAATTCTTTCTCATAAAGTGAAACGGTTTAGCAGAGAAGTCATTTAAGCTCTCCAGAAAGAGCACACCCAGGAGAAGCAATCCTTAGATCCATTTGCACCACTTAAAGATACCAGCTGGTCTCACTCACCTCACAAGATATCCTAAGGAAATCATCCAGATTTAAGGAAAGGTCACATGCCCATCAGAAAGGCAGTAAAAAAATAAGTGCCAAGCTTACATCCTGCCTTTGGAAGTACACCCCAAAAGGACAGTGCCAGATACCATTAAAGCAGTGAAGGAAGACCTCCTCCCCAGATAGAAAAAGAAACCACCAGGAAGGAAAAAATTCAAACACAATACAAATAATTAAATCACAATAGTAGCTGTTGCTTGTTAAACCAATTACCAGAACAAATAGACACAGGAACTAGCCAGATTTCTCAACCCAGTTTCTTTTCAGGAACAGAGATTAATCTTTTTCCTTCGAAACAAAGCTGAATAGGAAAAATTATCCCATCAATAAACACAGGATTAAATGTCACCAAGGACAGAATTAAACTTCACCAAAAACCAGTTTTAGACCAAAACTCAGAAAGATTATGTAAACTCACATTTGAATTTCAATCTTTCTAGCTAGCCAAGAAGCCTTGCTGAATGTCACTCATCTTGATTCCTTGTCATTAAAAATCTTCTTTCCCAGCTCTGCTTCGTTATTCAATTATTTCTTCAAAGTGCTGATCATTGCATGCCGGCTGGAAGTATTTCCAGTGGAGTATTTCCTCCCAACAGCAGTATAAAAAGCTTAAAACAACCCTTCCCTTTTAAGAAAGTATCAGGAAAGGGGGGAAAAAGCCTCCTTCGGGGACAGTAAGTCTAGGCATACTGCCAAGAATGTAATAAGGGTGAAAAAAAAACAAAAGAAGATTTCTAACTACCGGTTCTCTGAACTGCTTAGAAAGGGGTTCTATAGAACTGGTCAGAACCCATCCCTGCCCTAGAGTCAGACACGACTGACAGGGAATCTTTTATCTTTATTATCTTTATCTTTATCTTTATAATATTATTATTATTATTATTATTATTATTATTATTACATACACATTATTTGTCTTCCTGCTTATGCAAAGCCAATAACACTATGGAACTGCAGTATGAGCACCAGAGCATTTTCCAAATCAGAGAGCTTAGCATTATGAGCCTGATGTCTGGCTTGCCAATAGCTATGACAATTAATTAGTTCTGCTGCTGGGCAAAGGTTGTAGAACACAAGTGAAGCCATAGCTGCTTCCAGAAGCATTTGATCTAAAGCAATGGGCAAACTGGGAAATCAATTTCTCCTACTGCTGACCAGAATGACTTACAGGAGATTCAGCTAAAGGGATGAATATACCAATATGAATAACCCTAACCACCCCTCTTCCTCTCATCGAGTTTTATGACTTGTAGTTTTGCTATTTTAATGACAAATGGGAGGATTTGTTCTGGACTAAGGTGGACTTTTTCTTCCCCACAAACTAAAAGATGTCCATGCTGGCCCAGTTGGAGCTCCAACTTGCTTAATATTCTTTTTTCTGAAACTAGCTGCTTAGATCAGGAAATACAAAGGTAATGGTTAGGAACGAGTGAGAAATTTATGCAGTTGGCACTGTAATATCCATTGACCCAATCTGTACATCTAGCAAATAGCAGTATTTCTTAATTACCGTTTTGCCAGTGGTGTTTTTATTCCCTCCCCAAAAGACAAAGATGAGAGAAAGTATTTTTATGTGTTAATGATGACTGTTGGGCCAGTTTCAGATTTGTGTTGATAATCATGAATGCTTCCAGCTATAAATCTGAAAGCAGGCTTCTACGCCTTTCCTACTGTCAATCTTATGATGTAGATCAGACCGGGAAACTGAATCCATAGGAATTCTACTGCATGGAGACAAGACCTGGTAACAGAATCTTGCAAATCTGCATGCATTTTCTCTCAACTCTTTCATTCTCCTGGGAACCAGAGGGAGCCAGTCTGAGTCTCTCTCCTATTTTCTTACCTTCTGGGCTTAGCTCAGCTTCTTCTGCACCTTTCATCCAAATAGCTTTTGGAACCAGTGGTGGGATTCAAATAGTTTTACTACCAGTTCTGTGGGCATGGCTTGGTAGGCGTGGCAGGGGAACGATACTATAAAATCTCCAGTCAGAGGTGGTATTTGCTGGTTCTTTGAACTACTCAAAATTTCCGCTACCCATTCTCCAGAACTGGTCAGAACCTGCTGAATACCACCTCTGTTTGGAACCCTTCTCCTAGCTATCCCAAAGGTTCTTTTTCAGGTGGCAACTGGACTTTCTTGTTTTTTTTTCTTTTGAAGACATTTCACTTCTCATCCAAGAAACTTCTTCAGCTCTGACAGGATAGCAATAGGAATAGCACATAGACTTATATACTGCTCTATAGTGCTTTATAGCCCTCTCTAAGTGGTTTACAGAGTCAGCATATTGCTCCCAACAATCTGGGTCCTCATTTTACTCACCTCAGAAGGATGGAAGGCTGAGTCAACCTTGAGCCTAGTGGGATTTGAACTGCCAAATTGCAGGCATCTGATTATCAGAGTAGGGAATGGAAGGATTTATACTTTATTTTCCTGTCAGAGCTGAAGAATCTTCTTGGGTGAGAAGCGAAACATCTTTAAAAGAAAAAAAAAGCAAGAAAGTCCGATTGCCTCCTAGAAAAGCACTTTTGGAATAACCATGACCTGGATGACTGGGAATGTCTACAGACCTTCTCATAGGTCTTCCTCATGGGTCCCTTAGCTAGCAGGAGGGGAAAAAGCTCAGTGAAGCTCCCTGAAGCTTAGCACTGGCTCCCCACAGGGCTGTGTGCTCAGTCCCTAGCTGTACTCACTGTACACACATGATTGTGTATTGTCTGACCCATCCACTGTGATCATTAAGTTCGCAGATGATACTACCATAATGGGTCTCATTACAGGTGGAGACGAAACAGCGTACCAGGGGGAGATTCAAAAATTATCCTCATGGTGCCTAGAAAACAACCTGCACCTAAACATCAGTAAGACAAAGGAGATGGTGTTAGATTTCTGGAAGAAGAGAGAGGAACCCACCCCACTTTAAATTGAGGGGGCTGTGTGGAGAGAGTTTCCTCCTTTAAATTCCTGGGAGTCTACCTCAGCAAAGATCTTACCTGGAAAATCAACACAACCCAGGTGGCCAGAAAGGCCCAACAAAGAGTCCATTTCCTTAGGGTCTTGAGAAAGAATAAAGTGGCACAACAACTGATGACTTCCTTTTACTCCTTTCACAATAGAAAGCGTCCCCACATATTGCTTTACGGTGTGGTATGCTGGCTTGACAGCCACAGATAGAAAGACATTACAGAGAGTGGTGAGCACAGCACAAAACATTGTGGGCTGTTCCCTGATACCACTAGATGACATTGCTAGGGCTCGCTGCTTTAGAAGAGTGAGGAAAATTCTCAAGGATGACTCACATCCTAGTCAGCACTTCTTCACTCTCCTACCATTGGATAGGAGATATAGAAGCATAGCCGGCCGCACCATAACTCTCTGTTGCTCTTGCTCGAAGTGAGCTACCTAGCAACATTCTCCTGTCACCTGATGGGGCTGCAAACATTTCAAAACTGGTCTCTCAACCAAACCCATCTATTGTATTTAACAGGCAGTGTTTTGGAGCTCTGAAAAGGAAAAGGCTTTTCCCTCCCAGTCAGCAGGAACCAATTTATCAACCTGCCCATGTCCCTCATGCAGAGCTATTTGTTTCCATGACAGCATTTCAGTGTTCAGAAGAACTGCAGGGCTCTAGCTCAACAAAAGTTCTCTCTTGGTGGTCCATGTTTCCATTATGATTGAGCACAGAGAAAAGAGGAATTTGCCCTTGGTAAAATGTGAAGACTAAAGACTGTGGAATCTAAAGCCTCTGGTTTGCCCTCTAACTGTATTCAGCAGTCCGTATGTTAATCAAAACAGTGGACTATGTTCTTCAGCAGAGAAAATGACCCCATTCAAATCTAGGCTGGAAATTGGGGATAGGAGCATCATAGAGTGTGAGTCACAGATGCAAAGCTCTGGGTTTTGGTTTTTTTTTTTCTAATTTAAGGTATCCATGCACAGCCTCCAAAACAGATAATTTTTCTCCCCAAAACTTGCAGAAGAATGGCTAGAATCTTAACGCTCGATATATATCTGGGCAAGGAAAACTCTGAACCAATCACTGTACTCCCAGGTCCATTTACTGCCTACGTGATGATGCTCAGCTTGTTTCGTCTTTTTATGATTCTTTATCTTTAAACTGGACTTGGAGTTAAAATTACACACACACACACACACATGAGGGGGGAGTCAATTTGTACAGGTATTCCTAGACTTACAACTGTAATCGAGCCAGAATTACAGTCATAAGCCATGGTGACCATTAAGCAAGTTCATACATAATCATGTTGATTTGATGACTTGTTTTGTGGAAATTCTTAAGTGATAATGGAATCATTGAGTGAATCTGTTTTCACCTGTCATTTTTTGTCAAGAAACCAGAAGTAAACACTCCAAGACAGCAAAAAAAAAAAAAATTGCCGAAAATTGCAGTCGTGTAATCGTGGTGGGTGTACAACCATCAAAATCTTGAAAGTGGGCCATAAGCAGTGGTGGGATTCAGTCGGTTCGCACTGGTTCAAGTGAACCAGTTGTTAAATTACCCGCACACACATGCTATCAAAGTGGGATCCTGGGCACTGCACTGCAATTGAGAAATGGCTGGCACGAGGGAAGGAGAAGGCCGCTTTCCTTCCTTCTTCTCCCTGCTCCTCTTCCTTCCCTCATGCCGCCTGCTCCATTTCCCATTTCTCCATTGCAGCACAGCACCCAGGATCCACTTTGATAGCAGGGGAGGGTAATTTAACAACCAGTTCACCCAGGGTCAGGTTGGCCATAGCAAGAGTTTCACCCCACATGTGTGGTGGAGCTGGAGGATGGAGATTGGCCACAGCTCCCACAACAGCCAACCTGACCCTGGGCAAACCAGTGGTTAAATTAATTGAATTCCACCACTGGCCATAAGTGGCTCTGGGGAGATCCATCATAAACTTGAATGGTCGCTAAGTGACCAATCATTAAGGGAGAACTACCTGTAATGGGATAGGATGGAAAACAAATCTGGAAAGTTCTGAAGAAAGCTCAGGTTGGCGGGAGGGAAAGCATAGCAATGGATGCAATGGATGGCAATACGGTCAGTGCTCTATGTGGTCTGCTTCTAGAATTCTAATTTTTTCAAAATTCCTTAGGATTTCATCATGTATACCGTTGCATACAGGTAGTCCTCAACTTACAACAGTTCTTTTAGTGACTGTTCAAAGTTCATTGAAAAAATGACTTATGGTTGTTTTTATGACCATTGCAGCATCCCTGTGCTCCCATGATCAAAATTCAAATGCTTGGCAATTAACTCATATTTATGACAGTTGCAGTGTCCTGCAGGGTCACATTCTCTCCTTTTGTGACCTTCTAACAAGCAAACTCAATAGGGAAGTCAGATTCACATAATAACCATGTTACTAATCTAACAGTTGCAGTGATTCACTGTGGCAAGGAAAGTTGTAAATGGGGCAAAATTCACTTAACAACTGTTTCACTTAGCAACATAAATTTTGGGCTCAATTGTAATCGTAAGTTGAGGACTACCAGTACTACATTTAGGCATACTGTATCCTGAATGCCTGCATGTAGCATTGTGGCAGAGAGTGGAGCATCTAATGTTAAACAATGTTTTTGTTCTTGTTGTTGTTAATTTTCTAGAACTCTGTTCATAGGATATTAAGTATAATATACATCTGTATATATACATCTGTATAATATACAAATATATTATCTGTAATACCCAGAGAACTATGAATAATGTATGCAAATCTGAGATATAAAAAGGATTTATTTAAACTATGATTTCAAAGAGGGGGGTTAACTATTTTTCATACCTACCCAACTCACACATTTTTTTTCTCAAATGCATGAAGCCTACCCACAGCAGGGATTTTAAGGATATTGGCTTTTACTTCTATATGGGACAGTGGAAGAATTCAGATTAGAAAATCAGAATGAAGCTGACATGTCTTCACTCATAACCTCGGTGAACCTACCTGTAAATCAACTAGCTATGCGTGTTTTCTTTCTGCCCTCCCTTTTTTTTGAACCTCTAGAGAATCTGTTCATGCCTTTCCAGCATCACACTTAGCTTAGCCCAATAATTCCTAGAGAACCCTGATAATGTATTCATCTACACACACACATTAACAGCTGTCAACCACACTTTGCACATGAGCCACACATCTTCAGACTTTTCCTCTTTTTTTCTTATTTAGAAGTTTCCCCATTAGAAGAACTAAAGTATTTGAAATGCCTTCATAGCTGCCTTTCCCACCCTCCTAAACAGACATAATCATGTGACTTGTCAACAAGTATATTTATACCCTCCAGCTGAGGTCAAAACCATAGAGCCATTTGTAAAAGGAATGATGGATAACTGAGAAGGGGGAAACAGCTTTAAATGGTTCCATGATACCTTGTAACTGGCTACAGTTTGGATCTGTTTGGCACAGTGTGCAGTTCAGAGTATTTTATTGTGAAAATTAAAGGTGTTGGAGCATATATTAAATGTTAATGGCTGCTTATACATCGCACTGAAATTTTCATTCTCAGCAGGTTATTCCATACAAGCGCTATAAAAACCCATGCTTTTGGGCAAAAGCTACCATAAATTTACATTCCACCCTCGGCTTCGTTTCCCTTTTAAATTTAAAAGTAATTAAAGGAAGAAATATGGATAATTTGTTGCAGTGCCTTTGTCGACATGCTTGGTAGTTAATAAAAATGATGCATGCAATCTATAGCTGCGTCTCGGTCCATGCGGATAGCTTGATCTTTAGTGAAGGCTATAGTCTAGATTTCCCCAGGTGACAACTCAAATATATACAACAGGATTGCAATTCCACAGTATGCTTTGGACCGGATTGCTTTTTCCACAATATTACCCTGATCGCCTCTTAATAATATGGTGGTGACCTTTAACACTGAAGCAAAACAAATCAGAAGCTCATAATAAAAGAGGTGGCTAAACTTGACTCTGCATCATTTACATCCGTACCAATCGGGCTTTCGACCCAGGTATAGCACGGAGAAGGCATTGGTCACACTGATGGATGATCTCCTGAGGGCTCGGGACAGGGGTTTTTCCTCTGTCCTGGTCCTGTTAGATCTCTCAGTGGCTTTCGATACCATCAACCATGGTATCTTATTGCGGCGTCTCAGGGGGTTGGGAGTGGGAGGCACTGTATTGCAGTGGTTCGCCTCCTTCCTCTCGGGACGCTCGCAATCGGTGTTGGCAGGGGGGCAGAGGTCAACTCCAAGGGCTCTCACTTGTGGGTCCCTCAGGGGTCGGTCCTCTCGCCCCTCCTGTTCAACATCTATATGAAACCGCTGGGTGAGATCATCCACGGCTTTGGGGTGAAGTATCATCAGTACACTGATGATACGCAGTTCTACATCTCCACCCCAGGCCACATCAGTGATGCCCTCTCCGTGATGTCCCGCTGTTTGGATGTGGTACGGATCTGGATGGAGAGTAACATGCTTTGGCTCAATCCTGCTAAGACAGAGTGGCTGTGCGTACAGACATCTCGGCCCAGTCAAGAGATTCCATCTTTGGTCATGGGGGGAGAGGTGTTACCCCCCATGGACAGGGCACGGAATCTGGGGGTCCTCCTGGACTCATGGCTCAGGTTGGAGGAGCAGGTGGGAGCCGTGGCCAGGGGGGCCTTTGCCCAGGTCCGGCTGGTTCACCAGTTACGCCCATATCTGGACCGAGATGCCCTGCGCACGGTCACTCAGGCACTTGTCACCTCGCAGCTCAACTACTGCAACGCTCTCTATCTAGGACTGCCCTTGCATACCATCCGGAGGCTTCAACTGGTGCAAAATGCTGCTGTGCAGGTTGTGATGGGAGTTTCCTGGCTCTCCCATGTTACGCCCCTCCTGCGTGGCCTGCATTGGTTGCCTGTTGCCCTCTGAATGAGATTCAAGGTTTTGGTATTGACATTCAAAGTCCTACGAGACATGGGTCCGGGCTATCTACGGGAGCGTCTACTGCCGGCATCAAATACCAACCGCCCTGTACGAGCACACAGGCAGGGGCTTCTTGGCGTGCCGTCTGCAACTCAATGTCGTTTGGCGGTGATGCGGGGGAGGGCCCATTCTGTGGCGGCTCCTGCCCTATGGAACCAACTACCTCTGGGGCTTCGCCTGGCCCCTGACCTCCGCACCTTCTGCCATGACTTGAAAACTTGGCTATTTGAGCAGGCTGCGCTGTGCTGACTCCTCTTGGGGGTGGGTTGTTTTATAATTTGTTTTAGTAATTTGGCTTGTGGGTTTAATTCTATTTTAGGTAATTATTTATTGTATTGGTTTTAACTGTGAGCCGCCCCAAGTCCGTTCGGGAGAGGGGTGGCATACAAGTCAAATAAATAAATAAATTTTAAACTTTTAGAACGAGTCAATTACAAGTTGCCCACGATTGCTTTCTTGTTCTAAGTGTGGTGGAGAAAAGTTATGTGGCTACAGTTGCATTTCACATTAATATTAGAGAATGTGAAAATCTGTTTCAATTAAGCTGGGGGAGTGGGGTAGAGAGGACAGTCATCTCATCACATGGTGCATTTGACATACGATAAAGCCCCTACTTAAGGGTGTCTGCAGCATTTGGGTCCAAAGAAGGAGAGGTGCTTAAGAGCGTTCATATGGCAAGTACAGTAAGAGCAACCACATTAGATCTAAAGTATCTTTTTTCCTTTAAATCTGAAGACAGCACCTTGATTTTTAGTCTGCTCAGCAAGGGGGAGATAGATGAAGACATTGTTTCTATTCTGAATTAATTTCTAATATTGCATTTGTTTACAGACTGCCCTTATCTTTTTAAATACAACAGTCTAAACAGACTTTTACAGCATCAGCATTTTCATTACTTAAATCAGTGTTTCTTTATTGGATGGCCCAGGAGACACTTCCAGTCCATTTTTAACTCCCTAGGCAAAACTCTATTTTCTTGGCAAAATATTGGAAGTGCTTTGTCCTTACTTGCTCCTTAGGTCTGAGAGAGGGACTGATCCAAAGTCACCTAGCTGTCTTCATGCCTAAGGCGGGACTAGAACTCACAGTCTCCCAGTTTCTAATCTAGTGCTTTAACCACTATAGCAAACTGGTTTTCCTAATTTTCTGGCTGGAGAATTCTGGGGTCAAAATCTACATATCTTAAAAGTTGTTAAGGTTAAGAAACACTGTCCTAAACTCTACAAAACTTTAAAGCTGATACATCTTTGTTCTCCCAGGAGATAACTGCAAACCCTACAGTGCTCCCTCCAGATGATCAGTTGGAGAATGCATAAAGGGCAGCCAGTGAGTTCTTCTCACTTCACTCTGAATAAAGGAGTCCCTGTGGATTTTACTCCACTAGTTGTTGCTGACTATAGGGGGCAGTGCTCATCTCTGTTTCAAGGCTACTGAGCCAGTGACATCCGAAGATGTTTCCATGGCTATGTGGCCAGCATGATGTCACAGAGTGCTGTTATCTTCCCATTAAAGTGGTACTTATTTATCTACTTGCATTTGTATGTTTTCAAACAGGTAGGTTGGCAGGAGCTGGGATCAGGATGGGAGCTCATCTCATTGTGTGAGCTTGGGTCTTGAACCTGGGCTGTCAGCTTTGCAGCTGACAAGTCCACTATCTTAACTGGTGAGCCACCATGCCACTCCCATTGTTTGAATGTTTTGTTTAAAAAATCACCATAGTTAGCATTAGGAGGGCTAAGAAACCACCATGCCACCATTCTGCCCAACTAAATGCAAACCATCAATCAAATGTCCTTAACAGTTCTCAAAATTCTGGTGGGAGGGGAAAGAGATTAAAAGTGGGACACAGAAGGTCCCCATAAATATGAGAAAATGACCTCCTCTTAAGCTCCAATTGGAGCTGATCTCAGTTAGAACATTGAATAATTCATGTTGCAGCACACTGACATATTTCCTTTCCAGTGGCATGGCTTCAGAGAGTACAACTCTAATCTAGAAGCAGCATCAAATTCCTCCCATGTGAAAGTGCTCAAACTCTCCCATCAGTCACTTTTGTTTGTTATGAACATTTTAGGTAAAAGAAAAAGTATTGCAGGTAGAGTCAAGTATATAAGAAAAAAAAGTTTACAACAGATGGAGCCAATAGTAAGTAAAGCCAATTGTCAGTGGAATCGCATTGTGTGAAGTTGCCAGTCTTCAAGAGGCAATTTGTTTCAAGTTTATAAATGCAGAACAGATTGTTCTGGCTTGTACTAAAACATAAAAGCATTTTTGTATGGATCAATTTTTTAAAAATTTTATTAGAATTTTAAAACAGAATGAAAATTACCAAAAGCTAATATTTAAAATAGAGAAGGAGGAAAAAAGAAAGAAAAGATAAAAGAACAAAGAATAAAAAATAATGAAAGGGCTATGAAGAAGCGAGTTCCAATTTTATTTTATGGCAGTTATAAGTATTAATGAAAATTAACCTCTTACTCTATGATTAAATAATATTGTTTATATTTTTCTAAAAACTATTTTTATTCTAATCATCAAAAATAAATATCATTTCATTTTTTCCTGTTTTCTGCAAAAAGTAATTTCCTCCCCTTTTTCCATTTTAAATTTTCTTACTTCACCCTTGTTAAACCCTTTGCCAAGTAATTTTTAAAATATAAATCTATAGATCTTATTTTTATATTTCATCTCAACCCCCTCCCCCCCAAAATAAGACTTACCAAGAGGACTTGCCTGCTATAAACAACAATCTCTCTCAGGTTGTAAAGTAATTATTTCAAAATGTGGTTAAGAAATAAGTTGGCAGATCAGATTGCCTTAAAGAGCTGCATAATCTCAACTGCATAACATAGCTGCAAACATAAACCCTACACACCCCACCCATTCTACATGCTGCACAAATTTCCATCTCTGTAGTTTAACTGTGAGAAGCAGTTATCTGGAGATCAAATGGACTGATTTCGTGCTTTTTCCTTCATCTGGAAAGATTTCAGTGTCCAAAGCTGGCCTTCTGGGCATCAACCATCCATCATGAGCCACAGTGGTACAGTGGTTAGAGTGCAATACCGCAGACTAATTTTTCTAAAGTTCCTTGCAATTCACTAAAGAAAAAAGGTTAATAGAAACATAACTTGACCCCTTCACCTAGATACCTTCTTGCATGGCCATCATACAAATGAATATATAATATTTTGCTACTAA
Source organism: Naja naja (assembly GCA_009733165.1). Classification (NCBI taxonomy): domain Eukaryota; kingdom Metazoa; phylum Chordata; class Lepidosauria; order Squamata; family Elapidae; genus Naja; species Naja naja. Next base: position 200,412,521 of record CM019148.1, on the reverse strand, counting down.
ACAGACAGCTGAGATAGTAAAGTTGCTCTGGTTTGGTAGCCAAAATTGCTGCTAGTAAGTAGAACTACTTTTGAATCAAATTGACATGAGTTTCTGAGTGTTTTTTCAAGGAGGGCTAGTATTTGCATCTTGATGATGTTCATTTCTTTTAGCTTACATGTAACATCATTAAAATCTGAAGTTACAAAACCAAGTAGAATTTTCAGTTTGGCTCCCATTGGATGATAAGAGGTGAGAAACAGATAAGGAGGTCAAGACTCCAAATTTAGCTTTTATTTGCAGGTTGGAGGCTGGTTTAATCTTAAATTTGACTGATTTAGTTTTATCCTTGTTTAATTCTGATTGCTGAAGATGCTTTTTTTTAATTCACTCATGAGCAAATTTGTATACATTGACTTTGAATAGTTTGCAGCAGTGGTGGGATTAATTTTTTTTTACTACCGGTTCTGTGGGCGTGGCTGGGTGGACATAGTGTGGCTTGGTGGGTGTGGCTTGGTGGGCGTGGCAGGGGAAGGATACTGCAAAATCTCATTGCCTCCCCACCTCACTAACCTGCTTTCCAGCTCCGTTCTCCTGTGCAGGGCAATAAAAGAAGACCCAGCCAATCAGCTGGGACTTGGGAGGCAGAGAATAGATGGGGCGGGGCCAGTCAGAGGTGGGATTTGCCAGTTCTCCAAACTACTTAAAATTTCCACTACCGGTTCTCCAAAACTGGTCCGAACCTGCTGAATACCACCTCTGGTTTGCAGTAATTACAGTTTTATAAATCTATAAGTCCAACTGTACTTCTAAAGAGTACTTGTATAGAATAATTTGAGGTGGTGGCTTGATCTTGGCCTCTTTGATGATCAAGATGTTTCTTTTTCCTCATCATCATGATTATGATTATCCCAATATTATTTTTTACAACCCAAGATGATATACATAGTGCTCCCACCTCATATTCTAATCCAGGGGTGTCAAACTCAAGGCCCGTGGGCTGGATCCAGCCCGCAGGATGCTTAGATCTGGCCTGCAAGGCCACACTGCAAACAGCGAAGGACCGGCCTGTGGTGCTTCTGCCAGCAAAAACAGAGTTCAGGAGGGCTGCAGGTGGCCTTCCCAAGCTCCATTTTCACTGACAGCAGGTTGCAGGAGGCCATCACAGCAAAAACAGAGCTCAGGAGCCTGTTTTTGCTGGCAGAGTGCTTGGGTCACTGCAGGCGCCCCTAACATGAATGATGTCGAGCTGGCCTACCCATACTGGCCACGCCCCCCAGCCCCCCAAAAGTCAAACACAACCCTGATGCAGCCCTTAATGAAATTGAGTTTGACACCCCTGTTCTAATCTCTTTGTTGACATGCACTGCATGTAAGAATGTCCTTGAAGTAGGCCTAGGAACTCTAGTTACTGTGAACTATTCTAAGACACTGCATATACATTTGCTCATGAGTGAATTTCAAGTAATAACGGGATAAATACAAAGATTTTTTTTCAGCTTAGGGTCAGATGAAGAACCAGCAACCTTATATACCTCCTCATCAGCAAACTCTAGTGGAGGTATCCTTTTGAAGAAGCCAATTGTCATGAGAAATCACTATGCAATTCTCTGAAAACTGGCACAATATACAGTACATTCCCCATTGTAGAATTCCATCCTCACTTGGTTATATTCCATCTTGTTAAAGAAAAAGACTTCATCTCAACTTTCACTTAAATGGATGCAGTTGTGATTTTCTTCTCTAATTTGATAGTATTTACTTTTTTTAGGCTTTATTTTTTTGTTTTAATTTGGTTAAATTTGTACTGGGTTTATTATTCCTGCTTTTTAAAACAGGAATTTATTTTAACTTGTCTTTTTTCCTGAGATACTGTATTTCCTTTTGAAATTGTTTTTTTTCCAACTATGAGAAAGCAGGCCCCCAAAATTATAAATAAATAAAAACAACATTACACTTCACACTCAGACTTAGGTATCAGCCAAACTTCAGGTGCTTGTTGAAAAACTTGTTCTTCAGTTTAATGTAAACTTAATGTTTCATCTTCTATGAAGCATATCCCAGGAGTCCAGTACACGACAGGAGGTGCATCTCATATTCTTTCTTTTCTGCTTGAAAGAGCATTTGTTTTTTGCTCTTTCTTTTTACAACTATGAAATAGGCATGATAAAATAGTTCTAGTCCATTTGGCTTGTAGAAAAAAAAATAGAGGAGTCAAGCCATTTATTGTTACTGTTATGTATGTAGGTTTGAATGTTATTGATTTATTTGAACTGTTCTTGTAAAATGTTAAATGGTATTGGTTTAAATAGTGCGGGAAGAAACCCTGCACTCCCATTGGCTGGCAACTACGGCTGCTGGCTATAAGAAGCAGCCGTAGCCCAGCCAACTCGGGTCCATTCGAGCTGTAGTCACTGAATAAACTCTTTACTGAAGCTCCTTGCGTTTGACTCTTCATGCAAACTTAACACTGGCGACGAGGATGGGATTGCCCTGAAGAAGAGACAACGCAGAAGGCGAACAGAAGAGCGAGATGGCTGCGCTGAACACCCCCAGCCCGTTCGATCCGGCGGCGGAAGACTGGGAATCATATGCGGATCGCTTCCAGATGTACCTGGAAGGAAACGACCTCGCCGATATTCCCGAGAGACGGAAGAGGGCGGTATTTCTCACGCACTGCGGTCCGGCAGTCTTCAAGATGGCGAAGGCGGGAGCTGCAGAACTGAAGGTAATGGAATGGCCTGATTTGGAAAAGCTTTTAAGAGCCCATTACGCCCCAAGTATCGTGCCTCATTAAGAGACACGAGTTTTACCGTCGGGATCAAGGGAAAGCGAGAATGTTAATGACTTCGTGGCAAGTTTAAGGGACATTGGGGTGCTTGTGACTTTACCAACTTAGAAGAGGCCATGCGTGATCGGTTTGTCTTAGGCCTCAAAGATAAGGTCTTACAAAGCAAACTGTTAATGAAACCTAAGATCACGTTTAAGGAGGCCATTGAAGAAGCTGTTTCAGCGGAAGCCACCAAGTCCTCAGCAGCGCCATGAAAAGATTAACAAGGCCTCAAGCCAGGCCTCAAGCCATTCTGATGTGGAAAAATCCACAACAACCCATTGCAACAAATAGACTCTGATTCAGATTGCAGTGAGGTGGAGGAAGGGATTTTTAGACTCAGAATGGAGAAGAAAAGGAAAGACCCTGGGAGAAAGAGGCAAGAATTTTATTGCAGAGGCTGTGGGGGGCCATCCCGCACTGAATGCAAGTTCTTAGACACCATCTGCCTACGTTGTGAGAAAAGGGGTCACCTAGCCAGAGTCTGCAAATCATCCAGAACTCCACCTAGTAGGAAGAAATTTCCTGAAAAGGATTTTAAGCCCAACAACTTCATTGAAAAGATGGGGCAATTCAGAAGCAAATGGGAAGAATGAAACTCACCAAACAATCACCATTGGTCATTCTTCACCCTTGAGAAGCAGAAAAGTACACGTGAAGGTGTTCATTGAAGGAAGGCCTTGCCAAATGGAAGTGGACTCAGGCTCTTATTTATCTATGGTGTCATGGGACACTATTCACAGGCTACTTCCCAACATTCAGAAGAAACATTTCCAGAAGCAAGCACTGACTCTTAAAGACTACCAAGGGAACAAGATTCCAGTAGTTGGAGCAAGAGATTTCAACGTGCAGTTTAAAGGCCACACCAAACGTTTGCCTCTGACCATCGTGGACAAGGATCGCCCAAGCTTGCTGGGACTTGAGTGGTTCAAGCCACTAGGCATCGAGGTGACTGGCATCAATCACGTGAGCAACTCTGAATGGGAGGAGGCCTTGAAGTCTGAGTTTCCAGAGGTCTTCAGCGAAGGACTGGGCAAGTATATGGGGACCCCTATCACTTTCAACCTAGATCCCAAGGTGCCCCAATTCGTTTAAAGCCCAGGAGGGTTCCATTTGCTTTAAAGGAAAAAATTGATGCACAATTAGACAAATTAATTGCTCAAGGGGTTTTAGAGCCCACTGATCACTCCAGATGGGAAACACCCATAGTCACACCAGTCAAGGCTGATGGGTCAGTAAGAATTTGTGGAGACTATAAGGGGACACTGAACCATGCGCTGCAGCAGAGCGCATATCCAGTGCCAGTTGTGCATCATCTGTTACATTCACTTGGCAGGGGTACAGTCTTTGCCAAATTGGACTTGGCCCAGGCATATCAACAACTAACAGTTGATGATGCCACTGCAGAGGCCCAAACCATTGTGACTCACAGAGGTGCCTTCAAATGTAAAAGGTTACAATTTGGAGTAAGCGTGGCACCAGGCATTTTTCAAAGTCTTATGGAAAGAATGCTTCAAGGACTGCCAGGGGTAGTGCCTTACTTTGATGATGTGTTAATCTCTGCTGAAAATGACACTCAGCTTCAAGAAAGACTCAGAGAAGTCCTTACCAGATTCAGAAAAGCGGGGTTAAAAGTCAAGGAAGAAAAATGCACACTTAAAACAGACAGGGTTGAGTTCCTGGGCTACATGATTGACAAGCATGGCATCCACCCTACTGATGCCAAGGTTAAAGCAATCAAAGAAGCCCCTAAACCTAAATGCAAAACAGATTTGCAAGCCTTCCTTGGACTCATTAACTTTTATCACATGTTTCTACCTCAAAAGGCAACCATTGCTGAACCTTTGCACAGATTGCTTGATAAGAAGGCTGTTTGGATCTGGGGAGGAAGGAACAATCAGCATTTAACAGTATTAAGAGACTAATCACATCTGATGCTGTATTGATACAGTTCTCTGAGAATTTGCCTGTTGTACTGACTTGTGATGCATCCCCTTTGGAGTGGGGGGTTTGAGCCACAGGCTTCCCAGTGGGAGGGAAGCCCCTATTGCATTTTACTCTCGCACTTTGACCAAAGCAGAGAGAATTATAGCCAACTGGACAAAGAGGCATTGGCAGTTGTTGCAGCTGTCAAGAAATTTCATGAATATCTGTATGGCAGGACATTTACCATTGTTACAGATCACAAACCTTTGTTAGGCATTGTGGCAGGAGACAAACCTACACCTACTATCCTGTCACCAAGAATGCTGAGGTGGACTGAATTTCTTGCAGCTTATTCATACAAACTGATTCACAGGCCTGGCAAGGACATTGGACATGCTGATGCACTGAGTCGTTGCCCACTGCCTTGCCACAAGGAGGACTTTGAACCTGAAACACACACCTTTTTCCTAGAAACTGTTGCTAAGCTTCCAGTTCATGCTGCTGAAATTGCCAGAGAGACTGCCAAAGACACTGTGTTGGCTCCTGTTATAGGCTGGATTAAGAAAGGTTGGCCTCTTCAAGATCTACCTCACCTTGCCCAACCTTTTAAGTCCAGGCAAACTGAATTATCTGTATTAAGAGGATGTATTTTGTGGGGTAACAGGGTGGTTATTCCTGCAAAACTGCAAAGAGAGGTTTTGGAAATGTTACATGAGGGTCATCCTGGTATTGTAAGGATGAAGGGATTGGCCAGGAGTTATGTATGGTGGCCAGGTATTGACAAAATGGTTGAAAACTGGGTTGCATCTTGTCCCAATTGCCAGGTAGTCAGGCCTGCCCCACCTCACGCCCCCACACAGGAATGGGAATGTCCTAGGGGCCCGTGGTCTAGGATCCACATTGATTTCGCAGGTCCTACTAGAGGGCACACTTTTCTGTTATAGTAGATGCATATTCCAAATGGCTCGAGGTATTTCCCATGACATCCACCACAACTGATGCTGTCATCAAGCAGCTCAGAAAACTGTTTGTAACCCATGGGTTACCTGATGTTCTTGTCTCTGACAATGGCCCTCAATTTACATCTAACATTTTGAATCCTTTCTAGCACAACAGGGTATCAGACATGCCCTTACTGCCCCTGGGCACCCTTCGCTAATGGCGGGCTGAACGCATGGTACGCTTTACCAAAGAGAAGCTCAGCAACTGGGTCCTGGGGACATCACTGAGAAGCTTGAAAAACTTCTTAGTGTTCAGCACATCACTCCTAGCCCATCTACTAACTTATCCCCAGCAGAGTTGTTGATGGGTAGGAAACTTAGGTCTTCCCTTGACCGCCTTCATCCCACTTACGCACCCAATGCACCACTGGATTCCACTTCCAAAGTTCGTACATTCAGTGTGGGTGATTCTGTGTATGCTAAGAACCTTATAGGTGAGCCTTTGTGGATTCCTGCTGCAATAACTCAAATCACTGGCCCTCGTTCTTACAGGGTACAAACAGAGGATGGACTCCTCTGGAGCAGGCACATTGATCAACTTAGATCCAGGTTCCCTCAGGAACATCGCCCTGTCTCTCTCTGGTTCCCTCACCTGATGTCACTTCTAGGGGAAGGGGAGGAACAGGAGGAAAATCAGCAAGCAAGAATCAACCCCATGTGTAACGAGCCATTACGACAGGAACCATCCCAAAACCTGTCACAATGCCAAGATCCATCCTTAGAAGTGGAAGATTGCACATCACTACCTGACTTGGGTGCTGACATTGGAATGGAGATGGGTTGGGAGGAGAGACCAGATTCTAACAGTCTAACAGGGTCTCCTTTCACAGGAAGTCCCAGCAGGGAAATGTCAGCAGACACATTTCCTCTCTCACTGGGTGAGAACGTTAAAACTTCTGAACCACGAAGGTCTCAACGTACACGTAAGAGCCCCACCTATTTAAAAGAATACATTAGATAGGTTGGGGTTTGGTATGGACTGAACCTAGTGGGGAGGGGTGTTATGTATGTAGGTTTGAATGTTATTGGTTTATTTGAACTGTTCTTGTAAAATGTTAAATGGTATTGGTTTAAATAGTGCGGGAAGAAACCCTGCACTCCCATTGGCTGGCAACTACGGCTGCAGGCTATAAGAAGCAGCCGTAGCCCAGCCAACTCGGGTCCATTCGAGCTGTAGTCACTGAATAAACTCTTTACTGAAGCTCCTCGTGTTTGACTCTTCATGCAAACTTAACAGTTACTCCCTCAAACAACCTCCTTATTTATATGATCACCTTGTTGTTTATATATGCATAAAACACTTGTTTATTTAGTGTCATGTTAATTCCATCCTGCAAGACAAAAGAAATGCAAAAGTAGGAATGTTTTTTAAGTATCATTTTTAAAAAGTGGAGTGGATGATACTTTTCTTTTAAAAAATACTATACTATGGATAATTCTACCATAATTATATTTTGGCACTATTGTTGTTTTACATAACTGGAAAACTTTTCATTCATTTTTTTCCAGCACAAAAGTATTCTGCCAGCTTTCCTCCCTAGCCAGGAAAATATTTGAAGGATGATTCTTGTTATTATAGTACTTGTGCAAGTTATAAATTAAATATAAACCTGCCTTGTATGAAGAAGAAATGGAATCTGAGAAAGGTTTTTACAAGAAATATTAAGAAAGAGAATTATCTGTATTGTTACTTGAGCTGTAGTATGTTGTACTGCATTTGTGATGCTACAATCACTAAGGTTATTTCATATATATATTGCATATCTACAGTAAGATAGAGCAAGAATCAGTCAAGTACCATAAAGACCAAAAGTCATTCTAGCTCTTGTACGTCATTTTTTGTCATTAATTTAATATGAAAGTGTGGTAACTGAGTATGCTTCCTCATGAGATTATTAGTCCCAGAAGAATATATTGATATGTATTGATTGATTTAATATTGATTTAATATTACTAAGACTCTGGTGGCGCAGTAATTAGAATGCAGTGTTGCTTGCTAATTCTGCCCACAGTCCGGAGTTCGATCCTGATGGGGCTCCAAGTTGACACAGACTTCCATCCTTCCAAGCAGGGGTGGGATTCTACCAATTCTATCTGGTTCTATAGAATCCTTTGTTAACTTTCTAAGCAGTTCAGAGAACTGGCAGTTAGAAGCAATCTCCTTTTGTTTTTTCCCACCCTTATTACATTCTTCCCAGTATGCCTAGACTTCCTGTCTCCGAAGTTTATGAGGCTTGGTTTTCTTAAAGGGGAAGGGTTTTTTAAAGATTTTTACACTGGTGTTGGGGGAAAATACTTCCCTGGACAATCAGCAGTTTGAAGAAATAATTGAATAATGAAGCAAAGTGACAGGGAACCAAGATGAATGACATTCAGCAAGGTTTCTTGGCTGCTAGAAAGATTGACATTCAAACGTGAGTTTACATACCTTTTCTGAGTTTTGGTCTAAAACTGGTTTTTGGTGAAGGTTAATTCTGTGCTTGGTGAAGTTTAATCCTGTGTTTATTGATGGGATAATTTTCCCTATTCAGCTTCAACAAGCAACAGCTACTGTTGTGATTTAATTATTTGTATTGTGTTTGAATTTTTTCCTGCCTTGTGGTTTCTTTTTCTATCTGGGGAGGGGCGGGGTCTTCCTCACTGCTTTAGTACTATCTGGCACTGTCCTTTTGGAATATACTTCCAAAAGGCAGGATGCAAGCTTGGCACTGATTTTTTTTTTACTGCCTTTCTGGGGGCATGTGACCTTTCCTAAATCTGATGATTTGCTTAGGATATCTTATGAGTGAGTGAGACCAGCTGGTATCTGTAATGGTGCAAATGGATCTAGGAGTTGCTTTTTCCTGGGTGTGTTTTTTTCTGGAGAGCTGAATGGGCGTTGGTGCTTTACCTGATACGCCCTTTCTCGGTGAGCTGCGAAGAGCATCCAGACAGTGGGAGGTGCTAGTCTCTCCGTTCTTGATAGGCTGGGCTTTACTGAAGGACGTTGTTACTCCACCTCCTCTCCCCCGTCGTCCCCCAGTTTAGCGAAGACGAAGAGCGGCCAAAGTTGCCGACAGTAAGACCCCAAGCTAGTGCAAGGGAACCCTGGACAAGAGGTCGAACAGGAAGAACCTCCCCAGACGGAAAGAAGGGAGGGGCTGGATGCTCTTCGCAGCTCACCGAGAAAGGGCGTATCAGGTAAGCACAACGCCATTCTCCAGCGAGCTGCTCCGAGCATCCAGACAGTGGGACATACCAAAGCTGGCCAGTCCTATGGGAGGGACTCCGTCTGGGCGAAGACACACCCTAAGGGCGAGTAGACCCTTTGCAACACACGCCTGCCAAAGGAAGCGTCCGCAGGAGCAAAGCGTCAACTTGTAATGCCTAACAAAGGCGATGGCGAGGCCCAGGTAGCAGCCTTGCAGATCGTGGAAATAGGAGCCTGTGTGGCCCAGGCAGTGGACGTAGCCGCACTCCGAGTAGAGTGGACAGTGATACCGGAAGGAACCGTCAGGGACTGTGACAGGTAGGCTTGAGCAATGGTGGCTCACAACCAGCGGCCAATGGTAGAGGAAGATACTTACCGCCCTTGGTGATCGAACTGAATGAAAACAAAGAGAGCCTCAGACTTCTGAAATGGGGCCATTCACTTGAGGTAGACCGCGCAAGGCCCTGCGACGTCTAGCCGATGCCACTGGTGTCCAAGGCTGTGAGAAGGATGCGGACAAAGTCCGGGAGAATCGGCTCTGTGCCCTGTGGAAGGCCGAATTCACCTTTGGCATGAAGTCAGAAAGGGCGCAGCACCACCCTGTCAGGTGGAAAACGAGAGATACGACCACACGACAAGGCAGCCACCTCAGAGATGCGCCCATGCTGATGTAACTGCAACCAGAAAAACTACCTTGTAGGTCAGGAATTGGAGACTGATAGACTACAGAGGCTCAAAGGGACCCTCGTGAGAGATGTGAGAACCAAGGAAGGACCCATGTTGGAAAATGATGATGAGAGGTGGGCACAAGAGGTCGTGCCCGAAGAAAGGCTCTGAACCCGAGGGTGGCGCGAAATGGAGGAAAGACCAGGCCAATGCACTACAGATGCAAAGGCCGCCACCTGTCGCTTCAGAGTGTTTGGCGAGAGAGGCCCTTGTCTAAGTCTAAGCCTGCTTGAAGAAAGTCCAACAACGGAGCGACAGATGGAAGAAACGGGTCCGCCTCACGAGAGGCAGGCACCAAGTAGAAAGGACTTACCACGAGACCTCATATATCCTGGTAGTGGTCGGGCGGCGAGCCGCCTGGATGGTAGTGATGACCTTTGAGGAGAAGAGTCTCCGCCTTTAAATGTTGCCGTTCAGCTTCCAAGCGGCTAGTTGAAGCCGCTGGGGTCCGGGTGCAGAAGCGACCTTGGGTGAGACAAACCTTGTGATCTGGGATCCCCAAGGTGCCTCTGTGGACAGGCTGCGAAGGTCCGCAAACCACAGCCTCCTGGGCCAAAAAAGGAGCAACTAAGATCAGGGAGGCTTTCTCCACCAAGAGCTTTTGAATGACCCTGGGTATCGGAGGAATGGGGGAATGCATATAGCAACCGGAGGCCAAGGACAGGGAAGAGCATTGACGTTCTCCGCGCCTGGGGCCAGGCATCTGGACACAAACCTGCGAAGATGAGCATTCAGGGGAGGCAAACAGGTCCACGTTTGGGCATCCGAACCTGAGCGTCAGCTCGTGAAACAGGTCGGGTGAAGCGCCACTGGAAGGATCCACTGTTGCTCTGCTGAGCCAATCCGTTTGAGTGTTGTCCATGCCCTAGATATGTTCCACTTTTATGGAACTGAGATTACATTCTGCCCAAAGACACAGCCTCTCTGCCTCCTTCATCAGGAGAACAGAGTGGGTACCGCTGCCTGTTCCGTGTGCTTTTGCGTGATATTGGCTGTGAGAATGAAACGTGATTCCGATGGATGCGAGGAAGAAATTGCAGAGGGCGAGATGGATCACCTGAGCTCTAGCCAGTTTATACTGTTGCTCTGGTCATTGACCAGCGACCTTGACATGACAGAGACTGCAGAAGTGTGCCCCATCCGGACAGGCTGGCATCTGTGGTGATCATGAGCCTTTCTGGCTCTTGTAGAGTAGATCCTTTGTTGATGGAGAGTCTCACGTTTAGTAGGCACCGACCCTTGCTGGAGAGAGCTGCGACCTGACCTTTGATCGGCAGTAGAAAAACCACTGGAGCACTAGCGTGGAACCAAGCCCAGGGAACAATGGAAATGAAAGAAATCAATGTACCTAACAATGTGGACAGGTCAGCTGAAGGGGCCTGCCTCGAGTATCTAACCGTTTGGCCAGGTTTCTTATGCTCTCTGAGCTCTGGGAGAGGAAGACTTTTTCCTCAAGGGTATCAATTATTGCCCCCAGATGGGTCAACGGGTTGACGGCAGAGATGGCTCTTCTTCCAAATAATGGAAAACTTCGTGTTGCTGTAAAATCTGCAACGTAACTTTGGTGTCCATGTGAGCCTGTCTAGCTGAATGGGAGAGAATTAGGATGTCGTCCAGATAGCACTGGAGTCTGACCAGAATCCCCTAAGGTGAGCCGCCAGGCCGCCAGAACCTTCGTAAATGTCCTCGGGCTGAGGAAAGACCGAAGGAAGGGCAACATACTCATAATGGTGATTACTATAACAAAAGATAAGAAATTTCAAGTGGGCAGACCAATTGGTATGTGCAGATCGCCTCTGTCAAATCAATGGAAGTCAAGTAATGCCCTCGTCAGAAGCTAAGGAGGATAGACTGGAGGGTGCTCATCTTAAATTTACGATAGACCAAAAGCGGTTAAGCCGTTTGAGATCCAATATCGTTCTCCAGCCCCTGATGCCTTGGCACAAGAAAAGAGCAAAGAATAGAAACCCTGCCCTGCTGGTAACTGGGAACGGTCGAATGGCCCTGATGTGCAGCAGATTGTTAATTGCGGACTACATCAGGTCTCTCTTAGCGGGAGTCTAGAGATCGGGCATTGCATAAAGAAACTTGGGGGGCAGAAAGGAATTCTAATGCAATGCCATAACGAATGGTGTCACGCCCAGATATCAAGTGGACAATTCCCAGCGGTCAGCAAAGAAGTGAAGCGACCACCTATAGGGGCTAGATCTCTTTGATCAGCGGGATCTGTGAGATCTTCGACTCAATGGTCCTCTGAACAGTCTCTTGCCCTGACCTCCTTCACTTCTGTCTGACTGGTGGTTGTCTCTGTACCCTGATCCCCTGAGACTCCTGGGTGAAAAAGGGGTCTGGAAGTAGGGATGGGAGGGGCCCCTAAAAGGTCTGAGGGACCAGTTGTCCGGAACGACGAAGGAGGGAGGGAGGATTTTGCGTTTGTTCCTGGCCTCTATTAATAAAGAATCTAGAGCAGGCCCAAACAATTTAGTGGCCGACACAGGGGAGGAAACTAGTTGCCATTTGTTCTCAATGTCGGCCTGCCAATGCTCCAGCCACAGTAGTCTAAGGAAGTGACCTGTGAGGCTATGGCCCTGGCTGAAAACTAAACGGCATGGAAGGTAGCATCGGCCAAGAAGCCAGTAGCTGCAATTAGTTTTGCTACGTCCTGGTGGGCCCTAATGTTGGAACTTGGGATGGTATCCCTCAGGTGGTGGAGGCACCTGAGATATGCCCTAGTGAAAAGGATGCTGCCATGGCAGCCTTGATGGCCCAGGTATCTGTTAGGTGGGATTTACTGGAGGCGATCTCGGCCTTCTTGTTGTTTTAAAGAAGCAAGGCCACACCCCAAAAACTGGTTAGATGCCACAGCGTAAGTGGCGCCTTAACCATACGTGTTGCAAAGACCACAAGGGCCTCTTCCATCCTTATCAAGGGAGTGCTGACCTGCTCTCCTTTCATACAACACTCTGACTTAAGGGCATCCCCTGCCTCAGTGGTCTAGATTGAAAAAAATATTTTATTTTATTTTATTTTATTTTTAATATTTATTTATTTATTTATTTATTTATTTATTTATTTTTTTAAAACAAAATTTGAGGCCAGGAAGGATGATGCTGACAACCATTGTTTGAGGAGGAGGTCGGAAAACAACTTGGGAACCAGGATGACATCTTCCTCGTTAACTGGTTGAGAGAATACCATATCCTCCTCGACCTCAGAATCTGAAGGATGTGGGACTGAGGGGACCTTGGAATGCAGGTCTGTGGTTTTGCCTTGGAAAGAAGGGACTGGGGTTGGAAGAGGCCCGTGAAAATTGGTTGGTCGGTTTTACATCATCGACATTCCTCTATCCATGGGCGGGATCCCAAGGGGTCCTCACTCTCCTGAACAGAGACTGAGTCAATTTAAGCGAGGGGTACCCTTCTTCCCCTCCTCCTGATCTAGATTGAGATGAGGATGAAACCCTAAATCGAGATACCTGGGAAGCAGCGAATCTGCTCTGACCGAGGACCTCACGGCAGTCACCTTCTGATCTGAGGGCATGTGGCTGCAAGAGACTGTTAGACCCCCACCACGATTCCCCTAGAGATTGCCATTTCCATCCACTCCTTCATGGTCTCAGGGACCACCTCTGGGAGGAGTTCCTCCTGCGCAATCCAGCGCCATGGGGTGAAGATTGCTTCCGCACTCCTTGAATGGCGTGCGCTTGATATGAGTGTGGAGGGTCTAAAGGCCTAGGGGATGAAATGGGTTGGGGGCGGGGAGCTGAGTTGTCCCAACAGAAACCTTGGTATTCTTCTGGATGAGTTTCTCCAGTGCCTACTGGCACCTGGATGCCTCCTTCTTGCTGCCTTAGAAGGGCCTTTAGGCCTATCAGATTTGTTTAGGCCATGTGACTTATCGCACCCCACTTGCCATTTTTGTTAAGAGTATCACAGGAAAAACACACACACACAAACTGTGTAAAATTATGGAATAAGAATTGGTGGCTGCCTGGGCGGTTGGCGCGTCCGGGGTCCTGCTCCAGCACCTGGGCAAGGCACCCCAAGAAAAAGACACTCCCCTTTTAAATAGAGGCTCCTGTGAGCAATATGTATTACAATTATTGTTATTGCCCAATCTTGTGAGATACTCACAAAGAACAGAGAAAAGAAGCCTCAGAAATAGATTGCCAATTGAGAACTTAATTATAGGGCAGACAAATAGGCCCTTATCAACAGTTCCCACAGGACCAGTCCTGGGAATTAGTTGATAATAGTGATTGCTGTGCTGAGGAAGAAATCTCACCTGTGAGAGTGCCAACAATCTCTAAGTCCACCCAGACAGAAATACAGGTCTGCAGAGGAGTAGAATGAGCCCTGGACCCTTCCACAGAGGGCACCCGGGGAGAAATTAGTGTAAATACAAAACAACGTTCTCACAGGGAACTGAAATAATCCAAGCAGGGGCCTCACGAAGCCTCGTGGGATTGCCCTGCAAGAAGAGGAAGTGTGCACTTGCAAGCCGCAACTTCCCACCAGAAGAAAAGGCGCGAATTGCTCAGCACCAGCACAGCTTGCCACCCCCGCACTAGTAATAGCATCTGAGAGCAGAGCGGCAGAAACGGGGGAATCGGGACTCCTGCCCCTACCCCAGCGTTCTCGGTGGGGAGGATTCAGGGAATCTAAGTCTTAAACCCCAAGGAAACAGGGGTTAATTTGCAGCCCCAATGAATCAAAGGCAAGTGGGGGAAGCGAGAAGCGAAGGCTGGGGGAAGAGAGGAAAGTGAAACTAAAAGCCTCCCCCAAACCACCGAAAGCGGCTGGAGCCGCTAACACTGCTGCTGACTGCTGAGATTACTCGCAGGCAGCTGCTGGAGACACCAGAAAACAATTTAGATAACAATTTGAATAGAGGGAGAATTTGAGAAGAAGCCAATTGAGAATACCTCCAGATTGTTCCTGCTCCGACCATCCAAATGCTGCCTAACCGAACCGAAGGCTGAGCTAAACTGGGGACGACGGGGAGAGGAGGTGGAGTAACAACGTCCTTCAGTAAAGCCCAGCCTATCAAGAACGGAGAGACTAAGCACCTCCCACTGTCTGGATGCTCGGAGCAGCTCGCTGGAGAATGACCTCTCTGCTAAAGGGTTTCACTTTATGAACAAGAGATGGCTGCTTGATAGTTATCACTGCATTTTAACTATTTTCATTCCTCAAGGTGCTCTGGCAGCCTGCCTGATTTGTAACTCCGGCTTGCAGGTATTTTTAATCTAATGATTGGTATTTAGGGCAGCTTTTTGCAAGCAAAGAAGCTTTTTGTATTTTTGTACAGGTAATCCTTGACTTACAACAATTCATTTAGTGACCATTCAAAGTTAAAATGGGACTGAAAAAAGTGACTTATGACCATTTTTCACACTTATGACCGTTGCAGCACCCCCACTGACATGAGAGGCCAGGCGAGGAGAAGCACCCCTTGACATGAGTGATGTTGAGTTGGCCATGCCTACCCAGTCATATGACCAAACAAGCCACACCCACTTAACTAAGCCACGCCCACAGAACCGATTGTTTAAAAACTGAATCCCACCCCTGCTTCCAAGGTCAATAAAATGAGGATCCAGATTGTTGGGGGCAATATACTGACATTGTAAACCACTCAGCAAGATCACTATGGCATGATATACTGTAGAAGTCTAAATGCTATTGCCATTTCTATTATTGCCTTACCTTGCAACTATTCAAGGATCAGAATTCTAAAACCCAACAGTAAAGCCTTCATTATTAAATTAAAGCCAAAGTTAAAATTAACGTCTAACAATACGCTGATAATGATGTCAAAATTCACGCCAAACTTTCTGGATTGAGCTATATTTATTATTACACTTGGACTCAGAATATTCTAACTTCTGGACATGTGATAATTGAAGTTAGAGATTTTTTTGCATCAGAGGACTTTACTTTCACATTAATGATATTAGTCTGCCATTGAGTTATGTATTGATAATATTTCTACCTGTCACTTCTTGTCAGATTAAACACATTCATTAATCCATTCTTTAATCCTTAAATCAAACTTATCCCTGTAGGGTGCTTTTTAGATCACTCAAAATATTTTCACATAGGTTGACCAATTGCAAAACACCATGAGTGAAAGTCAAGCATATTGTCAATGAGAGTAGACTTCTAATGAGATCATCCAGACATGAAATGTCTATGCTAAAGCAGTCAGCATAGCTGAGTGCTGGGAAATGGTGTGGGGGGATGGACATTGGAGGACTAAGATGTGCATACTGCATATCTCAGTTTATGTCCCCTCAAGTAGTTCAAAACCCTGAAGATCAATGTGGGAACTCTATGAAATTAATGAATTGGGAGGAGCAAAAGGAAGTGACAGATTCTGTTTTGACAGGGGACTGAGGAAACAACAACAAAAAAGAAGTTGACCCTTGGCCCTGCAATAGAAGTGATATAAGAAAGAACTCCATCCACTTATAGTTGTTAATATGAATGAAAGTAGAAAATCAGGATATATGGGGAAATAAGTTGGTATTTTATAAAATATTTGGCTTCTTTTATTATTTTAAAGATCTTAGGCAGCTATTAAGCTGGCTTACACTTTAGTCACATTTGCTGTCCATCCTTGGAAAATTGCTGTCATTTTATAAAGGACACTTTCAAACCTGTGGATGCTACATTTATCACTCACGTCACCTGCACCTTATTGTAGTGTAGCCTCTGCAAATACATTTACATGCTGCAGAAAGGAAGAGATCTGCTGTGATTTTGGTACAGAAAGATTTTTTAAAAAGTACACTCACTGATGACAATGTGGTATAGAGTTTACCAGCAGAATTATAACAGTAGCACTTAGACTTATATACTTAGAGTGCTTTACGGCCCTCTCTAAGTGGAGTCAGCATATTGCTCCCAACAATCTGGGTCCTCATTTTACCCACCTCAGAAGGGTGGAAGGCTGAGTCAACCTTGAGCCCAGTGGGATTTGAACTGCCAAATTTCAGGCAGTCAATAGTCAGCAGAAGTGGCCTGTAGTACAGCACTCTAACCACTGCACCACCGAGGCTCTAACTCCAATTATGTAGTTGTTTCAGATTAAAAATTGGGTTGTTGCGAGAAAACAAGCACACTCCTGTTTCCTTCTGCTATAACATTGGACATTAGCCTGAGGGGAAGGGGATATTAGTTATTCTCCTTAGCTTTTGCAACTTTCTTTGGAAGTGATCATCCATCCAACCAACTGAACAAATTAGCCCCACCAAACAACTCCCATCATCTCAATCACTATATCCATTTAGCTATAAAAATCAAAGAACTCATATTAAAGTTTTTGTATCCTGAAGGGAAAAAGAAGGCTGATGGTGATTGTTTTAAAAATACAAAACTGAAATAAATGATTTCACTTGTGAAAACAAAGTATAGCCTGCTCATCACCAAAACAATAAGGTGGGAATATTGCCTCAGCAACCTAGTCTAAAGATGACAGCAATGGTGTTTATTCTCTTATATACAAAAAAACCTTTAAAATAAAACAATATAAACTACAAAAAGTTGTTCTGCCAGCATTTTAGCCTAGGGAGAGGAGGTTTTTCTTATTGCAGTTAATGGGCCAAATACAAAAATAAAATTAATTTGGCAAGCATTAAGTTGCTGAATTCACAAAAGCAAGATCTATGTTTAGAGGATGCTTAGAACATATTTTTTCATGGATCTACTTCCAAAAGAAAAATGTTTTTTTTAAAGCACAGGCTATTTACACAAAGATATACAAGTGAAAAAACACAGAATTAACCAGAGGAAAAGAATGAGTGATGGCTATATTGGAAAGAAATCTTTCCAGGGTTAGGGTTGAATCAAGAATACAACATGCAGGCAGTGTCTCTAACGAAATTTCAGTGTAGACCTCAAAGGCCTGGTATGATTATATTATTGTAGAATCTCAAGGGTGAGTAATTCTGCATTGAACCCTGGAAATCCATTAATTAATTAATTAATTCATTCATTCATTCCTTCATTCATTCATTCAACTTGCATGCTATTAAAACTACAGGGATGCACAGCAATTTGCAATAACAAATCAGTAAAACATTAACAATGCTATTAAATAAACAAATGCTCATAAATAAAAGTTATTAAATAAACAATAACAACAACAATACCAGATGAAGTCATCTCTAACCAAAGCAATGTTTTGTTTACCACAGAATACTGTTTTTAATGAAGCAGTCCTAGCTTCTGAGGAAAGACTATCCGTGAAAGGTGAGGCTACAACAGAAAGGCAGAACCAGTAGCAGATTGTGTGTGTGTGTGTGTGTGTGTGTGTGTACATACATATACATACACACACATGCACATACAAATGGTGTGTGTGTGTAATGTAATATTATATTATATTGTATTATATTATATTGTATTGTTTTATATTATATTGTATTGTATTGTATTGTACTGTTTTAGATTAGATTAGATTAGATTAGATTAATATAAAAGCGAAAAAGCATTCATGTGTCATCACAAAATCTCCAGAACCGTAAAGCCTACAAACTTGAAATTTGGCCCATATGTTCCTCTTGGCTTCTAAGTGCTCACTAAGAAAGGATTTTTTGAAATGACCATCAGAACATTAGTATTTCCTATATTATTATTAACACGCTCTGATCAGTGGTGGGATTCAAATTTTTTTACTACCGGTTCTGTGGTTGTGGCTTGGTGGGCGTGGCAGATGAAGGATACTGTAAAATCTCTAGTCAGAAGTGGTATTTGTCAGTTTTCTGAACTACTCAAAATTTCCACTACTGCTTCTCCTGAACTGGTCAGAACCTGCTGAATACCACCTCTGCCTCTGATTCTAAGGAGTTCTATTCTCCCTTCCCATTTGAAAAGAAATCTCTTCCAAATGCAAAACACAAGCAGTGGAGAGGAGTTCCAGTTTCAGTTTTACTTTCACAGCAGCAAACAGCTTTACTACAGAACAGTTGAGCTAAGCCACACCCAGGCTCCTTGCTGTCTCCTTTTGCTCACATAGCAATTACTGTTTGGGTTTCCAAACAGCCCTCAACTCTATCACTCCCCACCTGAAAAGAAATATGTTCCAACTGCAATTCAGCTAAGCCACACTCAGGCTCCTTGCTGTCTCCTTCTTGCTCACACAGCAAATACTGTTTCAGTTTCCAAACAGCGCTCAACTCTCTCACTCCCTGAAAAGAAATTTGTTCCAACTGCAGTTGAGCTAAGCCACACTCAGGCTCCTTGCTGTCTCCTTCTTGCTCACACAGCAAATACTGTTTCAGTTTCCAAACAGCCCTGAATTCTCACACACTGACAGGACGCTAGTCACATGAATACCAATGGATGCTGGTAGGTAGAGGCACAATTTTTTCCCCTTATTTTCCTCCCCAAAAACTTGCCCGATCACATAGTTTCATAGCGAAGCACGGGAACCCTGCTAGTACACACACACACACACACACACACAGAGGATTGGGGGTTTTTTCATTCAAATAACTCCTTTCACATGCCTTTCTGCCCTCAAAGATATAGTCAAAACAATTCTATGATCAATTAAAATAGTGTGCCAAGAATGAGAGCCAAAATAAAAAAAATTCTTCTTCTGGTCATTCTAAACATTTTCAAAAGTTCCTAAACAGAATCTGTCCCTCTGCTGCAATGATAATAGAGACTTTAGGGTTCTATGCAGATATGAAAATGATATGTTCACTTTTTCCATGCAATCTGATCTGCTAATTCTATGGGAATTTCACAGAATTTAAAGAACTAGGTACAAATAGAAAGATCATTCCATACCATCTACAATAGGGGATGATTTTCAGACACTGTGGGGATATGATACTATGAGTTATTTTGTTTTTCATGTAACTCCAACTTCCTTGAGAAATATGGTTTGATAGAAAAAATACAATGGAGTTTCACATCTCCCAGTCCGAACTGCTTACTCGTAAAATTTTGGAAACTTTGAAATTAGAACATAAGAACTTTGCACTGAATTGTGCAAAGAGCAAATCTCCAGAAACCTCTGAGGGAAATAATAGAAAGCGACACAATTGCATTCAACTGAAATAAACATAGGATTTCACCTGAAATTTTCGATCTCAGAGCTGCAGATGATAACTAAGCTAAAGAACTGAAGCTTCCTAACAAAGATCTAGTTGTGATAAATATGTTGCATAAAAGGAGTCCAGTTTGAATGCTAAAAAACGTGTGAGGACAGATTTTCATCACATTTCTGTGACCAAAAATAACCTCCAAAGGAATATACATTTCAGCAAAATCTGATATAAATTGAATTTTATTTCTCCCCACCCCATGGAAAACATTGTACCCAAAACTAATGTAGAGTAATGTTGCAGGTCTCACTGATTCTGCTATAATATTGCTAGTTTTGTTTTCTATGGTGATTATATTTGTATACTCTATGAATACCTAATACTCAGAATAACTTACTATTGAATACTGAAACCTTTACAAAGTTGACAGCTGACAGGATAACATTTGCAGGTCCAAAACCTTTGTTTTTTTTCCTGTTATTAACAGTAATAGCAATAATAATAGCAATAGTAATAATACTAGCTGAACATATAAAAGCATGGAGAAAAATATTGGATAATGGAGAAGTGAATCAATATTTTAATTAAAATATTACCAGCTAAAAATATAGAATACTTATTGCTGAGTCTCAGCATGTTTACAGACTTGATATTTGATTTCGTTTATTTTTTCAGCTGATGCGATGCTAGTTCTAATATTAAACTAGTAGTCTTAATTAGTGCTATACATTATTTACCTTCTGATGAAATGCTTCCAATTCAAATATCCTTTAAAGTCTTAATAGCAATAGCACTTAGACTTATATACTGCTTCACAGTTCTTTATAGCCCTCTTTAAGCAGTTTGGGTGCAGTGCAAACTACCTCATAAATTTGGCAATAGCAGTTTTGAACAATGAGACTTCAGTAACCATGTCACTGTTCATAAACATAACAATGTGAAGAAAGGGCAGAGAATGGAATTGGAAATTCTCACAAGGTTCACAAAGTCACAAAAAAGTGCCATTTTCACAGCTACAGGAGTTCCCTACCCAGCCCTTTTTTCCTAAAAGAAACTGTTGTTTTCAATAACAGCCTGATGAAACCTAGAGAAACAGAATGGCACACCATGCAGCCCCACTTAGCAAAAGCAGAGCAAATGGCACAGCTGTATTTGTGGCTATTCAGCAGCCTGGATAAGCAGTGATCCAAACCCCCCTAAATGGCAAGGCTGTTGGTAGCAGACTGTTTCTCCATTACCCAGCAGGGTTTCAGCTGCAACAGCTCGTGTTGATATTCACAGGTGAACAACTCCCTGGGTTTTACTTTGTGGAACGCTTCTAGTCATCGCATAATGAGATTAGCCACGAATTACACAAATCTGATCACAACCTCTATAACGAAGTCAATTTTTCCCACAATGTTTCAGCTGTTGGGGTTCTAGGTCAGTTTTCTTTTTTGGCATCCTGAGCCTGGCTACGTGAAGGAATGTAAAAGACACTCAACTCCCTGCTTCTCAATTAACCTCCCATTTGAAAATCAGCAAGCAGTTTTTCTCAGAAGTTGTTCCTTCCCATGTGGGGCACCTGCTTAGTGGCCTGCAACTCATCAGTCTCACTAAATCTGCACCCACTGAAGCAAAGCTTTTCTTTGTCAGAATCTCGGCTGCAAAATGGATGCTTTATGCACTAATAACAGTTAGCAGCAGGGCACAATGAACCAGCAGATGCTTTAATAAAAGCATTTAGATAGTCACCGGGGAGAAAATGACTAATATTCTGTTGCATGTTTTATCTTCTCACATCAGAATCCAGCCTCATAGCAAATGCTACCCTTCTTCCCATAGTCTCTCATTTTGTCTTTGCTGTCTCAGAGAAATTGCTTTCCTATGCAAAATGCAACCAATTATTTTTGCTTGACAGCAACAACTTCCTCCAGAAGTAGCAAAATCAACCCAGTCCTTTGTGAACATATACAGCAAACAAGTGAAGAAGTTTCAGCACATGCAAAATGATGCAAGTGATCACACACATGGAGTTGCCAACACCTGTATCCAAACCCCAGAAATTGGTTTGATCAAGGATTTGGAAGGGGTGAACGGTAGAAATGAATGAATCATTTTCCATTACATCAAAACTAAGTTGAGCTTCCAGTGGCACTTCCATCGAAGATGGACCGAAGATAGCGATCATGCATGGCTTCGATCCATGTTTATCCTGTTAGAGAGTCCCAATGGGACCGCATCCATCTTGGACCCACCTCAGAGGGGTGGGGGAAGAGGGGGAGACTGCCAGCCGGGTCGAGGGGAGCTTCATCTCCCCTCCATGGCTAGTTATATTCCCCTTGAAGACAGGAGATAGTGGCAGTCTTAATGGCTGCCCTGAAGATGGGAAGCTTCCAGGACTTAAGTCTGTGCTGGAGCAGTGAGGCGGTGAGTGGCATGTAACCAGGCAAAGGATTTTGGACTTTTTTGACAACCCCGAGAAACAGAAGGAAAGAGCTCTTGTTCAAGATTGTGGCAGTGGCGAATGGAAAATAAGAGGAAACTATAAGGTAAATAAAAAATTGGACCATAAAAGGACTATAACGGAATTAGAGACCAAATTTGGAATAAGATACAGAAATTGGCATTAATTAGGCATTGGACAGAATGCTAGACTTGCCCGGAATTAACTACATTTAAAAGAGCTAACGGTTGAAAATTAGCAGAATTAATACAACTGAAAAGAAAAAAAAAGAACTTTGAAAAGTGGAAAGCGATGTTGAGTGCCACCTAATGGTTAAAGGTATCTCTTTTTTTCTTATGATTTCATGGAAAATTACTGGTCTTACAAATGTGTGAATGAGAAATGAAATGAAATAAAAGACTATATTATAACAATAACCCCAGATGCACCAAAAAAGGGGGGGATTGCAGCAAAGGGACAAGTGAAGATAATATCTTGGGACTGTTTGGTGTTGATTGTGACAAGGAGACAGAAGGATTAATAAGAGGAATTGAGACAAATGGATATTTTTGGCAAGGATTAAAATAAAAGATTCTGACTTTTAATAAAATAGAGAATAACTCAACTGATTAAATAAAATGGAAGAAATATGCAAAGTATTCAAACTGGAACTGTAAACTGTGAGAGGAAAGTTAAAAGAAAGAGTAGAACTATTGGACATACTGGCAGAAAAATTAATGGTGACGCAGTTCACAGAAGAACAAAGAAAGTTCAAAGAAGATGAGTTAAAGGAAGAGGAAAGCAGCTTAGAAGAGCACAAAGAACAAGGAACATTGCCAAAAGACAAGAAAGGAATTAAAATTAAGACATTGATGATAGACGTAATAAATAAAAAGGAAAATATTCCCAAGATTAAACAAAAGAAGAAGAAGCTGTATAAGAAGAAATTGCAAAAGAGAGAACAGGAAAGGGTGGGTGAAAAAATAAGTGATTGACAGATGAAAATAAAAACAATATTAGCGGGAGGGGAAAGGAGTTAAGAGGAAAGACCGGAAAAATTTAGAAAAGGGAAAGCTGGTCAAAATTACAAAAAACTATAAGGCTAAGAGATTTAGAGATAAGGGTTAAAGATAATATAAAGGGGGTTACCATATGGAAATGTTTTTTTTTTTTAGAAATATAGATTAGGGAGATTTGAAGTTCAAAACTTATTGGGAATTACCTTAAGATTATTATATAATTATATATGAGAAAAATGATGATAGAGTAAAAGAAATTAAGATGGTTTTATTGTTACTAAATCCATATATATATATATATATATATATATATATATATATATATATATATATATATATATATATATATATTATATATTAGATTTTCACGGGTAAAGGTATGTAGGTCTTGGTGTATTCGGTCTTGTCCCGTAAGATTGAGAATACCTTGGCAACGCGACGAAAAATCTCATCCGTCATCTTCAGGCTGGTGTCTTCAGCTTGTTCTCCTGGGAGAAGTGTGTGATCGTGGCTGTTTTTCCCTTTTAAACTCTAGAGTTGGCTGTGTTGTTACTTCTTGATTGGTTTGTGGAGTTGATGTATGCAGATTGGATGGCTTTTCCTGAGACCCTGTGTGGCTGAGGTGCTGGCTGTGTGTCTCTCAGCCTTTTGTGTTGTAACGACCTGGGTAATGGGCTGTGTGATGACCTTCTGAGTTCTATTGTTGTGACATCCTGGGTGTGGTGCTGTAATCTCCTGGGTCGTTGTCTGTGCTGCAACCTCCTGATGTTTTGTGTTGTGATCTCCTGAGTTCTGTGATGTAGTATCCTGGGTGGAAGGCTGTGATGTGGCATTCTGGGCCTTGGTTTGGCTCCGAGTTTGAGGTCTGGCTATGTGTTTATAGCGTGTCAGTTTGCTTAGTTTGGGGGTTGGAGGGGGTGTAGCAGCTGGTGTTGCAGCCATGGTCTGGTTTCTGGATGGTGGTTGCCTTTCATCTGTGGCGTGGGCTTGGGTTTGAGTCTGGTGAAGGAGATTGGTGGTGGCATCATGTGTTATTTTGGGTCCGGTGTTGGTTTTCGTGGCTGGGACTCGTTTGTTGATTAGGGCTAGTTTCCAGATGTCTGGTAGGCGGGAAGTATCATCCCGTTTATTCATGTTATGGGGTGTTTCTCTATTTCGATGGCTTCCTAATTATTCTCTTGTTGAAGTGTTCAGTATTGAAGATAAGTTTGGATCCCTCAAAATCAATTTCATGTCCTGTGGCTTTAAGGTGCTGGAAAAGGGAGGAAGTTTTTCTTCTTTTCTGACTGTGTTCTTGTGTTCTGCGATGCGTGCATTTATTCTCCTGTTGGTTTGTCCAATGTATGTGGCTGGGCAAATTTTGCATGGTATTTTATAAACTCCTTGGTTTTCTAGCTGGATCTTGTCTTTGGGGTTTCTTAAGATGTTGGCTATTTTTGGTCAGTGCCAAAGGCTGTCCTGATATTGTGTTTGTGGAGAATTTTGCTGTTGATTGATGTAAGCCAGAGGGGATTTGCCATTTGGTCCTGTTCTGTGTCTTGGTTTGGGGGAGTTCCTTATTAGGTTGGTGATTGTGCTTCTTTGGAATCCATTGGACATTAATACGTTAGTGAGGGTGTGTAATTCTGTTCTCAAGTGGTCTTTGTCAGCTAGGCGTTTGGTTCTGGAGATGAGGGTCTTGGCTACGGAGTTGATCTGTGCAGGTGGTGATGGATTGTGCATTTAAGTAGCGTTAGTGTGTGTCTTTTTCTGGTAGATGGTGTCCTAGGGAGCCATTGGGTTTTTGTAAATTAGGACGTCCAGGAACGGAAGTTGATTGTTGGCTGTTTCCATGGTAAATTGTATTTTGGGTGTAGGCTGTTGAGATGTGTGAGAAGTTGTCCAGTTTTTCTTTCCTGTGGCCAAATTAAAAAGTGTCATCTACATATCTAAGCCAGAGTTTGTTTCGATTGTCTAGAGCATTGGTTTCAAAATCGCTAACCTATACATGGAACATTTTGAAACCAATGCTCTAGACAAATCCGGACGTCCACAACAATAGAACTCAGAAGGTCATCACACAGCCCATTACCCAGGTCGTTACAACACAAAAGGCTGAGAGACACACAGCCAGCACCTCAGCCACACAGGGTCTCAGGAAAAAGCCATCCAATCTGCATACATCAACTCCCACAAACCAATCAAGAAGTAACAACACATCCAACTCTAGAGTTTAAAAGGAAAAACAGCCATGATCACACACTTCTCCCAGGAGAAAGCTGGAAGACACCAGCCTGAAGATGACGGATGAGATTTCGTCAAACGCTGCCAAGGTATTCTCAATCTTACACGGACAAGACCAATACCAAGACCTATATATATATATAATATCTTTGGAGATTTAATCATTCATCTAGAGTCTTCAGTCTTTCTCCCAGGAGAACAAGCTGAGAAGACACCAGCCTGAAGATGATGGATGAGATTTCAAAACGTTGCCAAGGTATTCTCAATCTTATACGGGACAAGACCCGAATACACCAAGACCTACATACCTTTACCCGTGAAACGAAAACAAATATATATATATATATATATATATATATATATATATATATATTAATTACATTATATATATATATATATATATATATATATATATATATATATATATATATATATATTACAATATATATATATGTATATGTATATATGTATAATACAATTGATTATTCAAATGATATTAGAAAAACAAAGAATATGGTAAACTAAAAATATATGGTTTTTTTCTTTTTCTTAACTGTATACATATTATATTAGACATGAAATAGAAAATGTAATTGATTAGATAAAGGATATGAGAAAACAGAGAATATGGTAAACCAGAGAGGATTATATTGTAAAGGGGAATGAAAACTTAATAAAATTTCATAGGTAAACTTTGGCTAAGTGGAAACAAAGAGGAAATATGAAATGGTTATATGAATATCTCTGGAATAATTGTAAGATTTATTGTAGATTGGGGGATGTAGCATATGGATCCTGAATGTAATTGATTATCAAATTTTATTTTATTTTTATTCTTTTTTGTTTGTTTATTATATATTGGCTTTGAGAAAGCTAATGAGGATAACAATGTAAAATAAAATAGGTGGTAAGCTGGAAATGGAAATAATAGGGGATAAAGAGTGGAAAATATGTGAGGATGAAATGTTTTTGATATTGAATTTATGAATTGAAATATGAAGTGAGAACTTATTCAAAGATCAGTGGAATAGATAATAGATTTGATATGAAATTAGATAAGAAAGTTGGAAATGTAATTATGACTATGTATGAATGTTGTAACCTGGAACCACTTTGATCACTTGAAGAGATGTGTAAAAAATAAAAAATAACTTTGATTTATAAAAAAAACTAAGTTGAGCTCAACTTCTGGTGACTATCATCCACATAGTTATCTTGGCAATCATGTAGAAGTAGGTCTATCTCTATCTTATCTTCTGAAATTCTCAAGTAGCTTCACATCCACTGATTAATCCCACTTTGCTTCTGAGACCAGCCAAGGTTGGTCAAGAACTCAGTGAAATTGATTAGTAGAAGTTTCTAAACAGACATAAAGAGGAGTTTTATCTGCTTTTCAGCATAGATGCAAATTTGGAATGTTTGAGTACAATACATTTAACCTAGTGCTAAGAATGTTTTATCTTAATACGGGTGCTTGTAAATAGTCTGCCCTGTTAAAACATGTCCACATTTCAGTCTTTTCAATAATTCCTGGGATAGAATTGACAAATATGCAAAAATATGCCAGAAGCCAATATTTAAAATAAGCAAGCAAAAGAAAAAAATATTCACATAATTTGTTAAAGGTACAGTTGTTGTTCTTAGGTGATAATTATCAACCCCAAAGAAGTGAAAGGGTTTTCTCTTGTTACTTCAGTGCAATGTTGTCTACAATTACATTCTTAAAGCATCACTTTGGCCAGCAAAAGGATGAAGTCTTTACACTTATCCAATACATTTTTTAAAAAATTCCTTCATGAATTAGATCAGCAACAAGTTGAAACGGAATGCTCATATTTCCTTAACACGGTGGAGTTCATGGGAACTTTTCTTGCAGGGGAAATTTTTGACTTTTGTGGAGGATAAAATGTGAAAAAGCAATAAAATATAACAGAGCATGAAACTCCATGAGAAAAATTACAGCAATGGAAACAGAGAAGTCTTCTTTGTTACCTGCCAGCTATCCTCAATTTCAGCAGCAAGCAATTTCCATGCTTCACTGTAAAAAGGCACAAATAATGCTGGGCAGTGGTTGCTAGTAGAGTCTAAATCTTGTATTTTCATGAGAAATAACTGCAAAAGATGGTTGGTGTGTAGCCAGGTATGTATGTGTAAATCTACCCAGGTATGTATGTGTGAATCTCACTTAGGAACAGGTGGAGTTCTTTTATTCCAGATCAGGCAATTTAATGTAAAGGAAACATCTCTGTTTCCAGCAACACTCATGCAATCCAGAGAGCTCCATCAATGTTTACTCATCAGTGGTTTACCAGGAGATTCTGTTATTCCTCTGAAGACTGAAAATTAGCCCCAAGGCAAAACAAAACTACGGGAGCAGGGAAAGGCCACAAAAGTTCAGAAAGAAAGCTTGTCTGGCACTAGGAGTTTTGTATAAATTAGAAAAATATATGAAGTAGAAGAACAAAACACAGCTGGAGCTAAGATTAATCAGTGGCCAAAGCACCACATATTTATCCTGAATCAGTTGTTAAATTCATGAGAGCCTTACATCTTCTTTAAAGGCTCCAATATCAGATGCCATATTATTCAACTCCATGTTTATAAAGAAAGGACATTAGAGTACAACAAATTGCACCATTCGTCCTTCTGTTGTTCCTATCCTATTTGTTGGGCCATGAAAAGGCTATTCTGAACTTACCAGTATAGTCAGGCCCCTGGTGGCTCTTTATGGGAGCAGGAGATATCAATAAAGAAGAATATTTGTAGCTCAGGGCTGAAATGTGGGGTCCTCAGTGTCCTTTGAGCTTGGTTGTGTCCTTGCAGATATTTCATTACCCAAATTACCTAGTTTGGGTAATGAAACAAATGTAGTTTGGGTATAGGGAAGATTACACCATTACCCAAACAAACAATTTCATTACCCAAATGAGCACTGATAATGTTACCTAGTTTGGGCAATGAAACATCTGCAAGAAAACAACCAAGCTCAGAGAGCACCAAGGACCCCTCAGCAGTAGTTATTTCTGACATCCCATTGAGATTGAACTTTCACCCTCATCCTACACCTAAGCTACAAATATTCACCACTATTCCAAATGCCAATAGCTCCAGCAGTTCTTCCCTCATCATTGCCTTTCCTTCCCTAAGTGACAGGCTTTTAAATCACATTTCTGTGGTCTTACTAATGTGGCAGGGTCTATCATGCTTCACTTGGGGTAATCTTTCACGTCTCCGAGCTTCTGGGTTGGTTTCCGAAAATTTCTTTACAAGGCTGAGTAACATCTTCAGCAGAAATTTAGGGGATGTCAGTGTCAGTGTTCTTCTGTTTATAAGGGCTTTGTGTGGTCAGTAGATCTTGGGATGGGTCAGTGAGGGTCTTGTAATGAGTCTTGGGATGGATCAGTTGTGAGTACAGTGGGAGTCTTTTGATGGGTCTTGTAATGGGGAGGTTACATCAAGTGAGGGTCATTGGGAGGTGAAGTGCTAGTTGGAGTTTTCATGGGTTGGTTGAGGGTCGGTGCTGTCTCTGTCGCTGTGTGGTTGATTTGGATTCTGAAGGGTTTGTAGGATGGTTGTAGGTCAATGTGTCTGTTGATGGAATTATTTGTGGAGTGCCAGGCTTTGATGAACTCGTGAGCTTGGTGGGTGGTACTAAGGCTGATGATTTTTGTGTTGCTCCAATTGAACTGGTGCTGTTTGGTGTCAGTATGAGTAAAGATTAAATATTTGGGATTATGGCGTTTGACTGCCAGCCGGTTTTTGTGGATCCTGGTTTTTAATTGACCTGAAGTTTGTCCAATGTATAATTGGTTGCAATTGTTACAGCTGATGTTGTAGATCACATTGTTTCTTTCACTCTTCTGAATCTTGTCTTTGATTCTGGATAATTCCTGGGAGAATGTGGCTGTGGGTTTGTGGGCTATTGCTATATTTTGGAGAATTCTGACTGTCATTTCTAAAATATCCACTGAAGATGTTATCTAGCCTGGTAATGAAACATTCAGAAACCAACCCACAAGCTCAGAGAACAAACCTTCACCATCTACTGGCATTTGTTAGAATTGCCATGAAGTCCCAGGGTTAAAGACACCCTTTCCTTACATTGTGGTCACAACATTCTTTTTTCCCTTATTGTCAGAAGTCTTGAAAATTCCTCATATGGGGTGACATTGAAAATAATATTCATGGGCATTTGTACATCAGTCCTCTCTCTAATTCTCTGGTCACGTTGCTAACTTCAAAAGCTGATTCAAAAATTTATGCCACCAGATAAAGACTGAATGCACCAATTATCACATTAAACAAGAGGAAAACCTTCTACACACCAATTCCACCTGTGCTTTCTACAATTTTGTAAGCAACAAACTAAAAGACTCAAGATCCATCCCACCCCTGAAAGGACCTAATGGTACAGACTGCAACGACAACACCATTAAAGCCAACCTCTTTAAACATTCTTTGGCCCAGTATTTGTAAACAGCAATGGATCATGCCCAGTATTTCCTAGTTGAACCACAGACAACTACAATGATCTAATACATATCGATTTTAGAGAAGACAATGTTGAAAAAGCACTATGCAATCTAAAACCATCTCTATCTACTGGACCGGATGGAATATGTGCCTACATCTTAAAAAAGCTATCCACTGCCATAGCCAAACCTCTAAGCATAATCTTTGAAAAATCTTTCAGGACCAGCTCCTTGCCAAACCTCTGGTCACAAGCCACGGTCATCCCCATCTTCAAAAAGGGAGACCC
The DNA here is from genome assembly GCA_009733165.1 of Naja naja. Lineage (NCBI taxonomy): Eukaryota > Metazoa > Chordata > Lepidosauria > Squamata > Elapidae > Naja > Naja naja. Next base: position 200,382,383 of record CM019148.1, on the reverse strand, counting down.
CAGTCTAGTTGAAAATTACAGACCAATCTCTTTATGCTGCGTCACCTGTAAAGTCATGGAATCAATTATTAACCAATCCATTATCCTTAGAGACAAACAACCTACTCTGTAACAAACAATATGGTTTCAGAAAAAAACTATCCTGTAATCTGCAACTCTTACACTGCAAAAATATATGGACTATACAACTCGATCAGGGCAAACCAATAGACGCAATCTACATAGACTTCTGTAAAGCCTTTGATTCAGTGGTACATGACAAACTACTACTAAAACTAAAATCTTATGGTATCTCTGGAGAACTGCATAACTGGATAGAAGCATTCCTGTCAAACAGACAACAGATGATCAAAATTGGGAGTATCTTATCAAATTCTGTACCTGTCAACAATGATGTCCCCCAAGGCAGCATTCTAGGACCAACTCTCTTCATACTCTACATAAATGATCTCTGTGATCATATTAAGAGCAACTGCATTCTCTTAACTGATGATGTAAAGCTATTCAACACCACAGACAATACTGCTATCCTTCAAAAAGACCTCAACTATGTATCAGAATGGTCAAACAAATGGCAACTTCAAATCTCAACAAATAAATGCTCTGTCTTACATATTGTCAAAAAAAATCAGAAAATAAAATAAAATACAAGCTGAATAGTCAAGACCTTGTTGATGAACCAAACTCCATCAAGAACCTTGGCATGCTCATGATCTAAGTGCTAGAGCCCACTGTAACTACATAGCCAAAAAGGCATTAAGAGTTGTTAACCTAATCATACGTAGCTTTTTCTCTGGTAATATCACACTACTAACTAGGGCATACAAAACATTTGCTAGACCAATACTCGAATACAGCTCATCAGTCTGGAACCCACATCACATATCTGATATTAACACAGTTGAGAAGGTCCAGAAATATTTCACAAGAAGTGTTATGTATGCAGAGTTTGAATTGATTGGTTGTTCTTGTAAAGTGTTTGAAAACATTGGCTAAAAAGTGCAGGAAAACCCTGCACTCTGATTGGCTGTCAGCTGAGGCAGCCAGCTATATAAAGCTGCCTCGGCTAAGCCAAATCAGGTCCGTTCTGAGCTGAAGTCACAATAAAACTTAAGAGCTGAAGCACTCCGTGTCTGCCTCTCTATGCAAACTTAACACTGGCGACGAGGATGGGATTCCCCTAAAGAGAAGGTGACGCGGAACAGAAGAAGAGTGAGATGGCTGCGCTGAACCCACCCCAGCCCCGTTCGATCTGATGGCAGAAGACTGGGAGTCATATGCAGATCGCTTTCAGATGTTCCTGGAAGGAAGCGATCTGGCCGCCATTTCCAAGCAGCGGAAGAGGGCGGTCTTCCTTACGTACTGTGGTCCGGCAGTTTTCAAGATGGCGAAGGCACTCGCGGGAACAGCAGACATGAAGGTAATGGCTTGGCCTGATCTGGAAAGACTGTTAAGAGCCCATTACGCACCACAAGTATCGTGCCTCATTATGAGACACGAGTTTTATCGTTGTGATCAAGGGGAAAATGAAAGTGTAAATGATTTCGTAGCAAGTTTAAGAGACATTGGGGGTGCATGCGAATTCAACAGTTTAGAGGAGGCCATGTGCGACCGTTTTGTGTTGGGCCTTAAAGACAAGGTTTTACAGAGCAAGTTATTAATGAAACCTAAAATCACGCTGAAAGAAGCCATAGAAGAAGCATCTTCAGCAGAAGCTACCAAGTCTTCAGCAGCAGCCATGAGGAAGATCAACAGGGCCACGAGCCATTCTGATGGGAAAAAGTCCACCACAAATCATTGTGAGGAACAAGATTCTGAGTCAGATTACAGTGAGGTGGAGGAAGGGATTTACAGACTCAGAATGGAGCGGAAAAAGAAAGACCGGGGAAGAAAGAGGCAAGATTTCTACTGCAGAGGTTGTGGGGAAGCCACCCCGCACTGAATGCAAGTTTCTAGACACCATTTGCCTCCGTTGTGAAAAAAGAGGGCACCTAGCAAGAGTCTGCAAATCATCCAGAACTCCACCAAACAGAAGGAAGTTTGCTGCAAACAAAGACAAAGAATTCAAGCCAAACAACCTCAGTGAGAAAATGGGGCACAGCACAGAAGCAAAGGGGAAGAATGAAACTCATCAGACAGTAACTATTGGTCATTCATCTTCTATAAATAACAGAAAAGTGCATGTCAAGGTACTCATTGAAGGAAGGCCTTGCCAAATGGAAGTGGACTCAGGCTCATATCTATCTATGGTGTCATGGGGCACTATTCAAAGACTGTTACCAGATATTCAGAAGACTCACTTCAAGAAGCAGGCATTGACTCTTAAAGACTACCAAGGGAACAAGATTCCAGTAGTTGGAACAAGAGAATTCAATGTGAAGTTCAAAGGCCACACCAAACGCCTACCCCTGACCATCGTGGACAAGGATCGCCCAAGTTTACTGGGACTTGAGTGGTTCAAACCGCTGGGCATCGAGGTGACTGGCATCAATCACGTGAGCAACACTGAGTGGGAAGAGGCCTTGAAGTCTGAGTTTCCAGAGGTCTTCAGCGATGGATTAGGCAAGTCTTTGGGGACCCCTATCACTTTCAATATAGATCCCAAGGTACAACCAATCTGTTTAAAACCCAGAAGGGTTCCATTTGCCTTAAAGGAAAAAATTGATGCACAATTAGATAAACTAATAGCTCAAGGGGTTTTAGAGACCACTGACCACTCCAGGTGGGAGACACCCATAGTCACACCAGTCAAGGCTGATGGGTCTGTAAGAATCTGCAGAGATTACAAGGGGACATTGAACCATGTGCTACAACAGAGCGCATATCCAGTTCCAGTAGTGCATCATTTATTACATTCTCTTGGCGGGGGCTCAGTCTTCGCCAAATTGGACCTGGCCCAGCATATCAACAGTTAACAGTTGATGATGCAACTGCAGAAGCCCAAAGCATTTTAACCCATAGAGGTGCTTTCAAATGTAAAAGGTTGCAATTTGGAGTAAGTGTGGCACCAGGCATTTTCCAAAGCCTTATGGAAAGGATGTTACAAGGATTGCCAGGGGTGGTGCCTTATTTTGATAACGTTTTAATCTCTGCTGAAAATGACACTCAGTTACACGAGAAACTCAGAGAAGTCTTAACCAGATTCAAAAAAGCGGGGTTAAAAGTCAAAGAAGAGAAATGCACACTAAGGACTGACAAAGTAGAATTCTTGGGTTACATGATTGATAAACATGGCATCCACCCCACAGAAGCCAAAGTTCAGGCAATCAAAGAAACCGCCAGGCCAAAATGCAAAACAGACTTGCAAGCATTTCTGGGACTCATTAACTTCTATCATATGTTTCTACCTCAGAAAGCAATCACTGCAGAACCTCTACATAGATTACTGGACAAAAAATCTGCATGGGTCTGGGGCAGAAAAGAACAAACTGCATTTAACAACATTAAGAGACAAATCACATCTGATTGTGTATTGATACAGTTCTCTGAGAATTTGCCTGTTGTACTGACTTGTGATGCATCCCCTTTTGGAGTGGGGGGGGGGGTTTGAGCCACATGCTTCCCAGTGGAAGGGAAGCCCCTATTGCATTTTACTCTCGCACTTTGACTAAAGCAGAGAGAAACTACAGCCAACTGGACAAGGAAGCTTTGGCAATTGTGGCAGCTGTCAAGAAATTTCATGAGTACGTATATGGGAGAACATTTACCATTGTCACAGATCACAAACCTCTTTTAGGCATTGTGGCAGGGGACAAACCAACACCCACAATCCTGTCACCAAGAATGCTGAGATGGACTGAATTTCTTGCTGCTTATTCATACAAACTCATCCACAGGCCTGGAAAAGACATTGGGCACACAGATGCTTTGAGTCGCTGCCCACTTCCTTCACACACTGAGGACCCTGCTCCTGAGACTTTCACCTTTTTTCTAGAAACTGTTGCCAAGCTTCCAGTCCACGCTGCTGAGATTGCCAGAGAGACTGCCAAAGACACTTTATTGGCTCCTGTTATAGGCTGGATTAAGAAAGGTTGGCCACTTCAAGATCTGCCTCAAGGTTCCCAGCCTTTTAAGTCCAGACAAACTGAATTATCTGTATTAAGAGGGTGTATTTTGTGCGGTAACAGGATGGTTATTCCTACAAAACTACGAAGAGAGGTTTTGGAAATGTTACATGAGGGTCATCCTGGTATTGTAAGGATGAAGGGATTGGCCAGGAGTTATGTATGGTGGCCAGGTATTGACAAAATGGTTGAAAACTGGGTTGCATCCTGTCCCAACTGTCAGGAAGTCAGGCCTACCACACCTCTCACCCCCAAACAGGAATGGGAATGTCCTAGGGGCCCATGGTCCAGGATTCACATTGATTTTGCTGGCCCTACTAAAGGGCACACCTTCCTTATTATAGTAGATGCATATTCCAAATGGCTAGAGGTTATCCCTATGGCATCCACAACAGCTGAAGCTGTCATCAAACAGCTTAAGAAACTTTTTGTAACTCATGGTTACCTGATGTTCTTGTTTCTGACAATGGTCCTCAATTTACATCCAACCTTTTTGAATCATATTTAGCACAACAGGGTATAAGACACGCCCTTACAGCCCTTGGGCATCCTTCAGCTAACAGCCGGGCGGAACGCATGGTACGATTTACCAAGGAGAAACTCCAGCAATTGGGTCCAGGGGACATCACTGAGAAAGTTGAAAAACTACTCAGTGTCCAGCATATCACTCCCAACCCCTCAACTAACTTAACCCCAGCCGAATTGTTGATGGGTAGGAAACTCAGGTCTCCCCTTGACTGCCTTCATCCCACTTATGCACCCAACGCTCCACTAGATTCCACTAGCAAAATTCGCACATTCACTGTGGGTGATTCTATTTATGCAAAAAACTTTATGGGTGAACCATTATGGATTCCTGCTGAGATAACCCAAATTACAGGCCCCAGGTCTTACAGGGTTCAAACAGAGGATGGTATCCTCTGGAGCAGGCACATTGATCAGTTAAGATCCAGACTACCTCAAGAGCATCGCCATTGCTCCTCTCTGGTTCCCATACTTACTGCCTCTTCTAGGGGGGAAGGGGAGGATTATGAGGGTAATCAGCAAGCAAGAATCAACCCCATGTGTAACGAGCTAACATGACAGGAACCATTCCAAAACCTGTCACAGTGCCAACAACCATTTTTACAAATGGAATATTGCACATCACTACCAGACTTAGGTGCTGACATTGGGTTGGAGATGGATTGGGAGGAGAGACCAGGTTGTAGTAACCAAACAGGTTCTACCATTACTAGAAGGCCAAGTAAGGAGATGTTAACAGACACATTTCCTCCCTCACAATGTGAGAACCCTAAAATACCTGAACCACGTAGGTCTCAACGTACACATAAGAGCCCCACCTATTTAAAAGAGTACATTAGATAGATGGGGTTTGAGTATGGACTAAACCTAGTGGGGAGGGGTGTTATGTATGCAGAGTTTGAATTGATTGGTTGTTCTTGTAAAGTGTTTGAAACCATTGGTTAAAAAGTGCGGGAAAACCCTGCACTCTGATTGGCTGTCAGCTGAGGCAGCTGGCTATATAAAGCTGCCTCAGCTAAGCCAAATCGGGTCCGTTCTGAGCTGAAGTCAAAATAAAACTTAAGAGCTGAAGCACTCCGTGTCTGCCTCTCTATGCAAACTTAACAAGAAGAGTTCTACACTCTTCTACTCATTGCAGAATACCTTATGCCACCAGACTTGAAATTCTAGACCTAGAAAACCTAGAACTATGCCGCCTTCGGTCCGATCTAAGTATAGTATTCATTGCAATGTCCTTCCGGTCAATGAATACTTCAGCTTCAACCATAACAATACAAGAACACACAATAGATACAAACTCAAGGTTAACCGCACCAAACTTGATTGCAGGAAATACGACTTCAGCAACAGAGTGGTCAATGTCTGGAATACTCTGCCTGACTCTGTGGTTTCTTCCCCAAACCCCAAAAACTTTAACCTTAGACTGTCTACTATTGACCTCACCCCTTTCCTAAGAGGTCTGTAGGGGGCGTGCATAGGTGCACCAACGTACCTACCGTCCCTGTCCTATTGTTTCTTTTATTTTTCTTATATGTATTCATTTCATGTATTCATAACTATGTTTATCCTTATACTTATTATCTTGTAAGCGATTGACAAAATAAATAAAAAAAATACACCCACTGATGTCCAAGAAAGGTAAAAGTCAGCCTCCCATTCATTGTGAAAACAATAATTATGTTTTGGTTCTTTTGATCCATTATTAGCAGAATTGTTTTGCAGTATAGAGTACAAGCAGCTCCTTGAAGTTGCACAAGCTGTCTTGCTCAGCAAGCCTTTAATATTCCAGAGTTTTAACATGGAGCGTAAATTGGCAACAGAGAAAAATACTATTAATATATTCAGGATCTGTTAAATGTCACATATTAGTAGGCACATTATTGATTCTTGATTGTTGAAACTGACATTTTCATAATTTTACTCACACTCGATAGGTTTCAAATTGAATTCTAGGGCTATACAACAATTAAATGGTATCTTTCACACAAATGAGTAGAACTATCTTTTTGTATGTGTGAGGGGGCAGCCACAACTCGAACTACCCAATTGCTTAGACACATGACATGTTTCCTGCTGCTCCATTCTTCCCAGCTGCATTTCCACAGATTTTGACAGTGTACGGCAGAGCACGCAGTTTGTAAAAAACAGGCCTTGGCATCAAGGATATATTTTAATACTAGCTTCGAGCCCTTTTTCTAGTAGCACAGCATTCTTTGAAAAAGAGAAGTAACTTTACCAAGAATATGTTCCAAAATAGCAGGAGCTTGCTTGAATGTAAATATCCCAGGCCAATTTAACTTGATTCAGTGAAGGTGATATTTGGAGACAGAGCATCTCAGTCTGATTCAAATCAGTGATACAGCTAGTCCTCAATTTACAACCATTCAATTGTTGTGACCATTCGAAGTTACAACTGAAAAAAGTGAGATGACCATTTTTCACACTTACGACCATTGCAACTTCCCCATGGTCATGTGATTTACATTCAGATGCCTGATAACTGACTCACATTTATGACAGTTGCAGAGTCCCAAGGTCATGTGATCCCTTTTTGCAACCTACTGACAAGCAAAGTCAATGGGAAAGCCAGATTCATTTAACAACCATGTTACTAATTTAACAACTGCAGTGATTCACTTAACAAATGTGGCAAAAATAAGTCATAAAATGAGCAAAACTCATTTAACGAATTTCTCACTTAGCAACATAAATCTTGGGCTCAACTGTGGTCATACGTTGAGGATTAACTGTACATATTCATCTGCATCCAGAGCATGTTTCCTGAATGCCCATCCATTTCCAGATTAATGCAGATACCATTATTTTCAGCATGGATAATATTTAAATATTTGACTCCCCACTCTCTGAAATAGCTTCATGTGGTATATTGCTGAACATATGTTGTGTCCTCAGTGGTTGTGGGTTACTACAACAGACACATATATGTGGTCCTGTTTCCCATAACTATGGTAAGATGTCTCCAATTTAAACCTCCAGGGGACCCCACTAGTAACATGAAATATATTGCTGTTGGGTGAGATTTCCTATCTTTCTGTTGGGGACAGTGAATACTCAAAATTCACTCTTCCTACATTGGGAAGACAAGACACTGTTAACATATGTATATCTGCCTGTTTATTTTTATTCTGAGCCATAGTGGCACAATGATTAAATGCAGTATTGCAGGCTAACTCTGCTGATTGCCAGCAGTTTGATCCTGATTAGCTCAAGGTTGACTCAGCCTTCCATCCTTCCAAGGTCAGTAAAATGAGGATCCAGATTGTTGGGGGCAATATGCTGGCTCTGCAAACCATTTAGAGAAGGATGTAAAGCAATGTGAAGTGATATATAGGTGTAAATACTATTGCTATTCTGTTTTTTAAAGTTTAAAAATCTCAGCTATCGCCTTCATAGCCACAATAATGTTACAATAAAATTTAAAAATCAGGTCTTTTGCATCCAATAACTTATGAAGGTAAAAATTTTCATGGAGATCACATACATCTCTATCTGATACATTACATTTAGTAAACGGAAGAGTTTGGAGGAATGTTGCAGAGTTCATTGATTCTTCTACAATATTTCTAGTTTTGGTGTCTGTGATGATTTTATTTATATGCTCTATGAATATATAATAATCAGAAAAACTTACTGTTGAGCACTGAAACCTTTACAAAGATTGCACCTAAGAGATTGACATTGTAGGTCCAAAGTCTTTAATTTGTCTTTACCTCTGTGGTTAGCAGTAACAATAGTAATAGTACTAGCTAGTCTTATAAAGACATGGAGAAAAGACATTGGAGAATGGAGAGGTGAATCAATATTTTAATTAAAACACTATCAATTAAAAAATGGATACATTGCTGAGTCTCAGCATGTTTACAGGGTGAGATTTGATTATGTTTATTTTTTCAGCTGATGAGATGTTAGTTCTAATATAAAACCAGTGGTCTTAATTACTGTTATACCGTCTTTTCCTTCAGATGAAATGCTTTTAATTCAAAGTGCCTTTAAAGTCTTAAAACCTTCAGACCAGATTAGCTAAAAGAGTACTTTTGTAGAGTACTGTGTGTACTTACCCAGATCTCACAATTATTAATGAAGACTTTCTTCAGGTCCTCCACCAAAGGAGGTGAGATGATCTTATACAAGGGAAGAACTTTTTTCCATGGTGGCACTCCATTTATGGAATTCCCTCTCCAGACAAGCTCAGATGATGCCCACATCATTTTGGTGGCAGCTGAAGACCTTTCTATGTTCCCAGTTTTCTTAGCTGTCTTTTAACTGTCCATGTCATTTCAGTCATTGAATGGCCATTTGCAACTACCTCGTATGTCTGGTGGTGGTGTTTTTTAACCTTTTTATTTTGTGGGTTTTTGTAAAATTTCAATTCTATTTTAGTGTTGTGGTTTGCCGGCAGCAGGTGCGGACGGCAGAGGTCTCTGATAGCGAGGACTCAGACGAGAGGCCTGCATGAGATGCAGGGATGGGGCCAGGACTATCAGAGAGTGGGGTGCTGCTTTCGGAGCTTGTGGAGTCTGGCAGCAGTGACGCAGAGGACCCCAGGGAGCCTGTGTGCAGTACATGTGCGCGCAGGACTGCTCAAAGGAAAGAGCAACTGAAGCAGCAAGGGCGACTCATGAGTAAGGCTGGAAGGTGATGGCCCTTCCTATAAGGGATAAAAACCAGCCCTCGGGGATGTGTTCTTTGCAGGAAGCAAAGAAGTTCTTTAGACTCATAGTCCTCGTTGAAGTCCTGCTTACTCCTGTTTGTTTTTGAAACTTCTGTTGGTGGATATTTAATCAGTAATTAATCTTCTGTTTTTGGCAGCCTTTTGCAACCTTGAAAGGCCTTGCTTTTGATATCGGACAATTAGGTTTAAATGTCTCTTGGCTGGGAATGCACTGAATTCCCAGCACTGCATTAAAAAAGGTTTGCTTTTATACAGTTTGTGTTTGTTTAATTTGAACAAGGCTTGGGTCAGAACATTTAGGCACCTTTCATGATAAATAGAAAGCTTCAGCTATTGGATGGTTTAAAATATTTTAAATAAATATGAAGGTAAAGAGAAGGCCATTTTCAATTTAATTTTTATTTAATGGAAAAGACAAGTTCCATGTTATGTCTTCAGCAGTGCTACCAATATTTTTGAATCCAATGGCCAGGAGTGATAATGAACAGGGAAGGAAAAAGAGAAAGTGGGTTTAAGTTCTAACATTAAATGCAGACTCAATACTCATTGTATAAGCTTATAAGCAATCAAGAAGGCACAATGAGGTAAAACACCCAACTCCTGCAATACTGGCATTCCTTCACCTGATAACTTATGAAGATACATTCCTTCACCTGATAACTTATGAAGATAAAATTCTTCATGGAGATAACAAGCATCTCTATCTGCCAAAGTGTGACCCAAAAAGAGCCCAAATTGTAGCCTTGTGAGGTTAATAACATAGTCTGTAAGACTTTCTCCCACTTTTGAGATTTCTGACACCACGTCTAAAGCGTTCAAGTGATAATGATAGGTTAGAGTTTGGAGAGCTCTGACAGAGCCATTCAAAGTCTTGGAATGTGAGCTTCACAGGATCATAAGAGCAGTGAGAGTTTTCAGAAAGCTGTATGACATTGCTGGAAACACTAACTAGGAATGTGTCTGCCCACTTTTCAGGGAGAATGTCATTTGCCGCAAGCCATCATTCAATGCTCCCTAAATAAGAATCAGACTCCTTTAGTATGTCAGAAAATTCTGCCATAGTCAGCCGTAGTCATTGTGGTCATTACTCACTACTGTGCTGAGAATATCCTTCTGAACAAATGTCCTGCAGCTTTTCACTCTTCTGCTGTGAACTGTACCAAGCTAAACAAAATCCCTGTTTAGTCAATGCTGTAAAAGTTTTGATTCCTGCTAGAAGTCATCCTAAGGTTGGTACTCTGTGTGAGGTGTGGTGCTTCAAAATCACCAGTAAGACCTCTCGATGGGAACAGCTCTATTGAAAATTGCAGTAACAACAGATTCTGCTAGGAGTCACATTGCTAAATCTGTGTCTGCATCTAAAATGATAGTCAGGAAACCCTGCAGATCTCATGACCTCTGGCAATAAATGAAGAGCTGCTCCTTACCAAACTGACTTCTCAAGCCAGAATGTGCTATAATAGGTAGTTGACCACAATTGAGGCTCACAGTTCTATCGTTAAGTGAAGCAACTGCTAGGTGGGAAATCATGTGATTGTGCTTTCCTTTTCCCCATTCCTCCCTCCTTTGGAATGTTCACCCTGAATGGGTGCTGACATACTTACCAAGAAAGGATTAATGTCTGTATTTACATTCATTGGAGAGAAAGGGTTTACAATAGAGTAAGTAGGTACAAAATGGGCATTGGTTCTAAAAAATATTTCCAGCACTGTTATAGTTTTGAACATCAGCATTGCTGATTGAGGCAGTTCATAAATAAAGTCTACCTGTAGACTTTATAACCATAAGAGGAAATTGTTACAATAGCATAAATATGACCATAGTTCTCTTATTGATCACCAAATTCCCCACCTCAACTTCTCATTTAACACAATTGATTTCATAACTATCCTTATTCAAATCTTTTAGTTCAAGATTCAAAGGGCTAAATGATATGTTCAAGGAACAGTAAAGAGAAGAATGCAATGATTATGCAAACTTACCAATGTTTAAAATATGTTTCACTACAACTGTACATTTAGCAAATAGAAGAGATGAAAAGTAGAAATAAAAATGAGAACGACACCCCAGCAGGTTCTACAATCTAAGTTCTTTATTTGTACGTTGTTGTTGTTTTTATTTTAAGCACATACATTTTGATTTTATTATTTTCAGATAAAATTCCAAGCACATTCCACAATGAACAAAGCAAAGATCATCATTCACTCTTAATTCTATTGAGATAATAATAACCACATAATAATTTTTAGAACACCTGAACTACCTTGTCTTGTCATACCTTTTAGGAGTTCTGTTCCAAAGTGTTCACAATCTCTATTGGTCAAAAAATTGAAGAAAGAAATGGAATGGTCTTCCTAAAGAGCTAATGTTATTTTTAATGAAGAATTTAATTCATAAGACATAAACCCCTCAACCAGGAGATACTAGGTTCAAATCCTTTAAAAATGTCATACTGTCTATAATAGATGTTTGGCGGATCTTACATTACTTTTAACAGAGATTTTATCTAATGAGATCAAGGACCTCCACATAGATAATAGAGACCTTGGGCAATCATTGGCTTGAAAAACATACCTCCATGTTATACTTAATGAGATAATTGAGTGGCACAATATTTTGGGATCATTGACATGCATTTGGGGACTTTCTTTTGTTTGGTTCATCTCTGCCTTGAGGTAGAGTTTGTGTAAGCAGTTATGGTACCACATTTGTCTAAGTTGTAATAATGTATACATATAACCACCAGGATACAACCAACAATTGCTCCTCATAGTCCTTATGTTTGCTCTGAATGTGGAAGCTGTTTTTAATCTCAAGATCTATAAGTACATTGTGAAAAATTTTTGTCGCCTAATTACATTTTTAAGCATGTGCACCGAAATTCATGTTTTACTATATACATTTTTATCACAGGACAGGAAGCTATAATAAGCCACTGGAGAAGTAAATGAAATATGTCTGGCTTGGCTGGAGTTGCTTTATGATTTCTACAGTAGTTCTGGCATGCCATTCTTTGCACTCATTTATTGTGACTCAAAAGTTTACAGGTTTGAGATCATGTTTGTCTATATGGGTTTAAAGAAATCCTTTTGAGAAAGACACAGCAGAAAGCCTACATAAAACATTTTATTGAATTTGTCTATTCTTTTTTTAATTAAGAATTTTAACCTTCACACCTTCACACAGTTGTAAAAACACCATTTCTTTGCTAGGAATCTAGAGGATGCTTTTAATGGGTAAGGTGGCAAAGTCAATTAAACTGTAAATAGTTCTGTTTTGTTCCTTTTCAGAAAATGAAGAAGACAGACATTCCTCCATTTTTTTTCTTTTCAAAAAGAAAGTATGGCATAGGGCTTGTGTGTATATGTAAGGGGGGTATATTCTTGTGACTTCCTGGAAAAGTCTCTATAGTTTTCAAGGATTTTGGATGAAGTTTGCCTTTGTCTACTTCTTAGGGCTGAAAGAGAATGACTAGTTCAGGGTCACCTGCTGGTTTTGTGCCCAAGCCAAGGCAAGAGTTCATGGTCTCCCACTTTCTAGGCTGATGCCTTAATCATTATACCACACTGATTTTTCCTGATCATTTGAGGGGCTGCCTATTTTTTCTAACTGCTGCCTGTCCTGTATGAGTCAGCAGAGTTGCATGTTCTCTATGTTCTGTATATTCTGTATCAATTGAGCAATGCCCCTTATGGACTCAGGAACGATACTGTCTCTATTCTGGCACCTGCCATCTGGAACAAAATTATTCCAGAAACTATACAGCTCCCACCCTGACCTGATTCAGATGAAACATACTGTGTGGCTGGTTTCATCAGGATGTTGGGTGAGGCTAAATGGCAGGTCCCTTATGGGTTGTCTGATGTGTGAAATTATCATTTTCTCCAGGTGGATTTGCATTTGTATGGTATGTGTTGTTTTAGTTTAAATGTGAGATATTGTATATTCAACAGAGTTGAAACAGAGTGGGTAAAATAAATAATTAAACAAAGCTAAATACTCAAAGAAAGAAAATGAAGTTACCTGTGACAAAGATTAATTTTCTGTGAAAGCTTACTGTTGATTATTGTATCTACTAAAAATAAAGGATTCCTCTGAACATATATGCAAAAGTGTCTGTTGGGAGGTAAAAGGGTGTGTGACTGAATGTGTTTCAGGTGAGAAGAAACCTGCATTACATTGCAATACAAAACATGTCACCTATGTTCTGGCATCCATAGTTGAGGCACAAGTTCAAACGTCCAGAGATGTCATTATACCTGCAATTTGTATCAGAGAGCCATGAAAGTGTAACAGTTGGAAATGTTTCCTTAACTGAATATGAAATTCAAAATATTTTCAATTTCCCATTATCTGAATCAACTTTTCTTTTTTAAAAAAATGTGATACTTGCAATGGTGATGGAATAACCTTGGAAATACAATAGAACTCCCATGGTTACCTCACAAGTATGTTGACTTCAAATTTTCAAAATTATCTTCAATATGAGAACATCAAAGTTGACTTCCTGAATTTAAGAATTCTTATTTTCTTCCTTAGTCATCCATAAATAGAAAATGCTGGAGATCTAAATTCAAGCAGCACTGCGGCACCTCATCACCTTCTGATCACAAGGTGGCCCCTTTTGCTCTGTCACCCTGCCTAGTTAAGGTGGCTCCCTTTGGTTCTTCTTCCCCCAAACACTCTCGCAAGGAGCATGTGTTCTTTTGGCTCTTCTCCTGATGGAAAGCAGACAGTTAGGTGTTTAATTTTGCCAATGCTTGTAATGGATTTCCTTTAACAAATTTCTTTTGTTGTTGTTGTTGTTTAATTATAAAACCTGCTTCACTGATCTTTGCCCACATTTGATCAATAAGACAATACCGGTAGTCCTTGTTTAGCAACTGCCCCATTTAATAACCATTTGATGATATGATGAGAACTAAAAAGTAACATTATGACCAATCCTTTCATTTATAACCTTCGCAGATCTTTAAAGCAAAGGAAAACTAAACTAAAATCATAAGCACAGCACCTCCTCTCTTAATAACTGAGTTGCAGGCCCCAATTTTGCTCCCTAATGAAGGAGGGCCAGGGTGGGATTCTACCGGTTCAGGCTGGTTCTATAGAACCAATTGTTACGATTCTGCGCAGTTCGGAAAACTGGCAAATGGTGTCCCTGGCTGGCCCCACCCCTCTCCTCCCCTCCCTACCCAGTCAGTCCTTATTGTGCATGCGCAACATTGCGTGCATGCCCAACATCACTAACTGCATTCTCCCCTGCCCAGTCACTCCTTAAGGTTTATTTTTCTTCCCAACAATCAGCTGTTCCAACCTCAGGGAAGCCTTCTGGGAGCAATCCTCCCCCACCCAGGAGGCTTCCCTGAGGCCCAGCAGGTCAAAAAGAGAGAGCATGGGGGGGAGGTGCTGCACAAAAAAAAGAAGCCATGCCCACCCAGTCACATGACCATGACCACCTAGCCACACCCACAGAAACAATTATTAAAAAATTTGAATCCCACCCCTGAGGAGGGCTACCTCCTGTAAAAGGCTATGAGAAATGTTGCAACTTTTTTCAAGATGTTACGGTTCTAATCTGTGAGGTACCACAGGCATTAAGGCCAAGAAGGTAAGCAAGCTTTGCTGGCTGATGCTTTACTGTTTTACTGTAAGCGGCCATTGCCATTTGCAACCTTGGACATTTATTATTTGGAGTGTTTAATTGAACTTTGTTCTGCCTCCCAAATATACTGCCATGGAAACAG
Organism: Naja naja; assembly: GCA_009733165.1. Lineage (NCBI taxonomy): Eukaryota > Metazoa > Chordata > Lepidosauria > Squamata > Elapidae > Naja > Naja naja. Next base: position 200,367,357 of record CM019148.1, on the reverse strand, counting down.
GTGGCCATATAAATTGTTTAAATAAACAAAACAGATGATGTGGTGTAAAACAAATTAAACCATTCTCAGAAGAGGAGGCACTTCCTTTAGCAAGTAGATCTATGAGGGCAGAGGACAAGGTGCTATAGGAAAGACAATCAAGAGATCAATTTGCCTTCGTTTGTGACAATCAAGAGAACTTAGGGGTCAGAGGCTCCAATTCTTCTTAATCACAAGGGGCAGCTCACTTTGCAAAAGGGGCATCATTATACCTTCCCTCCAATCTCACAAAGACCAAGCATTACCCCAGGTTAAACACAGGCTTTTGCAGCCAATACTGTATAGACAATTTGCTGGAGAGAGAAGCAGGAGAGGGAGAGAAGAAAAAGGAGGGGAGGGAGAGAGGGAGGACAGGACAAGAGAGGAGAGGAGTTTGATATAGTAGTTAAGGCACCAGGCTAGAAAGCAGGAGAAAGCTGGCTGGGTGACTTTAGGCCACTCTCTCTCTTTCAGCCCAAGCCACCTCACAGGTTGTTGCTATGGGAAAAAGAGGTGGAGACTGTGTTGGATATGCTTACCACCTTGGGTTATTTATACAAATAATAAAGGCAGGATATAAATAAAACAAAATAAAAATAAAATCAATGCTGGGAGAAGTATCTCCAGTCCATTTTCCTTCTAAGCCTTCATGCTCTTGCATCTGACCAAATAAGACTGGTAGCAGCCTGGCCAGGTGGCTAATAGCAGTGAATATGACTGTCATATTACCTTGAGGGTTCACCAGGGTTTCTGTGCTGGTTCTGACTGCTTTAAATGAGCATGAATGTTCAAAGCCCATGTAAGGCAAAAAAAAGTTGATGCTTCCCTCTATCTAAAGTGTGACAGAGGCCCGTGGATTTTTTTAAAAATGTGTTTGTTGTATTTAATGTGTTCTTTATAGTCTTTAAAGCTTTAGACTATATTGAAAATCCCAAGGATAAATTTCATTAAACAAATACTGTAACATACAGTGCTTAAGTAAAAGAATTGTGATGGCACAGTGGTTAGAATGCAGTATTGCAGGCTAATTCTGCCAACTGCCAGTAGTTCAATCCTGACTGATTCAAAAGGGCCTTGGTGGCTCAGGCTGTTAATTGCCTGCACTTAAGTTCCAGCTGCCTACAACTGCTGTAGGCTCGAATCCCACCAGGCTCAAGGTTGACTCAGCCTTCCATCCTCTCGGGGTAGGTAAATTGAGGACCCAAGATTGTTGGGGCAATTAGCTGACCTTATAAAAATGCCGCTTAGTAATAAGCAGGCATATACAATGGAATGAAAGCTATTGCTGAGCGCATTGGGTTGTATCCCAAAAATTGTAAGCCGCCCTGAGTCTTCGGAGAAGGGCGGCATATAAATGTAATAAAAAAAAATTGACTCAGCTTTTCAACATTCCAAGGTCAGTAAAATGAGAACCCAGATTGTTGGGGATAATATGCTGAAACCATAAATCGCTTAGAGAGGGCTGTATAATTACAAAGCAGTGTATAAGTCTAGAGAGAGCTGTATATTATAAAGTGGTGTATAAGTCTAAGTGCTATTACTATTAAGTGGCATAGAGTCCTTGATATATACTTAAAGTGCACTACAAATGTGGACTGAGTATTATCTTGATCCTGTCTTCAGTATGGTCAAAAATTTCTAACAGATATTGTGGTCCGCCGGAGGCCTGCAGAGCTGGCAGCAGAGGTGCATAGTGGGGAGGAATATGGGCCAGTCCTGGAGTCTACGGAGGGCTCAGACAAGGGAGCTGCATCCGACACAGAGATGGAGCCAGGGCCATCTGAGAATTATATGCTGACTCTAGAGCCCCCAGAATCTGACATCAGTGAGGCAAAGGAATAGGGGGAGCCTGTTCCCAGTGTGCACTTGTGCAGAGTTGCCAGAAGGCAAAAACAGTTAAGACAAAAGGGGCGACTCAGGAATAAGACTTGGAAATTATTGGAAATAAAAAGAGGGTTTGGGGGACTAAATGTGTGATTGTTACTGTCAGAACACAGCACTTCTGTGTATCAGCAATACAATTAAATGAGCATATCCAGTAGGAGAAATCTGCCACCAGAAGTTCTGAGCAAACCTTATTCAAATAGAATATTGAGTAGGAGACAAGAATGTTCTTTGGGGTTTTTTTCCTTGCATTTGGTGATTTTTCAAATTGCAGGTTAAGCCCTTCAGACAGGAAGGATTTGTTTGTGGGAGGTGGGAGTGTATTGTCTTTATTAATCATCAAATCTTAGGATATCAGCTTCCAAAAAGTTTGGAGATTTATATTTCCCAGCAAAAGACACAGTCTGTATCAAAATGTGGGGGGAGCCTTCCAAGAACTAATTTGTGGAATACACTTAGTAAGAGAAGTACTTGACTACATAGACTTTGCTTTGAATAATCAAGAGCCATGGTTCTTTTAATACAGAGATTAAGCACACATATTAGTTGAAGTTGAGATCCCAATAAAGGATTCATGCATTACAAATTAGCAAAAAAAAAAGACAAAGCCAAATATGTTGCTGTATTCTGCAAACAATAAGCAATTGTGCCGCTGAAGGATAAGGACAGGCTGCAGTTTTCAAAAGCAAAATTGGCTTGAGATGGAGATGGCTAGATCAGAGTCAACAGGTTCATTATTTTTTATAACTTTTGTCTCCAATTGTACAGGTTGACTAGGTTTCTGTAAAAAAAAACTACAGTGATAAGAGTGAGTTGGATTCTCATACTCATGAGGCAAAGTCACCACATCCTAACACCTTGAACGTTAAAATAAGTACCAGTCTATTTTGGGCTCTTATATAGCTGAGTGCTTTCAGATGCACTTAATTATTTTTAATGTATTGTGTATTGACCTGAAAAATGAGGACTGAGTTACAGTCATCAAATGACTCAAACTGGTAGATTTGCTTAATCACTTCAGAGTCGTACTACTACAGAGAAAGCACTTGATTGCATTTGACTCATGTTTCCAGCATTTTATTCCTTGAGCTTCTATAAAAAAACCTCATTATTATGTGCCCGATGTAAATTACAAATGCTTTTAATCAGAGATATGCTAAACTACCCAAACACATTTTCAGTATGAAGGACGGCTGCTGAATTATCCTAATAAAATGGGTAGACGATTTGGTTGTTTACATAGCTAAGTATGTGAAAAACATTCAGCCCAATTGATATTTTCTAGGCCACACCAAACGTTTGCCCCTGACCATCGTGGACAAGGATCGCCCAAGCTTGCTGGGACTTGAGTGGCTCAATCCACTAGGCATCGAGGTGACTGGCATCAATCACGTGAGCAACTCTGAATGGGAGGAGGCCTTGAAGTCTGAGTTTCCAGAGGTCTTCAGTGAAGGATTGGGCAAGTATATGGGGACCCCTATCACTTTCAACCTAGATCCCAAGTTGCCCCCAATTCATTTAAAGCCCAGAAGGGTCCCATTTGCTTTAAAGGAAAAAATAGATGCACAATTAGATAAACTAATAGCTCAAGGAGTTTTAGAGCCCACTGACCACTCCAGATGGGAGACACCCATAGTCACACCAGTCAAGACTGATGGGTCAGTAAGAATCTGTGGGGACTATAAGGGGACACTGAACCATGCGCTGCAGCAGAGCGCATACCCAGTCCCAGTGGTGCATCATCTGTTACATTCACTTGGCAGGGGTACAGTCTTTGCCAAATTGGAGTTGGCCCAGGCATATCAACAACTAACAGTTGATGATGCCACTGCAGAGGCCCAAACAATTGTGACTCATAGAGGTGCTTTCAAATGTAAAAGGTTACAATTTGGAGTAAGCGTGGCACCAGGCATCTTTCAAAGCCTTATGGAAAGAATGCTCCAAGGACTGCCAGGGGTAGTGCCTTACTTTGATGATGTGTTAATCTCTGCTGAAAATGACACTCAGTTACAAGAAAGACTCAGAGAAGTCCTTACCAGATTCAGGAAAGCGGGATTAAAAGTCAAGGAAGAAAAATGCACTCTTAGAACTGACAAGGTTGAGTTCTTGGGCTATATGATTGACAAGCATGGCATCCACCCTACAGATGCCAAGGTTCAAGCAATCAAAGAAGCCCCTAGACCTAAATGCAAAACAGATTTGCAAGTCTTCCTTGGACTCATTAACTTTTATCACATGTTCCTACCTCAGAAGGCAACCATTGCAGAACCATTGCACAGATTACTTGACAAAAAGTCTGTTTGGGTCTGGGGCAGGAAGGAACAATCAGCATTTAACAGTATTAAAAGACTAATCACGTCTGATGCTGTACTGATACAGTTCTCTGAGAATTTGCCTGTTGTACTGACTTGTGATGCATCCCCTTTTGGAGTGGGGGGGGGTTTGAGCCACAGGCTTCCCAGCGGGAGAGAATTGGACAAGGAAGCATTGGCAATTGTTGCAGCTGTCAAGAAATTTCATGAATATTTGTATGGGGGAACATTTACCATTGTTACAGATCACAAACCTTTGTTAGGCATTGTGGCAGGAGACAAGCCTACACCTACTATCCTGTCACCAAGAATGCTGAGGTGGACTGAATTTCTTGCTGTTTATTCATACAAACTTATCCACAAGCCTGGCAAGGACATTGGACATGCTGATGCACTGAGTCGTTGCCCACTTCCTTGCCACAAGGAGGACTTTGAACCTGAAACACACACCTTTTTCCTAGAAACTGTTGCCAAGCTTCCAGTGCATGCTGCTGAAATTGCCAGAGAGACTGCCAAAGACACTTTATTGGCTCCTGTTATAGGCTGGATTAAGAAAGGTTGGCCTCTTCAAGATCTACCTCACCTGGCCCAACCTTTTAAGTCCAGGCAAACTGAATTATCTGTATTAAGAGGATGTATTTTGTGGGGTAACAGGATGGTTATTCCTGCAAAACTACAAAGAGAGGTTTTGGAAATGTTACATGAGGGTCATCCTGGTATTGTAAGGATGAAGGGATTGGCCAGGAGTTATGTATGGTGGCCAGGTATTGACAAAATGGTTGAAAACTGGGTTGCATCTTGTCCCAACTGTCAGGTAGTCAGGCCTGCCCCACCTCTCCCCCCAAACAGGAATGGGAATGTCCTAGGGGCCCATGGTCTAGGATTCACATTGATTTTGCAGGCCCTACCAGAGGGCACACCTTTCTTATTATAGTAGATGCATATTCCAAATGGCTAGAGGTAATCCCTATGGCATCCACCACAACTGATGCTGTCATCAAGCAGCTCAAAACTTTTGTAACCCACGGTTACCTGATGTTCTTGTCTCTGACAATGGCACTCAATTTACATCCAACCTTTTTGAATCATATTTAGCACAACAGGGTATCAGACATGCCCTCACTGCCCCTGGGCACCCTTCGGCTAACGGCCGGGCTGAACGCATGGTACATTTTACCAAGGAAAAACTTCAGCAACTGGGTCCTGGGGACATCACTGAGAAAGTTGAAAAACTTCTTAGTGTTCAGCACATCACTCCTAACCCATCTAATAACTTATCCCCAGCAGAGTTGTTGATGGGTAGGAAACTTAGGTCTCCCCTTGACCGCCTTCATCCCACTTACGCACCCAACGCACCACTAGATTCCACTTCCAAAGTTCGCACATTCAGTGTGGGTGATTCTGTTTATGCTAAGAACCTTATGGGTGAACTTTTGTGGATTCCTGCTGAGATAACTCAAATCACAGGCCCCAGGTCTTACAGGGTACAAACGGAGGATGGAGTCCTCTGGAGCAGGCACATTGATCAACTTAGATCCAGGTTTTCTCAGGACATCACCCAGCCAAGACGGGTCCATTCGAGCTGTAGTCACTAATAAACTCTTCACTGAAGCTCTTCATGTCTGACTCTTCATGCAAACTTAACACTTTCTAAAATGAAATACATTACACAGCTAAATTTAGGCCCTTGGGATAAGGCTAGAAGGAAGCCTTTATCAAGGAAATGATAAACATTTGTCCTTCTGAAATTGGCAAAGCTTCCAAGATTTAATCCTTTGGCAGAACCTGACAGTTTCAGCTAAGCCTTTTAAGGCTAACATGTGTATTATGAAACTGTAGATTGGCTTCATTTTCAAATGTACAGGAGCCAAAACATTTCACAAACGCACAGGTCTGTTTGGATGTCTGCTCTTGAAATCTTCTGGTTTTAAGAATACTAAAAACTATTACAGATGATTCTAGAAGTGTTAGCTCTGGGAATGTGGAGCAGCAGCTCACAGAAAAGGATACTGGAAATGGTTTTGATGGACCTTTTTATTTAAGACCAGAGATGGGCTCCCAATGCTTTTGCCAAATTCTAGTTTTTAATATGACAGGGGAAAGGAAAAGCTATTAAGCATGCTTATAGTAATCCACTTAATTATGTTTATTTTTAACCTAAATTAAACACAATTTATTTTTCTTCCTGGTTCTGTCCAATTTCTCAAATGCAGTGTCTAGTCATGTGCTTAAAAAGCCAAGTACATCCCTGACTGGGGCCTCAATTATTTCAGTTTTATATTAGAAGAATATATAGGAATGGAAGGATAGTTTTTCCTTCATGCCTTGAAGTACTTATTACTGTTGGTGTTAGTCCCAAGCTCAGACACAAGACAGTGAGTTCCAATCAAGTCCAAGCCTTCATTTGCATATACCTAATGGACAGAATCTTACCAAACTAAAGTTATAAACTTTCTAAGCTACTAGATATATCCTGAGAGATTCTAGTATGTAGTTACCCTGAACTTCAGCATTCCTCCCCTATACATCTCTGTGTAGTCTCTTGATCCAGGTCTCTTTCTGGGAAAGCTCTGAGTCGGCCAAATCCTCCCCCACTGCACATTTAATCACAGTTGCCATAATCCAAGCAAACCAACCAATTTGTGCGACTGGAAACCACACAGGAGTTTGGGCAAACATCATCTTTACTTTGCCCCTGTTAGCTTTATTGTTGTTGTTGTTGTTGTTGTTGTTGTTGTTTCCTTGAGTCTATGAATTAGGAAATCTTTTTTGTTGTATCTTTCAGACTTTCACACAAGAAAATGCAGTATAATAAGCAGTAAGGTTTCAGTATGACCCAGGTAATGATGAGCACCTCTAAAACTTTGCTGAGCTGAACGAAAGAGTTTTAATGCATAACTTTCTTATCAAAATCAAGGGGATTTGAGCCCTTTGAAGTCTGGTTCATTTGGGCGAGAAATTTTTCATTTGTGATGAATGGGACTTCAAAGTGCTTGCTGCTCAGTGTCTTTTGTTGTGAAGATAGGGAAATATAATAATAAATAAATGTGTACATATAATAATGTGCTTATATTTGCTTCATTCCAGGCTAATTATTGCAGGTAATTAATGAGAAGTGAATTTTAATTTATTTGAGAGTAGCATATTTTATGAAAACTTTGTAGGATAAACTTACTTTTAAGTAGACTTTTACAACATTTTACAACATTTGTGCAAGAATAACATGGTTCTGGAGCAACTGATCTTGGCAGGTCAATTTTAATCTTCACTTTGAGAAACATTCTAGCCTTGTTAAATGTCATCTGTAGTTCCTTTCATTTACACTTGAAAGCAAAGGTTTTGGCGAGGGTTGGGTGTTTTTTTTTAAACTTAGCTCATGATGATACTGATCATTAGAAAAGGGCACAGGAAACAGCACCAACACCTCATCTAAAAACAGAAGGATAGTGAGTGATAGCTGTCAATCAGTGTGCTGAGACAGAAAAGTTGAAGGTAGTTAATAGAGTAAAACAATCAAAGGCAGGAGATTGGGCCAGATTATTTTCAGCATTTGTCACTTCTGCTGCTGCTTCCTCCTTTTGTTTGAGTGATAGTTCTTGGCTTTAGAACAGCACTGTGAGCAGCATCCGGCAGTTTTAAATGCTTTACATCCTTCCAATCTTCCAACTAATAATACTCTCATTAAGAATGTCCATCTTGAATTTATCCCAAATATATCACACTCCACTTTAGAAGTTTAGCAACCAGAGAAGAGGTTCTATGGAAATGGAAAGGAAGTGTCACTGAGAGTGTTTTAGTGAAGTTACGATTATGTGCTAGCAATAGGAAAAAAGAAGCAAAGAAACCAATCTATTTTTGCTGTACATATAGTGCTCTCCACTTCAGTTCAAGTATAAATACAAAAAAAATGGAGGAAGTAATATGCATTACTATAGGGCTGATTAGTTGTTGGGCATATGATATGTTAAGAGTTTCAGTGAGGGAAAAAAACCAGTTTACTTCTTGTACTTTTCCAGTTCGTGCAAAATTAAATTCAGTAGAAGAAATTACTTTAATATAAGAGCCTCGGTGGCGCAGTGCTTAAAATGCAGTACTGCAGGCTACTTCTGCTGACTGCCAGCTGACTGCAATTTGGCAGTTCAATTCTCACTAGCTCAAGGTTGACTCAGCCTTCCATCCTTCTGAGGTCAGCAAAACGAGGACTCAGATTGTTGGGGGCAATAAGATGACTCTGTAAACCACTTAGAGAGGGCTATAAAGTGTTATGAAGTGGTATATAAGTCTAAGTGCTATTGCTATTAAATTTCAGGCTCCTTTTCACTTTTTAAAGGCACAGACATTGCATTAATATAGTACTTGCATTTTTCATAAATGATGTCTGAAGGCTTGTCTGCATAACAAGATGCATCTTGTACAAGTAGTCCTAGACCTACAATCATTTGTTTAGCAACTGTTCAAAGTGATAATGGCATTGAAAAAATGTAAGCTACAACCAGTTCTCATAGTTATGACCATCGTAGCATTCCCATAGTCACATGATCAAAATTTGGTTGGTTGGCAACTGACATGTATTTACAATGTTTGTAGTGCCCTAAAATCATGTGATCACCATTTGTGACCTTCTCAGTTGGCTACCAAAGAACAGAGTCAACACAGATTTGCTTAATGTCTTCCTGATTCACTTAACAACTGCAGTGATTTGCTTAACAACTGTGGCAAAAATTTCATAAGATTGGCTACAACTCACTTCACAACTGTCTTGCTTAGCCACAGAAATTCTGGTCCCCATTGTGGCCATTAGTTGAGGACTACCTATATATATATATCTGCATTTTATTCTAGAATCCATTTCCTCACACATATCACATTCAGAAAGCAGCCCAACTACTTCAAATTTCTTCAGCATGGATGTCTTATTCTAGATCACATTTGCAATCAAGGGAGTTGCTAAAAATTCCCAAAATTGTCTGTTAAAGGATGAACAAAGAATGTTATTAACATGGATGTTAAAATATTATCCAGCAAATTATTTGCAAAATAAGCATAACAGCCATAAACAGTTGATTTAAGATCTTGGTGGAATATCTAACAAGTTGATTGAAAGCATGACAAATTTTAATACAGTAATCATGGTTTTCTGAGAAGCTGGTAAATTCCTGTTACATTGGGAACCTCATGACATAATGGTTTTGCTGTGCCTCTGCTGCTGCATTAGGAATGATTTTGTCATTTGTCTTGAAATGCATGTTTGTAACTCAGATCTCTGTATGTACCAGGATTTATCAGGGGGAAGGGGTCTGCTCAATAATCAATAGAAGACAATATTGTTTTAAATAGGGGATTGCCATTTCTTTCAGATTAATAATGGTAGCATTCAAACAAGTTTCCAGATTGTAATGATTTGAACAGCAGCCTCCTCAAATGGAATAATATGCACGCACACACACACACACACACACACACATATCCTTCATGTAATTTAGTTTTCAAAGAACCATAAAAAGAAAGAAGTTTTATTCTTTCACATAAAAAGAATATGTTTTATCAAATATATATCCTGCCACAATGATCAAAAGGCTCTCTGTGATAAACAATAGAATAAATAAAATACAGTAATACCAAACACAATTATTTTAGAAATATCTTTTAAAAGCTCAAAGTAATACATGGCATCAGACCCCAAAGTTGAGAAATCAGTTATCATTTGATGTTTGTGTACATCTATTTTATTTTTCATGTATTTTAAGCAGTCCCTGATACTGAAATGATAGTTCATTATAATTAGGAACTGTGGTGGCACTAGTTAGAATGCAGTATTGCAGTCTAACTGCTGATTGCCAGCAGTTTGATCCTGATTAGCTCAAGGTAGACTCAGCCTTCCATCTTTCCAAGATCAGTAAAATGAGGACCCAGGTTGTTGGGGGCAATATGCTGACTCTGTAAACCACTTAAAACTGACTGTAAAGCACTATGAAGTGGTATATAAGTCTAAGTGCTATTGCTTTTACTATAATACATAAACGCTTGGTCCAAAAAAAGTGGACCCTGCAGGAAAAGTGCTAGAAAGAAGGGGGAAAGAAATAAGATGAAGAGACTCAGATAATTTCAATTGTCCAGTAGTAGTCAAAATCTTTTTACTTATGAAAGATCCTATTGTAGACATAGGCATATATTATGGGTTAATCTAAAATACCTGGATTGCTACTTGAACAGACTATAATATTATATGTACCAAAGCAAACAGTATCAAACTGTAGACAATAACAAGAATTTCCTTCCATGTTTGTTTGTTTTTTCCATTCTTTTAAAGTGTTAAGAAATGTCTTTTAAAAAATACACAAAAGTAAGAATTACAGATGTAAGTAGCAGTTAAAATAAATACATTTCTATACTATAAAGACAATGATGAAATTTAAAGAAATTGGCACTATATAGTCTAGAAAGCAATCCATTTTCTTTGTATTTTAATTTGTATTACTATTCAGATATCAAAAGTATTTCCAAGACTCTAGATTTCCAAGGAACCAGAAATAATAGGAAAATAAAATATTGAAGACCTACATCCCACAGTATGCAGCCTTCATCTTGACCAGCTGGTACCTCTTCCTACCATTCCACTTCACCATTTCTGAATACATTTCAAGCATTTAAGTGCATCCCAGAAGAATTCCACATTGATTCATCGTATTTTTATCACATTTTTCCTCCCAATGGATCAACTCAGTATATCTACTTTCTTTCTTATTCTCATAATAAGCCACTGAGCAAGACAGCTTTGCTCCAAGTTACCCGTAAATCATTATAAGTAACTGGATTTTCATCCCAGGTCTTTTTGATCTATGTCTAATGATCTCTTATGAACAGAAGATGAACAAAAGAAACAATTTTTACATGAACAAAATTTTGTTATTCTTAAGCTCTAAAATCAAAGTATAAATTATATGGCATCTATTTTTATTAGGTAACAACTCTTTGATGATATATTGTAAAAGATACATTGTACCTACATTATTCTTACATATTAGCCTGCTTCTTCAAGGTGAATGCTTTCGATGGCTTCCCTAATTATTCCCTAATTATTCTTCAACAAGAGAATAATTAGGGAAGCCATTGAAATAGAGAAACACCCCCATAACATGAATAAATGGGATGATACTTCCCGCCTACCAGACATCTGGAAACTAGCCCTAATCAACAAATGAGTCCCAGCCATGAAAACCAACACCGGACCCAAAATAATACATGATGCCACCACCAATCTCCCTCACCAGACTCAAACCCAAGCCCACCCCACAGACAAAAGGCAACCACCGTCCAGAAACCAGACCATGGCTGCAACTCCAGCTGCTACACCCCCCTCCGACCCCCAAACTAAGCAAACTGACACATGCTATAAACACATAGCTAGACCTCAAACTCGAAGCCAAACCAAGGCCCGGAATGTCACATCACAGCCTTCCATCCAGGATCCTACATCATGGAACTCAGGAGATTTCAACACAAAACCTCAAGAGGTTGCAACACAGACAACGAAACAGGAGATAACAGCACAAGACCCAGGATGTCACAACAATAAAACTCAGAAGGTCATCACACAGCCCACTACCCAGGTAGCTACAACACAAAAGGCTGAAGGACACACAGCCACTACCTCAGCCACACAGGCTCTTATGAAAAAGCCAACCAATCAGCAAACATCAACTCCATCAACCAATCAAGAAGCAACAACACAGCCAACAACACAGCCAACCAACCCGCTTACAACAGAGCCAGCACACCACACCTCCCTCCATATTTATAGAGAAGGCAGCTCAGATCACACTTTGCTGGCACAAGCACAAAGCTGAAGACACCAGCCTGAAGATGGTGAGTGGGATCTCGTCAAAACATCGCCAAGGTATTCTCAATTTACACGGGACAAGACCGAATACACCAAGACCTACATATATATATATATATATATATATATATATATATATGTTTTAGTAGATTTTCACGGGTAAGGTATGTAGGTCTTGGTGTATTCGGGTCTTCCCATGTAAGATTGAGAATACCTTGGCAACGTTTCGACGAAATATATCATCCTATCTTCAGATATTGGTGTCTTCACAGATTTTACACACATGTAGGTCTTGGTGTACACATTACTTGTACATACATGTATATATATATATATATTCTAGAAGCTCCAAGATTGAGAATACAACGCTTCGACGAAATCTCATCCGTCATCTTCAGGCTGGTGTCTTCACACACACACATACACACACACACACACACACACATACATACATACATACATACATATATATATATATATATTCTGTGTAGCTCTGCAGTAGTACTGGTGAGAAGGATCTAGGTACCCTAGAGATTAAGGATGAAGCAATAGTATGTTGTAGGTGCTAAAAGAGCCAAGAACCATATTCAGATGCACCAACAGAAGTATATTGTTGTGATAATGGGAAATGATTGTTCTACTCTACAATGCACTAGTCAGATTGCAACCAGAATGCTGTGCTCAGCTTTGGTTGCCATAAATATAGGAAGAATATTGAGGAATTGAAAAGTATATAGAGAAGAGCAACAAAAATGGTGAGGAGCTTCAAAGCTCTATGCTTTGAAGTGTGATTACAAACCCAAACATCTTTACACCAAAGGAAAAAAGTCTAAGGGGAGACATGAGAGCAGTCTTCCAACTTTTTTTTTTAATTACATTTATATGCCGCCCTTCTCCGAAGACTCAGGGCGGCTTACAATTTTTGGAGCACAACCCAATGCGCTCAGCAATAGCCTTCATTCCATTGTATATGCCTGCTTATTACTAAGCGGCATTTTTACAAGGTCAGCTAATTGCCCCCAACAATCTTGGGTCCTCAATTTACCTACCCCGAGAGGATGGAAGGCTGAGTCAACCTTGAGCCTGGTGGGATTCGAGCCTACAGTAATTGTAGACAGCTGGATCTTAAGAGCAGGCATTTAACAGCCTGAGCCACCAAAGCTTTTGAAGGGTAATCACAGAGAAGAGAATGTGGATTTAATCTCTCTACTGCCTGAGAGTGGGATAAGAACCAATGGATAGAAGCTATATAGAGAAGAATTCAAATGGGGAATTTCCTGACCATGAGAAGAATGGTCAGGGTGATCTCCAAGATCCCTTCCAATGATTTTATAATAAAATTTGTGTAGTGATGTTGGAAAACATAGAAGAAATCAAATATGTTTAAAACAATCAAAGTGATAAAGCCCTTAGATTTAAGTATGTCACTTACTTATTTAAGTTTTTGTTTATGTGATTTTTGTCAAGAGAATAATGAAAAAAGGAAGAAGAAAATAATAAGTTGCATAAGTTCGAAAGCATGTAAAGGCAAATAGATTAATAGGTACCACTTCAGTGGGAAGATAACAGTGTTCTGTGTACCTGGGCTGTCATGCTGGCCACAGGATCCTGGAAAGGTCTTCAGACAATATTGACTCTCTCAGCTAAGAAATAGATGAGCACACACACACCTAGTGTCGGACAAGACTGAACAGGGCAAACCTTTACCTTTACTTTATAGGTTGGAGGAGGCTATAAATACTGTAAATATTAATGTTTGATATTAATCTTAATAGGTCCAATGTTGCATTTTCTGCTTATATAAAAATATTATATATGTTGGATATATGCGATATATGTGTGTATGCGTGTGTATGTATGTATATGTATATGTATGTATATACATTCTGAGTATATGTGTTAGGCATCCTGAAAGTGGGAATCTAATTTGAGCAAAGATTAATGCAGTAGACTTTATGACTACAAAAGAACAGACATTTATTTACAGAAAATGCATTATAAGGATAGACAAAGACTAACACCCATATGGTTACATGGTAAGCTCCCTTCTCCTAGAAGACTGAAATATTTTGAGGAATATTTTTAAAAGGCAGAATATCAAATACCAGTCGCCCTGTGCGAGCACATAGGTTGGGACTCCTCGGGTTGCCGTCCGCACGACAATGTCGGCTTGCGTTGACCCGGGGAAGGGCCTATTCTGCATCGGCCCCCGCCTTATGGAACCAACTACCCGTTGAGCTCCGGCTGGCTCCCGATCTCTCCTCTTTCTGGCGCGATCTAAAAGCCTGGTTGTTTTTACAGGCTGGGCTGGACTGAACTCCTAGGGGAGAGGGTGGGTTTTAAATTCAATTTTAATTCAGTTTTATACTTGTATTTTGGCTTGTTTAGTTTAATTTCTTTTTAACTAATTTATTGTTCTGTGTTTTTATCGGTGAGCCGCCCCGAGTCCTTTCTGGAGAGTGGCGGCATACAAGTCAAAACAAATAAATAAAATAAATAAATATTATATTTGCCTAAATGAGAAATGGAGAAACATGTTTTTAGAGGCAGGAAGCAGCCCCAGTCTCCCTGCCCCCAAGAAACTGAGGAGGCCAGCTTTCAGAAATGCAGATTTGGTAATCCGTTCAAGAAAGGATATTTTGAAACAAAGGCAGAATGGTAGGATTAGAAGCAGCCTTTCACTTAAGATCCAAAACAGGATGAAAGCCATTAAGCCACAATAGGAATTGCCCAACACCCTTTCAGAACACAAGCCCCTTCATTGCACCATCCCAGAGCAGTCCAGACTTCAAACCTGGGAGCTCAGACAAACAATAAGCCAGAGGATGACCAGGTTAGCTCAGACACGTACCTAGGATTTGAATTTCCTTTTTGCCTATAGAGCCAGCTATGACTCCTACATAACTCCTACATGACCCCATAGGAATCTGATAACAGCCAATAGGATATTAAAGGACATGTTCTTGCACAGGAATAGGAAACTCAAATAAAAAGCCCAAAGAAAATATAAAAACCACCCATTCTCAACTCCATTTTGTCAGCTGCACCAGAACCATAAACACTGGTGGTTCTATTCATCATTAAACCATCTTTCCAATCAGCCTCCATGTTTCCAGTGTCTTTCTCCCAGCTTGGTACTGAACCAGATGGATTATTTCTTCCAACAGGTATATTTATGTATTTATTTGTCAAGCAAGTATTAGCTAACAGGTGTAAGTATATAAGCATGGTTATGAATACATGAAATGGATATGGATATGAATAAAAAAGAAACAATAGGACATGGACGGTAGGCACGTTGGTGCACTTATGCACACCCCCTACAGACCTCTTAGGAAAGGGGTGAGGTCAATAGTAGACAGTCTGAGGTTAAAGTTTTTGGGGTTTGGGGAAGAAATCACAGAGTCAGGTAGAGTATTCCAGACATTGACCACTCTGTTGCTGAAGTCGTATTTTCTGCAATCAAGTTTGGTGCGGTTTACCTTGAGTTTGTATCTATTGTGTGCTCTTGTATTGTTATGGTTGAAGCTGAAGTATTCATTGACAGGTAGGACATTGCAATGTATGATTTTATGTACTATACTTAGATCGGACTGAAGTCGGCATAGTTCTAGATTGTCTAGGTCTAAAATTTCAAGTCTGGTGGCATAAGGTATTCTACTATGAGTAGATGAGTGGAGAACTCTTCTCATGAAATATTTCTGGACTTTCTCAACTGTATTAACATCCAATATGTAATGCGGATTCCAGACTGATGAGCTGTATTCAAGTATTGGTCTAGCAAATGTTTTGTATCCTCTAGTTAGTAGTGTGATATTACCAGAGAAAAAACTACACAGGATTAGGTTAACAATTCCTCTCAGGAGAGACAGACAATCAAGGAAACTTGTAGTTCTGTATCTACACCCTATTGCCACTTGTGGTCCATAACATATTTTATGAAGTGCTGGAACATCAGTGCATAGAGATTTAAGCTTCCACAGTTTCTTAAAATCCAAGATGTCAAACTGATTGGAATTGTCTCTATGCAGAACAAGCTATATTTAGATCTGGCTGTATTTAATTTTAATTAGAATTCCAATATGTCTAAATTTTGAGACACTTCTCAATCTGTATAGGTTCTGTCAATTTGCCTGTTACAAGAAAGTAGGTTACTTTGACTCAGATCTGGATTTCAATCAATCAGTTTAGCATCATTGATTCAGTGGGTCTACTCTAAGGATGATTAAGATTGGATTCAAATTACTGCCTCGTATTAGCAAAGCCTCATGTTGTCATTGGTTGAACCATTTGCAAGAGTCACATTTACTATTAAGGAAGGATTGGTTTATGAAAGGATGCTGCTTTGTAGATTGTGTCATTCCATATGCAACAGTAACACTAAATTAAGCATAGAGTTAATGGAAAGAAGAGGGTAGAGACAAAACTTATTCTTTCCTTAAAGAAATAAACTATGTTCAAGATTGGAGTAATAGACAAATAACTCAACTTTGCTTCACTGCTTCTCTTCCTGGTTCTTCCAAGACTATCTTTTTACTTTCTGTTAAGTTTGCATGAAGAGACAGACACGGAGTGCTTCAAGCTCTTAGTTTATTAGTGACTACAGCTCAGAATGGACCCAATTTGGCTTTATCTGTTCTAAGTGTGCATTTTTCTTCTTTGACTTTTAACCCTGCTTTTTTGAATCTAGTTAAGACTTCCCTGAGTCTCTTGTGTAATTGAGTGTCATTTTCAGCAGAAATTAAAACATCATCAAAATAGGGCACCACGCCTGGCAACCCTTGTAACATTCTTTCCATAAGGCTTTGGAAGATGCCTGGTGCCACGCTTACCCCAAATTGCAATCTTTTGCATTTGAAGGCACCTCTATGGGTCACAATGGTTTGGGCTTCAGCAGTGGCATCATCAACTGTTAATTGTTGATATGCCTGTGCCAGGTCCAACTTGGCAAAAACTGTGCCCCTCTAAGAGAGTGTAATAAATGATGCACTACTGGAACTAGATATGCGCTCTGTTGTAGCGCATGGTTCAATGTCCCCTTGTAGCCTCCGCAGATTCTCACAGACCCATCAGCCTTGACTGGTGTGACTATGGGTGTCTCCCACCTGGAGTGATCAGTGGGCTCTAAAACCCCTTGGGCTATTAGTTTATCTAATTGTGCATCAATTTTTTCCTTTAAGGCAAATGGGACCCTTCTGGGTTTTAAACGGATTGGTTGTACCTTGGGATCTAGGTTAAATGTGATGGGGGTCCCCAAGTACTTGCCTAATCCGTCGCTGAAGACCTCTGGAAACTCAGACTTCAAGGAAGGCCTCTTCCCACTCAGTGTTGCTCACGTGATTGATGCCAGTCACCTCGATGCCCAGCGGGTTGAACCATTCAAGTCCCAGCAGACTTGGGCGGTCCTTGTCCACGATGGTCAGTGGTAGGCACTTGGTGTGGCCCTTGAATTTCACGTTGAATTCTCTTGTTCCAGCTACTGGAATCTTGTTCCCTTGGTAGTCTTTATGAGTCAAAGCTTGCTTCTTGAAGTGCTTCTTCTGGATGTTGGGAAGAAGTCTTTGAATAGTGTCCCATGACACCATAGATACATATGAGCCTGAGTCCACTTCCATTTGGCAAGGCCTTCCTTCAATAAGTACCTTGATATGCACTTTTCTGCTTCTTAAAGGTGATGAATGACCAATAGTTACTGTTTGATGAGTTTCATTCTTCCCATTTGCTTCTGTGCTGCGCCCCATTTTCTCACTGAGATTGTTGGGCCTGAATTCTTTGTCTTTGCTTGTAGCAAACTTTCTTCTGTTGGGTGGAGTTCTGGATGATTTGCAGACTCTTGCTAGGTGTCCTCTTTTATCACAACGGAGGCAAATGGTGTCTAAAAACTTGCATTCAGTGCGGGGTGGCTTCCCCACAACCTCTGCAGTAGAAATCTTGCCTCTTTCTTCCCAGGTCTTTTTTTCCCCTCTCCATTCTGAGTCTGTAAATTCCTTCCTCCACCTCACTACAGTCTGACTCAGAATCTATTTGCTCACAATGAGTTGTTGTGGACTTTTCCACATAAGGATGGCTTGTGGCCTTGTTGATTTTCTTCATGGCTGCTGCTGAGGACTTGGTAGTTTCTGCTGAAGAGGCCTCTTCTATTGCTTCCTTCAGCATGATCTTAGGTTTCAGTAATAACTTGCTCTGTAGCACCTTGTCTTTAAGGCCCAGAACAAATCGATCGTGCATGGCCTCTTCTAAATTGTTAAATTCGCATGCACCCCCAATGTCTCTTAAACTTGCCACGAAGTCGTTTACGTTTTCGCTTTCCCCTTGATCACGACAGTAAAACTCGTGTCTCTTAATGAGGCACGATACTTGTGGCACGTAATGGGCTCTTAACAGTTTTTCTAAGTCAGGCCAGTCCATTACCTTCATGTCTGCAGCTCCCGCCAATGCCTTCGCCATCTTGAAAACTGCCGGACCGCAGTGCGTGAGAAAGACCGCCCTCTTCCGCTTCTTGGAAATGTCGGCAAGATCGTTTCCCTCCAGATACATTTGGAAACGATCTGCATACGACTCCCAGTCTTCTGCTGTCGGATCGAACGGGGCTGGGGGGGTGTTCAGTGCAGCCATCTCGCTCTCCTTCTGTTCCGCGTTGCCATCTTCTTCAGGGGAATCCCATCCTCATCGCCAGTGTTAAGTTTGCATGAAGAGACAGACGCAGAGTGCTTCAAGCTCTTAGTTTATTAGTGACTACAGCTCAGAACGGACCCAATTTGGCTGGGCTGCGGCTGCTACTTATAGCCAGCAGCCGCAGTTGCCAGCCAATCAGAGTGCAGGGTTTTCCCGCACTTTTTAAACCAATCATTTCCAACATTTTACAAGAACAGTTCAAACTAAACCAATGACTTCAAACCTACATACATAACACTTTCCCTTAAGTATTTTTCCCCAAGGCTTCTCTTTTCCATTCATTTTCTTGGCCTATCTATTCAATTCTCTCACTCTAACCCTAACCCTCTAGATGTTCCCTTTCCTCATACAATCTACACCTTCCCTTTCTACATAAAATCTTACCCAGAATGGTGTCATCATTGCTGATTTTCTTTAATTCTCCAGCTGGTTAAAGATTGAGGTGTTACAACAACCTGTCTCCTACCCTAAATTTGTACACATGCCTAGCAAAATGCTGAAAGTATTGGTAATCCTTGACTTCTGACCACTACCGAACCCAAAATTTCTATTGCCAAGCAAGACAGTTGTTAAGTGAGTTTTGCCCCAGTTTACAACCTTTTTTGCCACAGTTGCTAAGTAAATCATGGCAATTATTAAATTATTCATTCAGGTCAGATTTGGGGATTCATTCAGGGCAGATTTGAGAAGCAAATCTGGCTTCCCATATTGACTTTGCTTGCTGGAAGTCAGCTGTGAAGGTTACAAATGGTGATCACATGGTCTGAGGACAGCTCAACTGTCATAAATACATGCATGTTTCCAAGTATCTGTCAGATCCCATAGAACAAACCCTACGCTGCCATTTGTGAGCAGTGGGGAGGCTTGATGGGGAATCTTTTGCGGGCTTTCACTTGCTTTGTTGTATGGGATCTTGAGGGAAACAGGGAAGGGGAAGGAATGTGTCTCGGATCACCTTACAAACAGATGCGCTTGGAGCCATCTGCACTATCTTGGCGATAGAGAAAGCGAAACCGAAGTGGCTGGGAGAATGATAGATATCACCGTCTGTGCCTAGGGTTCTCAAAACATCTTCAACACCTGGGATTGGCTCGATGTTGGACTGGACATTGGGAGGGGCTATGCTTGCAATAGTTTAACTTACCGTTTTGAGCAGGAAATCTCAGATCCTGCCTAGATCTCCTTTGCTACCCTCGTCTTTCAATAAAAGTTCCTTTTGAAATGCTAAATGCATGAAGAGTTCTGCTTTCTTGAGAAGACTGGTGATACCTTACAGTATCCAAATTTTGATCACATGACCATGGGATGCTGTAATGGTCGTAAGTGTGAAAACTGGTCATAAGTCACTTTTTTTCAGTGCCAGTGTAACTTCAAATGGTCACTAATGTATGGCTGCAAGTTGAGGGCTGCCTGTATTATTCTGGGCATAAGGAGTAGCAAAAATCCTTTCCACCCTCCCACCACTGCTAGGGGGAAAAATCCAGTAGAATAATGGCATTAGGCCCCAAATGCCTCCTCGAAGTGCTCTATCTTGAACTGCTTTTTGAACAAAAGTAGACCTAGTTTGATGTTCAAAAGGAGGCCATTCCAAAGAGTGGCCACTTCTGTCACTTGCCCACCACAACAAAAGTAACTTGTGCTGCCTCCTGAAAACAGGACACTACAAATTAGTCAATTTGAATAGATCAAGCTAGTTCAAGTAGGTAAACCCATTCCTGAAGAGAGCTTACTAACCCCAGCACTTTCAGTTGCACCCAGAGGCCCTTAGGAATATATTGAGTAAGCCAACCACATATCAAAAACATAATTGAACACTAGAATAATGTAACATTTAAAAAGGTATAATAAACAATAACAGCTGAAGTACAGAATCAACTTTGCAATCTTAGAAAACTCTTCTAAATTCATTTCTAGTGACAACAGTACCATCTATTGGACAATAGCTAGTTTGTTACTTCTGAAATATTCCTCTCCTTCAGGCAAAAGAAAGTCTGAATTTCAAATTTATTGAGTTCAGAATTGTATGCATTCATTGATTATTATATGACATATTCATGCTAATGTAAACCTTTGGCTATCCTGGAAAAATGAAAAATCTCCTATGAAAATCTGACCCTCATTAAAATAGTATGACCTGCATAATAGAATACCCTTTGATGATTCCAGATTCAAGACAACTTACAATGAATAAAAACATTTAGGTTTCTGTTAGGATCATTCTTAACTTCTGTTTAATAATTTTGATATTGAAATGTCAGCAACAAAATAAGTAGACTACGCCAGAAGATGAATCAGGAAGTGAAAGGTTGGTCTCATCTTCCTCTTCTTCCTCCTCCATGAGAAGAAACCAAGAGGCTAAGACTGCATTGAAACAATTTTTACACAGTTTGGTTCATATCTTTTTGTGGTAGGGATGTCATTATTTTTACTTATATTCCCACTTTTACATTTCCTTCCCCACACACACAAAAAGTCATTTGGACACAAGTATCAGATAGAACAGGAACCAATTAGAAAAGTTCACAACAACCCTAGATCTAATCAGTAATTATTAATTTTAAAAAGTTAGAAAGCTATAATCAGCCTTCAATTCTTCTTATGGAAGAATTTGAAAACCTTATACACAAATCACAACTTAAACTCTCTTGCAACAGAGTATCTGGTCTCCTCCTTTGTGGCAGAACCCAGTTTCCATTTTGTTCTGGTTTTTGCAGCTGTCAGATTCACTATCAAGTTTCTTTTAAACAAGAACCCACTCTAAGAGTTTAATAAAAATAGAAAAATCAATCTTTAAAAGTGCCAAAGAATGTACATCAGTATAAAAGTTTTTAAGCAAAATCAGTACAGAGGTAGTAAAAGTATATGGTGACATATATCATGGGATAAAAAGATCTTTGTGGCCTATTTAAAAGCAGAAAGAATTGCAGGCTTCTCATATTTTTTGGCATTATACAATTTCAAATTAAAAATCTCCTCTCGTTAGAAATTATGTGCAGATGCTGGGAGAGAAAGGGAAGTAGAACCCATCCTTCTACCATCCTAGGAAAGCCAAATATCCCTAGACAATGTTTTAATTTAGCTACATATTATTGGGACCCATTCGTATGCTGCAGACTTATCACCAACTCAGGTTATCAGCTTTGAACCTTTACAGAAAGAGATCATTCCAGAGCTGTAGACATGATGGTATTCTAGGCAAAGTCATATTCTGCCACCTCTATGATTATATTTAACCCTTGAGCAGGTAGGCAGCTTGGAAAGATTATCAGATTTTACACTCACATTGTGGATTTTCAAACTCTTTTCAATTGTAGCACTCCATAAAATTTGGTGCCCTAGGTGACTGCATAGGTTGTTTAAGTCTAGACTAGCCAGTATTTTACCAAAAGAGAGCCAGTTTGGTATGCTGCGGGAACCTTGGTCCAGTCCTTATTTCTCAGCCCTCAGGAGAAGGCAAGGACAAAACATTTTTGACACCTTGCCAAGAAAACTTCAGGGATTTGTCACACAAACACACACACAAAATCCAGCTTACCACATTTAGGGCTTCATATTATTTCTCTCTCCTCCCACAACCACCCCACATCCCCTTTATCCTAAAGAGAAGGGGGAAAAAGTTTTCGAGAAATTTTCACAAATTACATTCCTGCTTTGAATTTGGATTCCTCTTATCTGATCTTCGTCTTGGCTGTAGATCCTTGTCCTGTTCTTTAAGTTTATTCTTACAGTCTATTACAGTTATTGGCAGGCTAGGGTAGAACAGCTGGGCAGGCATCACCAGCTGTTGAAAGTGCAATAAAGCATGAAAACCATTCTATCATGTTCTGAAAGCACTCTTTCTCTTGGTGGTTTTTAAGAAGAGATTGGGTGAATGTAAACTTGCACAATGAAGAACTTTCAAGCCACCTCCTTCCTGAATGGAACATGCACAGAGTGGCTAGCAAGACATAAGGTCATTTGGCCATTTGACCCTAGTAGCTCTTTCACTCTCCTCCTATTGCAAAGGTACATCACAGGCATGGTATTCTAAACTCTGCTTTGCTTAATAGTATGTTTTCAAATATACTGACAAGTGAGGATCATAAACTTTTTTTTAAGAAATAAATATAACTATCTTAGTTTTAGAATGGTTATTCTCACCCTAGGGGTTTGATTGCTCTCCAGAGAGATTTTAAAGCAGACATTTCAATTTCTACCCAAAACAATATCTTAGTGAATTGGCACCCACTACTCTCGCTTTCCTTCTACTCTAAATTTCCAATATATCTGGAAAATTGAAGCAATAACCTGTTGAGGACCAGGGAGATTCTGAAAGTGGTAGGAGAGAATGAATGAATTGTATATAGATTCAAACACTAATATGTCTAAATGAAAAATATATACAACAGTCCTAGTTTTTATGAGAATCCTTTCTTTTCCAATTATCAACCAGCTTTTGCCTTGATTTGCTTGGCTCAAGTCACGCATTTACTTTGTAAGTACTGTATATATTAGATATTTTACGTTATAGAATTTACTGCATCTTATTAAACTTTTCTTACTGAGGGCATTGAAATATTATAATCCAGTAAATGAATGGTGCCATATCTGTGTCCAACTTGGTGCCATATGTATTTATTTTGTATTGTTTTAATTGTTTTACATGTGTTCTTATGTTCGTGGATATATGCTGTCCATAGTTACTTGGTGAGATGGGCAGCTATAGAAATTAAATATATACAGTAAATCAAATAAATAAGAGTATATTTGTATACACTAAGAGTCCCTCTGTGAGGAAGATAGACAGTTTCTAAATTTGATAACTAAGACATAAAATCCAAAAGTAAGCAAGGTTCTTTGCATCTTGCCTACCATTGACCCCAAAACACAGCATAAAAGAAAATAATATGGCTGCAAGCTCTGCCAATGAAATAACAAGAGCTGCCACCCTCTTCTTTTTAGCAGGACCACAAACACAGGAAAAGAAGTAAAACCAAATAAAAAACAGGCTATTTCATAGATAAAAGAAGCAGGAAAGAGTACAAAAGGAAAAGTACAACCATGGAAGAAGGAAGCAGAAACCAAAAGTCAAATGAAATAGAAGGACATTGAAGGGAAAGAAGATACTGAAGGTCTCTGGGAGGGGATGGAAAAGTTCTTCCCAGGAACATGGAAGCTGAAACTGCATACAAAGCAGCTAGTGAAAAGTTTGGGTTTTCTTTCAACCCTGCAAGCTTGATTGGTTTAGGATCAGAGGAAAGTGCAGAAAACATGGGTATGCCCTTCCCTGTTTCCCATAATATAAGGAAGGCTGCCATTCTGAAACAGCTATCCTACACACCATAAATAGGCTGCTTACCCATGTGAGTTAGGTGACCCAGCATCCAGGGACATATGCTCTAGAAAGATATATAATATTTTAAAGTATATGAATAATATATCAATATTATATTAATATATTAATAATGAAAAGAAAAGAATAGAATAGAATAGAATAGAATAGAATAGAATAGAATAGAATAGAATAGAATTATGCCCTTTCAGTTTAGGGGACAGAAATAATTCTAAGATGCTTGCCCTCATCTTTCAGAAAGCCATATCTTTATGCCAGTGCCAAAAGACTCCCTCAATTCTAGTACATTAGAAAACCTAAGATATCAAAACAGACTTTCAGGAAGTGTTCATAGATTTGTTTTAATGACTCTCTTTAACAGTTTTAATGTTTTAATAATTTTGCCTATGGTCAAACACAGCAAGAGCTCTATTGAAAGTATCTATGTGAAATTTACATACGATGTACTTTCACACATGTACGTTTGATGTTAATCAAAAATGGCATCATGAATTTGTAGCCTCTTGGAATATCAATGATAGGAGGGCATAGGAGGACTAGAGGCAAAATATTACACTTTCTATGACCTTACCAAAACATCTTTGTTTTTTAAGTCCTTAATCTGGATCTTACAGCTAGAATTTATTTTGTATTTGTCAAATACTAAGTATACTATTTTAGTAGTCTATATCAGCATTTCATTAAAAATCCATTCACCAACATTTTATTACAGAGGGAAAAAAATGTCCTGAAAAGTGAACCTAATCTGAACAATGATTAGTGAAAAACACTATAACTTTCTGTTAGAAGCCGAAAGGATGTTTATTCACAGAAAATTCTTTATAGAGATAGACAAACGTATATACCTAGCTATATTCTGGAGAGAGAAAATGTTTCTCTCAAAGTCTTTCCCCAGAGCATCCATCACATTGTGATCTTTGGTATGACCCAAAAAGGGAAAATATTAAATGTATTCAGCATGTTTAATTATATATTTCTTTGACATTTGTTTTTCTCAAGTCTATTGGACACCCTAGCAGATGCATAAAAAGCACTAGGCTGCAATATCTGTATGTTGGAAGTGTAATGTGTCAGAAGGGATAATGACTTATATGTTTTGTGATTGTTCCATGTTGACACCATTTCAGCTTAATATTCAAAGTCTTCCATGCTATAAATAGGCCATTAGGAAAAAATAAAGGCCAAAGATGTGAATGTGATGTTAAAATATGTCCCTCTATACTTATATCAAGGCATGGAAGACTTTGAATTTATCATGTGTGGGCAGATATTAGGAAGATCATTTTATTCAAAAAAACTGTAATGTAATTAATTTAAATCCTGGGTTTAAGATACATTTTCTGCATATGTACCAGCCTTCTCCCAATGCTGCAGAAAATCAAAAGATTCCCATTTTAAAAGCATTAATTCCATTGCGTATATATATGCTGTAACATATTCTTTGTTTGTTTGCTTATTTTTGATGTCTTCTGGTTTTTGGGTTATCCTTTACATTTGTATTCTGGTTATTGCTTTTCTTTTGTTATAAATTAAAAGCAATGAAAAATAATAATAATAAAAGGAAGAGAAAGAAAATAAGATGGTAAACTAAGATGGTGATCATGTTTCCCATGGCAACAATATATTTCTGGAAATGTTTTATTTCAGTCTTTCACTGTCAAAATGTCCTTGAGACCCTGGGTATGTTGCAGTTGCAACAAAAATATAGCACAGCCAATGGCCATGTCAAGCAACATAATCCTAACTTCTGATTTCTCCTTTGCATGAACAAATTATTGATTCTGTGATCAGCTAAGAAACCAGGTTTAAATCTTTAGATCCATAATAGTGAAAGAGTTATTAGACATAAATAGATTGGGTAAGTGTTCAACATTATAACTGCTAGAAATCATGAGTGACATATGGTATGTTAATTTTTAAGCAGTTAGCAAATCATCAGAAATAACCTGAGACTATTAAAATAATCACATTATTATGATTCAGAAATAAATGAATATGCCCATATTAATTTTGCCCTGGAATATGAAAAAAGGTTCACCAAATCTGTGAAGCAGAATATAATCAAATTACATATCAAGTGTTTTACTTGTCTGAAATAACAAAGCAATTTGCTACAAAATATAATATTTATAGGAGTAGAATTCATTTAAAATTTGAAATATGTTCTCATGTTCAGTAGCACGGACAGATTAAGCAGCAAGGACAAACTGCTGTTCTCTGATAAAATGCCAGAAAAAATAGAAAGTGCCCATTTATAGCTCTCTAATTGCTTGAGAATTGCAACTTGAGTAATTCTGATAGAATCAAAGAAGAGCAACAGAAATAGACCTAAAGAAACCTTTAAAAATATTTTTCATCAGTATTTGGGGAGCCAAATAACTAAACCATAAATGAATTCATCATTATGGCATTTGACCTGATTCTAGAGACCTATAGACTGGTTTATGCAACACTAACATTTGCACAAAATTGTGCTGTAAAACACAAATCAAAAAAAAATATATTAAGTACAAACAAAATCCAAACGTTAACTATGTACATTGCAAATAATTGGAGACTTCCCATTTTGGCTAATGTACATTTGTTTCAGATGCTACTAGTTAGCCTCATAAGTCATCATCATACCCTTTAACCTTGGAATGATTTTAGCAGCTACCCCACTTGGCATGTGGGCTAACGTCATTCTTCTTGCAAAGAAACTTCTTCCAGATTTAATGCCAGGCAGTATTCACTGCTCAACCGCAACCTAGCTTAGTTCCCACACTGTTCCCACTTTTGATATGCAGCCAGTTGTTTCAGGTCTTGCAGGTCTGCTTATTGAATATCTCTTTAGTTGGATCTCTGCTTGAAGACACTCTACTGTGCTGCCTGTTGGAAGCAAGCTTTACTACTTTCTGCTTTCCTAACCCAACGGCTCAGGTTCCTGGACTTCTCTCTACAGAGTTCCCTCAGACTCGAAGACTTCCTTCCGTCTGGGCTGTGAGCCATTCCCAAATAAAACTTTCTATTTTTATGTTGTCAGCTTAAAACTCCTTTCCTTAGTGACTGTAATTAAAGCAGGGATAAATCTGAACACTTGAGTTTGTCACTGGAAATTGGAACCAGAATAAGGTTTCTGGCAGAAGGTGGCCTGCCCACTGTCTTCATGTTTGTGTTTAGGATTTTGATATACCAAAGTCAAAATGACACATTTGAAGCCCCACCTCTTTTTATTTGTCACACATGCAGTACCACATAAGAAAAGGGCAGAGTTCATATAGGTACATCTGCTGTGTTGACCATTTTGACACTACCATCCACATTCATGATCACCCTGGCTATGTTGTTGAACGGGAGCCCCCAAAGTTTGTTAGACTTTGAGACTCAGTGTTCATTACCTTTATAGGAGTTGCTTACAAATGTACTGCTTTATCCAAGAGCTGTGAGTTCTAGTCCCACACATTTGTTTAATCTTATTTTATGCAATCTGGCAAGGACAGAAAGCAAAATAGGCATGTCAAAACTAAACCCATATCTCTTAAGGGGTCATCTTCTTCCATATGTTCTTGTTATTTTCTTATCTCATTTGATGTCTGTCAGATTTACCAAATAAAGATCAACACTGTCAAATACTTATCTACCACAGAAAAGTCATCCATTATTTAGAAAATATTATTTTATGGTTCTTGTTGAAGCATCTATGTTAACACACTGGAAACCACATAAAGGAACCACACAAATAGAAATTGATCTATCTATGGAGAAAATCTAAATCTGTTACATTAAAAGTATTATTAAATAACAATCACAGACCATATCAGTCCAACCTCAGCATATATCAGACATAGAGTGCTTTTGGACTAAGGTTACTCAGATTGTGTTGTCCTTTAAAATGTGTAAAGATCAAATACTAGTACAAACTAGCTAAAACTGGTTCCACTAAGTTTAGCAAAAAGCTTAAATAGCATTTGAAGCCAACAAAGAAAAACCGGTATGTTTCTGAATTGTTCATGACAGAAAAACTAAAAGGGATTTTTTTCTACTTTTTTATTGTGTCTAATTCTTCACCAAAGCATCTGAAGTTGTTCTTCAAGTTAGACACAAATAAAAAAAGCAGAAAAAGTCTTTTATTTTATTTTTTGTATTTTATATTTTTTTATTTTCCTCTATTTTTTAATGAAATATTTCTAGTTGTTTTATAAGTTTATTTTCTACAAAGTTGATAATATGATTATACTGAATATTGAGCTATTGGAAAGCTATTGGAAAGGACCAGCTCCTTGCCAAACCTATGGTCATTAGCCACGGTCATCCCCATCTTCAAAAGGGAGACCCCAGCCTAGTTGAAAATTACAGACCAATCTCTTTATGTTGCATCACCTGTAAAGTCATGGAATCAATTATTAACCAATCCATTATCCTTCACTTAGAGACAAACAACCTACTCTCTAACAAACAATTTTGGTTGCAGAAAAAAATTATCCTGTAATCTGCAACTCCTACACTGCAAAAACATATGGACTACACAACTTGATCAGGGCAAAGCAATTGACATTATTTACATAGACTTCTAAAGCCTTTGATTCAGTGGTACACAACAAATTACTCCTAAAACTAAAATCTTATGGCATCTCGGGACACCTGCATAACTGGATAGATGCATTTCTGTCAAACAAGCAACAAATGGTCAAAATAGGGAACACCCTCTCAAATCCGGTACCTGTCAACAGTGGTGTCCCCCAAGGCAGCGTTCTAGGACCAACTTTCTTTATACTTTACATAAATGACCTCTGTGTTCATATTAAGAGCAACTGCATTTTTTACACCACAGACAATACTGCTGTTCTTCAAAATGACCTCAACTATATGTCAGATTGGTCAAACAAATGGCAACTTCAAATCTCTACAAACAAATGCTCTGTCTTATATATCGGCAAAAAAATCAGAAAATAAAATACAAGCTGAATAATCAAGACCTTGTTGTGGACCCCAACTATGTCAAAGACCTTGGAGTACTCATCTCTAATGATCTAAGTGCTAGAGCCCACTGTAACTACATAGCCAAAAAGGCATTAAGAGTTAACCTAATCCTACGTAGCTTTTTCTCTGGTAATATCACACTACTAACTAGGGCATACAAAACATTTGCTAGACCAATACTTGAATACAGCTCATCAGTCTGGAATCCGCATTACATATTGGATATTAATACAGTCAAGAAAGTCCAGAAATATTTCACAAGAAGAGTTCTCCACTCCTCTACTCGTAGCAGAATCCCTTATGCCACCAGACTTGAAATTTTAGACCTAGACAACCTAGAACTACACCACCTTCGGTCCGATCTAAGTATAGTACATAAAATTATATACTGCAATGTCCTACCTGTCAGTGAATATTTCAGCTTCAGCCACAACAATACAAGAGCACACAATAGATACAAACTAAAGGTAAACCTCACCAAACTTGATTGCAGAAAATACGACTTTAGCAACAGAGTGGTCAATATCTGGAATACTCTACCTGACTCTGTGGTTTCTTCCCCAAACCCCAAAAACTTTAACCTTAGACTGTCTACTATTGACCTCACCCCTTTCCTAAGAGGTCTGTAGGGGGCGTGCATAAGTGCACCAATGTGCCTACCGTCCCTGTCCTATTGTTTCTTTTTTATTCATATTCATTTCATGTATTCATAACCATGCTCATACTTATACCTTTTATCTAATACTTGTTTGACAAATATATACATATACATATACATGTACATGTAGTACGTAGACTAAGACGTAGACGTAGACGTAGACGTAAACGTATATATGTAGGTCTTGGTGTATTCGGGTCTTGTCCCGTGTAAGATTGAGAATACCTTTCGACGAAATCTCATCTGTCATCTTCAGGCTGGTGTCTTCAGCTTCGTTCTTCTGGGAGAAGTGTGTGATAGTGGCTGTTTTTCCCTTTTAAACTCCAGAGTTGGCTGTGTTGTTACTTCTTGATTGGTTGATGGAGTTGATGTATGCAGATTGGATGGCTTTTTCCTGAGACCCTGTGTGGCTGAGGTGC
The DNA here is from genome assembly GCA_009733165.1 of Naja naja. Lineage (NCBI taxonomy): Eukaryota > Metazoa > Chordata > Lepidosauria > Squamata > Elapidae > Naja > Naja naja. Next base: position 200,337,260 of record CM019148.1, on the reverse strand, counting down.
TGGCTGTGTGTCTCTCAGTCTTTTGTGTTGTAACGACCTGGGTAACGACCTGTAACGAAAACAAATATATATATATATATATATATATATATATATATATATATATATGTAGGTCTTGGTGTATTGGGTCTTGTCCGTGTAAGATTGAGAATACCTTGGCAGCGTTTGACGAAATCTCATCCGTCATCTTCAGGCTGGTGTCTTCAGCTTCGTTCTCAGCCTGAAGATGTGGATGACGGATTTCGTCAACGTTGCCAAGGTATTCTCAATCTTACACGGACAAGACCAATACCCAAGACCTACATACCTTTACCCGTGAAAATCTACGAATATATATATATATATATATATATATATATATATATATATATGTGTGTGTGTGTGTGTGTGTGTGTGTGTGTGTGTGTGTATGGCTTCGGGTGAATGGCTGGCTATCATTTATTAGGAAGCTAGGTTTCATCTGCGGGCTGGCTGGGGTGTGTTTTGGCTGGAGGTATCGGGGTCTGTTTGTGCCCAGGTGTTCGTTTGGCTTGTGGTGTGGAGATTTTTTTGTTTGTGAGTGCAGGCTTCCAGATAATTGACAGTCTGGTGGAGTCATCTCTTCTGTTCATGCTTTCAGGTCATTTTTCAATCTTCTCTGATAATTCTGTAGCTGGGGTTTTCTATAGTGGCTAGGGTTTGGGTGCCATTGAAGTCAATGCTATGACCTGTGGCTTTCATGTGTTGGACTAGTGAGGAAGTGTGTTCCAAGCACACCGCAGCCAGCCACCCAGATGAAACCTAGCTTCCTAATGAACAATAGCCAGCCATTCACCCGAAGTCAAGCCACGCTAAAGCCCCCAATACACAAAACACAATGTTGCCAGACAACCAAGACAAAAAAATGCTACAAAACAGACAGAAGATATTAGAAACACCAATCAAGCAGAACACAGCAAACTCCAAGACCAATAAGCAATGACCAAGACTGCCAACCAATCAAGATGAAGAAAAACCATTCTAACAAAGCACGAGGCTAGCAGCAAATTTAAAACAGAAACAGCTGTGAAAGCCTGACACACAGATGAACCCAATACACAAGCCTGATGATGGCAGATGAGATTCTGCCGAAATGTCGCTACAACTTTAAAAGCACAACTATAATGACATGGGAAAATACCCGAACAAAGCTGAATACCACATACACACACACACACACACACACATATGTATGGTATTCAGCTTTATTCGGGTATTTTCAATCATATAGTTGTTTTAAGCGACGTTGGCAGAATCTCTCATCATCAGGCTTGTGTATTGGGTTCGTCTGTGTGATACACAATACACAATACACAAGCCTGATGATGGCAGATGAGATTCTGCTGAAACGTCGCTACAACTTTAAAAGCACAACTGTAATGACGTGGGAAAATACCTGAACAAAGCTGAATACCATACATATAAATACCCACAAAAACTTAAGAAACCATATATGTATGTATGTATGTA
>CM019148.1:200271595-200309342 GCA_009733165.1 Naja naja | reverse complement strand
CCTTCCCCTAGAAGGACATCAGGTGAGGACCCAGAGAGAGAAGGGGGATGTTCCTGAGGGAACCTGGATCTAAGTGGTCAATGTGCCTGCTCCAGAGGAGTCCATCCTCTGTTTGTACCCTGTAAGAACGAGGGCCAGTGATATGAGTTATTTCAGCAGGAATCCACAAAGGTTCACCTATAAGGTTCTTAGCATATACAGAATCTCCCACACTGAAAGAACGAACTTTGGAAGTGGAATCCAGTGGTGCGTTGGGTGCGTAAGTGGGATGAAGGCGGTCGGAGAAGACCTAAGTTTCCTACCCATCAACAACTCTGCTGGGGATAAGTTATTAGATGGGTTAGGAGTGATGTGCTGAACACTAAGAAGTTTTTCAAGTTTCTCAGTGATGTCCCCAGGACCCAGCTGCTGAAGCTTCTCTTTGGTAAAGCGTACCATGCGTTCATCCCGGCCATTAGCCGACGGGTGCCCAGGGGCAGTGAGGGCATGTCTGATACCCTGTTGTGCTAGAAAGGATTCAAAATGTTAGATGTGAATTGAGGGCCATTGTCAGAGACAAGGACATCTGGTAACCCATGGGTTACAAACAATTTTCTGAGCTGCTTGATGACAGCATCAGTTGTGGTGGATGTCATGGGAATTACCTCAAGCCACTTGGAATATGCATCTACTATAACCAGAAAAGTGTGCCCTCTAGTAGGGCCTGCGAAATCAATGTGGATCCTAGACCACGGGCCCCTAGGACATTCCCATTCCTGTGGGGGGGCATGAGGTGGAGCAGGCCTGACTACCTGGAAATTGGGACAAGATGCAACCCAGTTTTCAACCATTTTGTCAATACCTGGCCACCATACATAACTCCTGGCCAATCCCTTCATTCTGACAATAACTGGATGACCCTCATGTAACATTTCCAAAACCTCTTTTTGCAGTTTTGTAGGAATAACCACCCTGTTACCCCACAAAATACATCCTCTTAATACAGATAATTCAGTTTGCCTGGACTTAAAAGGTTGGGCAAGGGAGGTGATCTTGAAGAGGCCAACCTTTCTTAATCCAGCCTATAACAGGAGCCAACACAGTGTCTTTGGCAGTCTCTCTGGCAATCTCAGCAGCATGAACTGGAAGCTTAGCAACAGTCTCTAGGAAAAAAGTGTGTGTTTCCAGTTCAAAGTCCACCTTGTGGCAAGGCAGTGGGCAACGACTCAGTGCATCAGCATGTCCAATGTCCTTGCCAGGCCTGTGAATCAGTTTGTATGAATAGGCTGCAAGAAATTCAGTCCACCTCAGCATCCTTGGTGACAGGATAGTAGGCATAGGTTTGTCCCCTGCCACAATGCCTAATAAAGGTTTGTGATCTGTAACAATGGTGAATGACCTGCCATACAGATATTCATGAAATTTCTTGACAGCTGCAACAACTGCTAATGCCTCCTTGTCCAGTTGGCTATAATTCCTCTCTGCTTTGGACAAAGTGCGAGAGTAAAATGCAATAGGGGCTTCCCTTCCACTGGGAAGCCTGTGGCTCAAAAAAAAACCCACTCCAAAAGGGGATGCATCACAAGTCAGTACAACAGGCAAATTCTCAGAGAATTGTATCAATAGAGCATCAGATGTGATTAGTCTCTTAATACTATTAAATGCTGATTGTTCCTTCCTCCCCCAGATCCAAACAGCCTTTTTATCAAGCAGACAATGCAAAGATTCAGCAATCGATGCCTTGTGAGGTAGAAACATGTGATAAAAGTTAATGAGTCCAAGGAAGGCTTGCAAATCTGTTTTGCATTTAGGTTTAGGGGCTTCTTTGATTGCTTTAACCTTGGCATCAGTAGGGTGGATGCCATGCTGATCAATCATGTAGCCCAGGAACTCAACTCTGTCTGTTTTAAGTGTGCATTTGTCTTCCTTGACCTTTAACTCCGCTTTTCTGAATCTGGTAAGGACTTCTCTGAGTCTTTCTTGAAGCTGAGTGTCATTTTCAGCAGAGATTAACACATCATCAAAGTAAGGCACTACCCCTTGCAGTCCTTGCAGCATTCTTTCCATAAGACTTTGAAAATGCCAGGTGCCACGCTTACTCCAAATTGTAACCTTTACATTTGAAGGCACCTCTGTGAGTCACAATTGTTTGGGCCTCTGCAGTGGCATCATCAACTGTTAATTGTTGATATGCCTGGGCCAAGTCCAGTTTGGCAAAGACTGTACCCCTGCCAAGGAATGTAGCAGATGATGCACAACTGGTACTGGGTATGCGCTCTGCTGCAGCGCATGGTTAAGTGTCCCTTTATAGTCACCACAGATTCTTACTGACCCATCAGCCTTGACTGGTGTGACTATGGGTGTTTCCCATCTGAGTGATCAGTGGGCTCTAAAACCCCTTGAGCAATTAATTTATCTAATTGTGCATCAATTTTTTCCTTTAAAGCAAATGGGACCCTTCTGGGCTTTAAACGAATTGGGGGCACCCTGGGATCTAGGTTGAAAGTGATAGGGATCCCCATATACTTGCCCAGTCCTTCGCTGAAGACCTCTGGAAACTCAGACTTCAAGGACTCCTCCCATTCAGAGTTGCTCACGTGATTGATGCCAGTCACCTCGATGCCTAGTGGATTGAGCCACTCAAGTCCCAGCAAGCTTGGGCGATCCTTGTCCACGATGGTCAGAGGCAAACGTTTGGTGTGGCCTTTAAACTGCACGTTGAAATTTCTTGCTCCAACTTCTGGAATCTTGTTCCCTTGGTAGTCTTTAAGAGTCAGTGCTTGCTTCTGGAAATGTTTCTTCTGAATGTTGGGAAGTAGTCTGTGAATAGTGTCCCATGACACCATAGATAAATAAGAGCCTGAGTCCACTTCCATTTGGCAAGGCCTTCCTTCAATGAATACTTTCACGTGCACTTTTCTGCTTCTCAAGGGTGAAGAATGACCAATAGTGATTGTTTGGTGAGTTTCATTCTTCCCATTTGCTTCTGAATTGCGCCCCATCTTTTCAATGAAGTTGTTGGGCTTAAAGTCTTTTTCAGGAAATTTCTTCCTACTAGGTGGATTCTGGATGATTTGCAAACTCTGGCTAGGTGACCCCTTTTCTCACAACGTAGGCAGATGGTGTCTAAGAACTTGCATTCAGTGCGGGGGTGGCCCCCACAGCCTCTTTCTCCCAGGGTCTTTTCTTTTCTTCTCCATTCTGAGTCTAAAAATCCCCTCCTCTGCCTCACTGCAATATGAATCAGAGTCTATTTGTTCGCAATGGGCTGTTGTGGATTTTTCCACATCAGAATGGCTTGAGGCCTGGCTTGAGGCCTTGTTAATCTTTTTCATGGCCGCTGCTGAGGACTTGGTGGCTTCCGCTGAAACAGCTTCTTCAATGGCCTCTTTAAACGTGATCTTAGGTTTCATTAACAGTTTGCTTTGTAAGACCTTATCTTTGAGGCCTAAAACAAACCGATCACGCATGGCCTCTTCTAAGTTGGTAAAGTCACAAGCACCCCCAATGTCCCTTAAACTTGCCATGAAGTCATTAATATTCTCGCTTTCCCCTTGATCCCGACGGTAAAACTCGTGTCTCTTAATGAGGCACGATACTTGTGGGGCGTAATGGGCTCTTAAAAGCTTCTCCAAATCAGGCCATTCCATTACCTTCAGTTCTGCAGCTCCCGCTAACGCCTTCGCCATCTTGAAGACTGCCGGACCGCAGTGCATGAGAAATACCGCCCTCTTCCGTCTCTCGGGAATGTCGGCGAGGTCGTTTCCTTCCAGGTACATCTGGAAGTGATCCGCATATGATTCCCAGTCTTCCGCCGCCGGATCGAACGGGGCTGGGGGGGTGTTCAGTGCAGCCATCTCGCTCTTCTGCTTGTCTTTCGCGTTGTCTTCTCTTCAGGGAAATCCCACCTTCATTGCCAGTGTTAAGTCTGCATGAAGAGTCAGACGCGAAGAGTTCCAGCAAAGAGTTTATTCAGTGACTACAGCTCGAATGGACCCAAGTTGGCTTGGCTACGGCTGCCTCTTATAGCCTGCAGCCGTAGTTGCCAGCCAATGGGAGTGCAGGGTTTCTTCCCGCACTATTTAAACCAATACCATTTGACATTTTACAAGAACAGTTCAAATAAACCAATAACATGCAAACCTACATACATAACAATAATGATTTCCTAAGAAGAGAAATAAAATGAAATGAAATGAAACAAAACACGAGGAAATAAGGATTCCTGCAATTTACTAGCATTACCTGATTTCTGAAAAAGTGGTCATGAAAAAACTTGCTTTGCATAGTGGGTCACAAACAGCATCTTAAACGGAGATAAAAGGGAAGTCAAAGAACATTTTTTTTCTTCAAAGAAAAAAAATGTACATGATTGCAGGGAATGAGCATGTCGAATGGAGGATATTTTATCTGACAACTGGAAGGAATCAGAGGGGGAAACCTTTTAAAAGTGGTGTTTACCTTATTTTTAGCTTAGGTGGTTTTACGTTCCCTTTCTCCTTTCCACCATAATTAGCAAGCAATTAAAAATAAAGTGTTTCATAACAGAAAATAAGTCTTTTTAAGATGGGAGGAATATCAATGATCCATCAAGCAAAAGATAATTATACCATTTGCACTGAGTAAAATGTGCTAAGTGAACTTTTTTCACTGCACTTGTGACCTTTTAAAAGTCCTGTTCACTGGTGGAGAAGGGAGGAGTACTAACTATCTGTGACGTCCAAGCTGCTGGTGTGTGCCCATAATTGAATCTTGAATGAGCAAAGAGGGTACAATTTAGAGATGATCTATATCATTCTTATCTGTCTGGTTCTGATCAGATGCACTGCCTCTGGACAGAATGGGAAAAGCTATTCTTAAATCCATCACATTTTACATACAACATTATATGCTAAAGCAATAGACTCCAACATTATCTATCATCTGAATGGTACTTCTAGGAGCTACCAGATTTAAACAGTTTGCAGGTTTCTTTCTGAACTGAAGATACTAACCATTGTGTCTAAGTCTGACCAGAGTTGGAGCCCACACACCCCGCAAATTTGCAGGACTGCTTGCTTCTGTCCAATTTATCACTTTCTGTAAAGTCATCAGTGGGATATCGTTCAAAGATGATATCTGGCAATATAATTTGCTGCCTGTTTTCTTTAGGAGAGCCTAAATCATGGAATAATTTGCCATTAAACTTGAAATTGCCCTCACTTTTATTAGAAGAGAAGTAAAACAATTTTTGTTCTTTTTTTTCTTTAGTCAGGCCTTGCAATTATTTAACTTATTTATGCATTTCATAATTACATGTTTTTAGTAGTAGTACGTAGTAGTGGTAAGCTCCCTGGAGCCACAAGAAGTGGGCAGCATGTAAATCTGAAAATGAATAAATAAGGAACTTTTCTTTAGTATTTCTAATACCTCATTTTGCTGTATGTGTAAATCTATCTTCAGTGAACTTCATAAATACAATGAGGTAATTATGAGCTATCAGATATATAGACATAAGTAAAGGAAGCAAACATTCTTTTGCATATTAAATAACCAAAACAAAGAGGAAAATAAATGATGCATTATTTTCCCCCTATTTTATATCCTAGCTATTCTCACAAAACCAGAAAATTGGTAGATATTTCCACTGAACAATTCAGTTCTCCTAAATTAATAAGCCAGTAACTGCTCTTGATTTATTCTTCTGCATGAACTCAGCAGTGGTGTTGCGTTTCTCATTTATTTTCCTTTTGAGTTGAGTGGGTCAAATGAAAATTAAAAATACAGGTTCAGATCTTAAAGCATTGTTCTTTCCAGCTTTTCTCCCCGCTTCTCTTCCCCCCAGAATTATGATTCAGGATATTAAATAGTATACTAATGACATTCAGCCTGGATTTCAAGAGTGTTTCCTTTTCCAAACTCTTCAATGCCTTCTGCTGCAGGTCCAGCCATTTGAGTACATTTAGCCATTTAAACCAAACACTTAACATGCATTTTTCACCAGCTGGTAGTACTTAATTGTTCTGCCTTTATTTACTTGCTATCTGTTTCAAGCTGCCTGAGATATAAAGAAAAGAGCAGATGAAATTAAAAGGAATTCCTGAACCAAATCAGACAGTATTTAAAACAAAACTGAAAAGAAAAAGAAAATAATTCTAAAGTGAACTCTAACTTTGCAAGGAATTAATGATGTTCTACTCATTCCTAGCCCACAAAGGAATCAATTAACCTAGACCTCCTACAGTTATGTGCCATCAAATCTTCCTTGACTCCTGGTGCCTATCCCTGGCTTGACCCGTCCCTGATGAAAATCTGCAACTATTATTGAACAGTCCATCAGGATGTCCTTGATCCCATCTGTCTATGTCAGGGGGTGTCAAACTCTATTTCATTGAGGGTCACATCAGGGTTGTGTTTGACCTTGGGGGGCCAGGGCGGGCATGGCCAGCTCAACATTACTCATGTTGGGGGTGCCTGTGAAGGCCCAAGCACTCTGCCAGCAAAAACGGACTCTTGAGCTCAATTTTCAGCTGCGACAGCTTTCTGCAAACTTCTGCCAGTGAAAACAGAACTCAGGAAGGCCACACATGGCCCTCACAAGCTCCATTTTCACTGGCAGAGGCATCCCGGGCCAGTCCTTCACTGTTTCCAGGGAGGCCCCATGGGCCAGATCTAAGTACCCCATGGGCTGAGTGACACCCCTGGTTATATATTGCCTTTCTCTTTTTCTAAAATTAAATAATCATTCCCTCATCCTTGCTAAACACATGCATTTTCCTAGTCAACCAACTTCTTAGATCACATGCTCCAAACGTCCTATATTCTTCCTGGTACTTATTATCTCAAAGGAACAATAACTTTTATTTTTACTTTATTTTATTTTGTGTTTTGAATAAACTGATTGGGTGTTCTTGCAATTCATTGTGCTTTCAGAAACTGCCTCCAAATCCATAATTTGAAGTTATCTATCTTCTTTCTCCCTCTGTTTCTCCAGTTATAACAGCCAACACTGCCTCTGGGGAAAACCATTGTTTTTAACTATTTGGAGCTTTGTTGTCATAGATATATATACTTGTTATTCATGACAGTGAGAATTCTCACACATTCAGTGAAATACAACTAACCCTGATAATTAATTCCATCATTTAGCACATTTATTTTGAGATTCTCGATATTAGCCTCTTGCCATAGTTTTGACCACTAAGTAAGTTATGTATTCTGCTAAACAGTTGCCTACTGAAGAGAGAGTGGCCCCTATTTTCATGATCTTCATATTATTAGTTACGATTTGTTTAGTCTCAGTGTAATATTGTTCCAGGAAATTTATTTTAATACCTAAGATTTCATTATATAATATAAATTACGCTTCTCCTTGAAACATATGGAGTTTCTCAATGAGACTTCATGAAAAGAATTTATACTTGGACCCTTTGTCTGACAAAGAGCAACTTTTCACTACTTTATTAAACAAGCAACAGTCAATCACGATATTTGCTATTTATGATGGTAAACACAATATACAAATATATACTGTATACTTAATTTTGAACTCTGCTTAATGGGTGAGCTGGAATGAATTATTGTGACCAATTTAAAGAAGATTAACTGATGAACTGTGGCCCAAGCTGATTGAATAATACACTCCAGGAACCTTGGAGGAATTATTCCAGTAGTACCTGATTATAGATAAGCAACTCAAAGAATTATAAGTATATACAAGAAAAAGAGGTGCCATTACTCTGTGTACTTCCTACCTGTCCTTTCATTCAGTTATCAGAGTCTTCCAGTATGACCTGTAGAGCTAGAAAAAGGTAATGTAGATGCATGCAAGACCTTTGTTTATAATGTTGGGATTCAGGACATTTTGCACTAGTGTAACCTGGTCAATTTGACTACCCTGAGTCAACTGAAAAGCATCACCTTTGTAGTATGTGAAAGGTAACTCTGAAAGTAACTGTCCTAAAATGTGCAAAGCTTGTCTTGTAATAATAAAATGAGCTCAAAATAGGGAGCATCAGCAGTCAAAACACTTGATGCTAGCTGGTATTTTTATTATTTTCATTTCATTTTATTTTCATTTTTTTTTACTTTTAAACCCTGGTTAATTCTGGAATCATACACAAATTCCTAGGTTCTCCTATTGTATTTGTCTCCCAAGAATATAGACCCAGCAATAATGGGAAAAACTATTGATGGAAGATTTCTGCACTCTGGACCAATTTTTACATGTATATCCCCTTTTCAGCTTATGCTTTCTGGTGAATCAGAAATCTGCAAATACCTTTATCTTATTTTTTACATGTTTCAGAATTAGGAATGGACTAGTTCCATAAATACAATCCACACATTCATTAGAGCAAAGAAATAATTATATTTGACTCCCAGAAATACCAGACTCATGATTTGTAGGGCCTAAGGACTTTTATCTTCTCACGACCTGTTAGTACTTTAACGTCATCTTTTCCTGAAATCTTCAATATTTCATCTCTGCCTGGTGCTTAAGAGCTTATCACTTGTTTCTTGCACCTTTTCTTCCATAAGAAGAAAAGGCACTTGATACTGGCTGTTACATTTTATTTTCAGTCTGGATCTATAATAAACCTTCAAGTTCTTTTTATCTAGGGCCCATAGCCAATTTTAGGCAAATAATTCTAGTATAGTATATTCTTTCTCTATGCATGTTGTACTCATTCTACTCCTACTTGTATTGGATTTCAGTGTAGTCTTTTCATTTTACTTTCACCTATTTTCCTTGATTATATCTTTTCCCAGAGTAGTCCTACTTTAGTTGTAAAATTTCCTGTGATTTGTCTAATCTTCTTATACATTTATCTCATTTTCATTTCCCCCGTGTTTGTTGATATTCTTGACTGACATATCATTTCTTGTCCTTTGATGTTAAAAATCTGCATTTAGTTGCCATATATCCTTCTTATTGCTCAAGGCATTCATCCTCCAGTTTTCCCTGGCTATTATCTTGCAAAAATCACTTAGATCTTTTCCTCTTTGAAAATTTAGGAATATTTTTATTTATTTATTTTTATTTTTATTCATATTTATATCCCGCCCTTCTCCGAAGACTCAGGGCGGCTTACAATTTTTTGGGATACAACCCAATGCGCTCAGCAATAGCCTTCATTCCATTGTATATGCCTGCTTATTACTAAGCGGCATTTTTACAAAGTCAGCTTATTGCCCCCAACAATCTTGGGTCCTCAGTTTACCTACCCCGAGAGGATGGAAGGCTGAGTCAACCTTGAGCCTGGTGGGATTTGAGCCTGCAATAATTACAGGCAGCTGGAACTAAGTGCTAGGAATATTTTTCTGTTTCATTGTTCAAATTGTCTCTTGTCTCTTCCTATGGTTTCTCAGATTTTCTTTTGCATAATTTAAGTGTACATGAATCCATTCCTTACACCGATCTTACATTCTGACAGTATCTCCTGCAGGCACACCTACACTTTTAATTTTCTGAGTTTAAATTGTGTATTTGACATTAATAGATGTAGAGCTTGCATTTATGTTGCTTGAAGCAAGTGTTAACAATGAACAAAGAATTCTTTTCACAAAGCACTAATAACCTATTGCCTCCATTACTGTATTTAACCAACCACATCTTTCTTTGTCACTTGTTCCTCTATTTGTTTGATTTAAGCATTAAAATCACCTATTAGCAGCACTCCATCACATCTAGATGTTGCATTTATTACCTCATGCAATTTGTCATAGATTTTCTCAGTCTCTTCTACCTTTGCATCTGCAGTAGAAGCATAATTTTTGAGAAATTAATGCTATAGTTGATGTTATCAATGTTAAAATATTAGGGGCAGAACACTGATGTTCTCTAAATATCCAATATTACTAATACCATGATCATATCATTTACTGAATTATAGCTGAGTACATCCTTAGTTATGTCCTTTTTAAATAGCATTGCTATTCCATTTCTCTATTTTGCCTTATTATGGTGGTTTGCACAGTCAGTCAGATGTTTATACTGGATTTGGAATTTTTATCCAAAAATTCCCAGAGAACTGAGATAGGCAGATATACTTTAATAATAATAAAGGTATCATTGCAGCATAGTTTTATCTATAATAATATATTTTCTATTTCTATTTTTTTGTTTTGTTTTGTGATCCCACCAGTTTTTGCTTGTAGGTAAGTAATATTTTTGCAAATATTCCAATGTTCCATTGTTGCTACTTTTCATGCCATTGTTTGCATTCAGTCTGTGTGATCTTATTATTATTATAACAGTATATTATAAATATACCAACAAGAAGGGTATTGATAGGTCAATGATGGAAACCTGCTATTTCAATAGAAATGTTAATAATAGGTTGTATTATAGAGTCAAATTAAGTGTTAATTAATCACTTAGTTACTGGCTGAACAATTTTTCATTTCTGCACAGAAGTAATTTCCAGCACTTTTAGTATAAGTCTATGTTTATAATAAACTTAGCAACTTTTGGAAACTTAACTTTGTCTTATAATAATCAAACATCTGTTGATCTCATTAATTATGAACTCTGGGAATAATTAACATTTATCAGGCACAAAATGAAATAGAAATGTATAATATCCCCCAATATATATACAGTTAGACTGTTAAGGAGAAGAAAAAAGATACTGTACCCAGTATCTAGTACATAATAACCAGTAAAAGCAAAATTATATCTACTATCAGATGAGGAAGAGTGAATAAGTTATTAGTGATTACAAGCCTGCAAATCAAAAGTCATATTGCTTTATATTCTTATAACAAAAATCATAATAATTGAATAGGTTAGATGCCTTGTACCATTCCCATAATACATCTCTAATTCTCTACCTCAAATATTTCAAATGTTTTTGAAGTCTTACTACAGAGCCTTCCAAGTTAGATTCTAAGCCATCAGAATTGCTGTTACGTTTCATGTACAAAAGCCCCAGTATGCCTCACTTAGCCTGATTGATCACCAGGCTCAAATACCTCACACCAGAAATACCTTCCTTCACAGAAGTTCTGATTCTCTGCAGCACTTCCTGCATTACAATACAACTACAGTACATGATGCTATAAGGTTAACTTAGCCAATTCAGGAAATGCTGCAAAGGAGAAGCAGCCTTTGGTGAGAAGCCTATGCATTTTTGCTGTACAGAAAATTATAAAGAATCCAACTTGCATTTACTCTACATTTCCAAAAGTGAGTTTATTTTCCCCTACCCTGGGGAAAAATGATTTCATTCCAGCTAGCATCCTTCTCATCAGGGATCTTCTGGAAGAGAAAAATCAAAGCCTTCTCCCAGTGAAAAGAGAATTTCAGAATCCATTCAAATTTAACCAATGCCAATATTTTTTTAAAAAATGCACAAACTTTAGTGTTTTGAGGTGTCAAGGAACACAGCTTTAATCAGGCCGTAACCTTATACAGTTTACCAAAGGATAATATAATCAAATTCACCCATAAACATCTATAAGCTGAAAATATGCTAAATTAATTTCACTTCTTCAGGTCCATGGGAAATAAGAATGGTACAACAAATGTCTGAGCTCATCAACTGTTAAGCTGGCTGGCTGTGATATCTGAATAACTTTATTTTCCTTGTTTCTGATACATTGTTTCAATAGCAATAATGCAAACATAATATCCCTGCAAAGAAAGGAGGATTTATTTTGTAATGGTTCCACTTCTTCCTCAATAGGCAATTCAAAACTAAAGACCTAAAAACTTGGCTGTTCCAACTGGCCTACCCGGACTGATGTGTGTGCGTGTGGGGGGGGGTTTAGCATAGTTTTAATTGCAATATTTATGAGACCTTAGGTTTAATAGCTTTTTAATATTTGTATATTTGTATTATTGTTTTTACTTTGTAAGCCGCCCTGAGTTCTTAGGGAGATAGGGCGGCATATAAGTCTCATAAATAAATAAATAAATAAATAAATAAATAAATAAATAAATAAATAAATAAATAAATAAATAAATAAATAAGTAATGGTGGGAGAGGGAGAGAAATTAGCCCAGGAGCACTCACTTGTGGGCAGTTGCAAAGTTCATTCTTCCTCCAGCGAGCTGCTCCGAGCATCCAGGCAGTGGGAGGTGCTTAGTCTCTCCGTTCTGATAGGCTGGGCTTTACTGAAGGACGTTTTGACTCCTCCTCTCCTCCCGTACGTCCCCCAGTTTAGCTCAGCCTTCGGTTCGGATAGGCAGCTCTCTCTCTTTCTGGTCGGAGCAGGAACAATCAGAGGTATTCTATTCCCAATTGGCTTCTTTAAAATTTCTTTCCCTTTCAATTCGGCTTGCAATTTGTTCCCTTGTGCTTGAGAAGCTGACTGCGACGATTGCAGCAGTCAGCGGCGCACTAGCGCTTGGGGCGGTTTCTCCTTTTTTTTTTCCTTATTGGAAGCGAGGCTTCGCTTTAGTTTTCCCTCTCGCAACCTCTACTTGCTGCTTCTCTTAACCCCTTGGTGCTGCTGATACACCCCTTCCCTTGGGGTTTCTCCCTTTTATTATTGATTCCTCCTCTCTGAGAACGCTGGGGTAGGGGCGCAGGAGTCCCGATTCCCCATTTCTGCCGCTCTTTTCAAACGAAGCCATTGCGGGGGCGGCAGAGCTGTGCTGGCGCCGGAAGAAGCAGTTGGCGCCGTTTCTCTTCCCTGGGGGTAGTTGCGGCTTGCACGTGCGCACTCCCCTTCATCCAGGGCTTTTTTCTCCACGAGGCCTCGTGGGAGCCCAGACTGGCTGATGCCAGAGCCCCGTGAGAGTTTTTTTCCTGGTCTCTTTCTGTGCTTTTTTTCCCCAGGCTCTCTTTCTGAAGAAGCCTAGGGTACATTACTGTATTAATAATAAAGGATTGTTGTTGGTCTGTGTGACCTGTTCAAAGTTGGCACTCTCACAGGTGGTTTTTTATAAAATTCTGGTCTACTCTGAGTAAATTCTACCCTGATTTTCTACAGCACAGCAGTCATATTATCCAACTAATCCCCAGGCCTGGGCCTGTGGGAATGGTTGACAAAGGGCTTATTTTGTATTTGTTTTTCCTGCCCTATGAACTAGTTCTCAATTTGGCTTACCTGTTTTTTCTTGTGAGACTCTTTGTTCATCTCATCTTCTAATCATTCCCATATTAGCAATAATTGTAATCCATATTGCTCATATACGAGTCTCTATAAAAATTCAAAAGGGGAGAGTGTGTGTGTTTTCCATTGGGGTGCCTTGCCCAGTGACTGGAGCGGGACCCGGGACGTGCCAACCGTCCAGGCAGCCACCAAATATTATTATTATATATCTATTTACAATTCTCTGCCCCAATTTTTCTGAGATATCTCTTACCAAACATGGCAAGTAGGGGTGGCGACAAGTCTCATGGCCTAGACAAATCTGTCATTCCTAAAGGTCCTTCTAAGGCCGCACAAAGGGAGGCATCCCGGCCAGAAGGCATTGGAGAAACAGATTCAGAAGAATACCAAGGGCTCTCTGGGGGCTCCCCAGCTACCAGACCCTACCCGCCCACCCAACCCCTTCCATCCCCTAGGCCTCTAGACCCCTCCACGTCCCCTAGACCTACCCTCTCAGTCACATCAAGCACACGCCCTTCACGGAGGGTGCCGGAAGCAACCTTCACCCCTACGGCAGCTGGACTGCGACAGGAAGAATTCCTCCCACAGGAGGTCCCTGATTCCATGAGGACGTGGAGGAACTGGCGATTTCCAGGGGAATCACAGCGGGGTGCAGCAGTCCCTGGCGGCCAGACATTCTTACAGATCAGAAGGTGACTCGCGTTCCATGAGGTCCTCGGTCAGAGCAAGCTCGGTCGTTTCACAGGTATCTCAATTCAGAGATTTTCACCCTCATCTCAATCAGGATCAGGAGGGGGGGGAAGAAGAGGATCCCCTCGCTCAGATTGACTCGGTCTCTGTTCATCAAAGTGAGGACCCCTCGGGTTCCCGCCCACTGAAAGAGGGATGTCTGATGACAAGGACGTAAAACCGGACCATCCAACTTTCACGGGCCTTTTTCAACCACAGTTGTTCAAATCCCTCCTTTCCAAAGCAAAAACCACAGCCCGCATTTCAAAGCCCCCTCAGTCCCACACACTACAGATTCTGAGACTGAGGATGATCTGGTCTTCTCTCAGCCAGTTAATGAGGAGGAGGTTATTCCGGTCCCCAAAATGTTTTGGACCTACTCAATAAGCAGTGGATGTCAGCAACATCCTTCCGGCCCCTTCAAATTTTGATAAGAAGTTTTTCAATCTGGATCCAGATTTAGCTAATAATTTGGTCACACCGAGGTCGATGATCCAGTGGTAGCCCTGGCCTCCTCTTCTACTGTCCCCACCGGCGGAGGATGCCTAAAGGCTGACGATAAGAAGGCCGAGATTGCCCTCCATAAAGCACACCAGGCAGATGCCTGGGCCATCAAACAGCCACGGCGGCATCTTTTTCACCAGAGCGTCTCTCAGGTGGCTCCGCCACCTGAGGGATACCATCCCAAGTTCCAACATTAGGGCTCACCAGGGCGTAGCAAAGCTAATTGCAGCTACTGAATTCTCCGACGCCACTTTTCATGCGTAAAGTTTTCAGCCAGGGCCATTGCCTCGCGTTACGGCCCATAGATTACTGTGGCTTAAGCATTGGCAGGCGGATAGTAAAAATAAATGGAAACTCGTTTCCTCCCCAGTTTCTACTAATAAATTATTTGGTCCTGCCCTAGATCCTCTGTTGATAGAGACTAGGAACAAGCGAAAGATCCTCCTTCCCTTCTTCGTCGTACTGACAGTAGGTTCTCACAGCCCTTTCGCAGTGGCCCCTCCCGTCCCTACTCCCAGAGTTCTTTCTCCTCCAGGTCCTTCAGGGGATCGGGTTACAGGGGCAGCCAACAGTCAGATAGGTCAGATTTTTCAGACAGGGGTTGACGGGGTGGTCAGGGCAAGAGGGGCTTCAGGGGACCACAAAGTCGAGGATCTCGTAGATCCCGCTAATCAGGGGGTTCTAGCCCCTATAGGTGGACGGCTTCATTTCTTTGCTGACCGTTGGGAGTTGTCCACTTCTGATGCCTGGGTGCGCAACACCATTCGTTTTGGATTAGCGTTAGAATTCCTTTCTGCCCCCCAAGTTTCTTTATGCAATGCCCCATTTCTAGGGTACCTGAAAAAGGGCCTTGATGGAATCCGCAATTAACCAGTTGCTACACATCAGGGCCATTCAATCTGTTCCCAAGGACCAGCAGGGACAGGGTTTCTATTCTTTGCTCTTTATTGTCCCTAAAGCCTCAGGGGGCTGGAGGCGATCTTGAACCTCAAGCGGCTTAACCGATCATTGGTCTATCACAAATTTAAGATGAGCACCCTCCAGTCTATCCTTCTTAGCGTCAGGCGAGGTGATTTCCTGTCTTCTATCGATCTGACAGAGTATCTGCACATACCAATTGGCCTGCCCCTCGAAATTTCTTAGATTTTGTTATAATAATCACCATTATGAATATGTGGCCCTTCCCTTGGTCTTTCCTTGGTCCGAGCGTTCGAAGGTCCTGGCGGCCCTGGCAGCTCACCTTAGGGGCATTCTGGTTAGGCTCCAGTGTTATCTGGACGATATCCTAATCTTATCCCACTCAGCTAGACAAGCTCACATAGACACCAAACTCCGTTGCAGATTTTACAGCAACACGGGTTTTCTATTAATTGGAAGAAGAGCCATCTCTCCCGTCAACCCGGTTGTCCCATCTGGGGGCTATTATTGATACACTAGAGGAGAAGGTTTTCCTCTCCCCAGATCGCTTAGAGAGCATAAGGAACTTGGCCCAACGTGTTAGGTCCTCGCGGCAGGTCCCTTTAGCTGACTTGTCAACATTACTAGGTAAATTGATTTCTTCCATTTCTATTGTTCCCTGGGCTCGCTTCCATGCTAGGGAGCTCCAGTGGTTTCTCCTGCCATACCAAAGGTCAGGTCGCAGCAACTCCACAGCAAGGGTCCGGGTGCCTACAAAAGTGAGACTCTCCCTACTTTGGTGGACAAATCCGTCCATCAACAAAGGATCTCTCCTACGGGAGCCAGAAAGGCTCATAATTACCACAGATGCCAGTCTGTTCGGATGGGGTGCACACCTTCAGTCTTGGTCATGTCAGGGTCGCTGGTCAGCAGACAAACAGCGGAACAGTATAAACTGGCTGGAGCACAGAGCGATCCATCTCGCCCTCCGCAATTTCCTTCCTCACATCCATCGGAACCACGTCCTCATTCTCACAGACAACGTCACGTGAAGGCACATGTGAACAGGCAAGGGGGTACCCACTCTGTCCTCCTGATGAAGGAGGCAGAGCGGCTGTGTCTTTGGGCAGAACACCATCTAGGTTCCATAAGGGCGGAACATATATCGGGCGTGGAAAACACTCGGGCAGATTGGCTCAGCAGAGCAACAGTGGACCCGTCCGGTGGGCCTTCACCCGACTTGTTTCAAGAGCTGGCGCTCAGGTTGGCTGCCCAGGCGTGGACCTGTTTGCCTCCCCTCAGCGCTCATCTTCGCAGGTTTGTGTCCAGATACCCTGCCCCAGGCGGAGGAAGTCAATGCTCTTCGCTGCCCTTGGCCTCCCGGTCTGCTGTATGCATTCCCTCCCATACCACTGATCCCCAGGGTAATTCAAAAGCTTTTGGCAGAGAAGGCCTCCCTGATCTTAGTCGCTCCCTTCTGGCCCAGGAGGCCGTGGTTTGCGGACCTCCGCAGCCTCTCCACGGAAGAACCCTGGAGGATCCCAGATCACAAAGTATGTCTCACCCAAGGTCGCTCCTGCATCCAGACCCGCAGTGGCTTCAACTAGCCGTTTGGAGGCTGAACGGCAACATTTACAGGTGGAGAACCTCTCGTCGAGGGTCATCACCACCATCCAGGCTCGCCGCCCGTCGACTAACAGGATATATGAGGCCTCGTGGAAGTCCTTCTCTACATGGTGTCGCTCCCATGAGGCGGATCCGTTTCTTCCATCGGTGGCTCAGGTGTTGGATTTTCTTCAGGCAGGCTTAGACAAAGGCCTCTCGCCCAACACTCTAAGGTGTCAGGTGGCAGCCATTGCGTCTGTGGTGCATTGGCCTGGCCTTCCTTCCATTTCGCACCATCCTCGAATCAGGGCTTTTCTTCGGGGCGCGACCAATTTGTGCCCTCCTGTGGTCCACCGTTTTCCATCATGGGACCTCTCCTTGGTTCTTGCATCTCTCACAAAGGATCCCTTTGAGCCCCTGAGGTCCATCAGCCTCCAATTCCTAACCTATAAGTTTGTTTTTCTGGTCGCGATTACTTTGGCTCGGCGCATCTCTGAGGTTGCCGCCTTGTCGTGTCGCAGCGATCTCTGCGTTTTCCACTCTGACAGGGTGGTGTTGCGTCCTGATCTGACCTTCATGCTGAAGGTGAATTCGGCCTTCCACAGGGCGCAGGAGCTGGTTCTTCCAAACTTCTGTCCGCAGCCTTCTCATGACCTGGAACACCAGTGGCATCGTCTGGACGTCCGCAGGGCTCTGCGTGTCTACCTTAAGCGTACAGCTCCGTTTCGGAAGTCTGAGGCTCTATTTGTTTCCTTTAGTCCAACCTCCCAAGGGCGGAAGGTGTCTTCCTCTACCATTGGTCGCTGGTTGCGGGCCACTATTGCAAGCATACATTTCACAGTCCCTGCCAGTGCCTTCCGGTATCACCGCCCACTCGTGGAGTGCGCTTCGTCGCTGCCTGGGCCACTCAGGTTCCTATCTCTGAGATCTGCAGAGCAGCCACTTGGGCCTCGCCATCACCATTTGTCGGCATTACAAGGTTGCGTCTTTGCTTGGCTGATGCTTCCTTTGGCAGGAGAGTGTTGCACGGGTCCACTCGGCCTGGGGGTGTCTTCGGCCCAGACGGAGTCCCTCCCGTAGGACAGGCCCAGCTTTGGTATGTCCCACTGCCTGGATGCTCGGAGCAGCTCGCTGGAGAATGGGCGTTGGTACTTACCTGATACGCCCTTTCTCGGGGAGCTGCGATGAGCATCCAGCCCCTCCCTTTCTTCCTCTCCGTCTGGGGTGGGTTCTTCCTGTTCTGACCTCGTGTCCTCGTTGACTTTGAGATAGCTTTGGGTCTACTCTGTCGGCTCGGTGTTGGCCGGCCCTTCGTCTTCGCTAAACTGGGGGCGTAGGGAGGAGGAGGAGTCAAAACGTCCTTCAGTAAAGCCCAGCCTATCAGAACGGAGAGACTAAGCACCTCCCACTGCCTGGATGCTCGTCGCAGCTCCCCGAGAAAGGGCGTATCAGGTAAGTACCAACGCCCATTTTCTTCTTCCACTGTAACATTTATGAAGCTATTTGAAGGTAATTAGGGGGACAATATCATCAAAAGGTTGATCAGGTTCATGATTCATGGATGCTACTGGATGAGCAACTGAAAGCCTTGTGTCTATAACTGATGACCTTATCATTTTTGGACCACTGCATGGGAATGGTCAACAGAATGGTCCTGTTGGTGGTGACTTATGCTCTGGAGTCTGGACTCTGCATTAATTCTCTTTCAAAATCTAGTCCACAATGGTCAACAGAATGACCCTGTTGTTGGTAGCCTATGCTCTGAGCCCTGCATTAATTCTCTATTAACCTGAGTGCAATTCAGAGTGCTGGTTTTAACCTCCAAAAGAACTACATGGTTTGGATCCAGAATATTTTCCACTCCATCTTCTTCGATTTTGATCCATCTGACTCCTATATCCCAGGAGAACTTTCTGATGGTTCTCCATTTTCATGAGATGAGAAAGGTGGAAGGTTGAAGATGCATCAACTCCAGAAATTTAGCTACCTCCAGACACTATTTTTAATAGCTGCTGGAAAGTCAAGTTATACTGTATTAGAGAGTATGAGTTGATGAAAACTGGTTATTGATTAGTTGTCTTGCATGTGTTTATTTTGTTGCCTATATCATGGGCATTTTTATAGATGTTTTTAAACCAAGAATACTGTTTGTGGTGGGTCTAAATATAACTGATAAATGAAGCATTCAAAGTTAATGAGAAAACAATTAAAAAGGATTAGCAATGACTAGCAAAGAAATTGACTTTTGTATACATGAGTTTTAATTTGTATAACTTCTTCCTTTTCAAAAATTCTCTACTAGTAAAAAAAAACCCTCTGAATAACCTGTTTGTTTGAAATGGGTAAATTAATCCATTAATCCTAAATGGCCCCTGAACATAGATAAATAAAACAATTCTAAAGTTTTTTTTTTCCTGGATGCTTCTTATGAGAGAATTTTTAATGGGTTTATAAATATTAATACAATAAGCCATGTAAAACTACCTAATTAAAAGATGGGAAAGTTTTTATTAGCAACTTGTAAAAATTGCTAATAAAAGGTTAATAGTATATGACAGAGCTGTGTATCTTCAACTATGCAGATTTGCAAGCATTTAAAATTCTATATTGTAGCAACACTTTTCAGAACTAGTCCCCTTCTTTATCTGGAGCATGAGGGTGACAGTCACCCTCAGTGATTTGACAGATTGAATAACGCTGTAAGGTTGGACATATTAACCCCACACTGCATGACAATTGGCACAAACAATTTGCATAGCCCACCCCACCCCAAAAAGAAAATATCACATTTAACAGAAGTGAGATTTGAATAGGTGTTTTCTGGGCATCGCTGAGACTCTTTGCCACTATAGTAAAACACCAGTCATTAGCTTCATGGACAAGCTATTGAACTGGGGAACATTCTACACCCCTGGCAGTTAATATATTGGGTCCTCTTGGACTGAAGACTTTATTTTTAAACAGATACATGTTCATTTGATGCCTATTCTAGCATTCAGCCATACAAAATTATCAGAAGTAAGCAAACATAGCTAGTTTCCTAATTCTGTCTTTTTCGTTTAATAAAGCTGTAGGCTTTTACACTCAGTTTATGTTGTATATGTGCCTTCCTTTCAGCTGCTCTACCAAAAAGAGAGCTGTAAAGCAAGCTTAATGGAGCTAGGATCTCTTCTCCAACGCATTGTATTCACTGAAACCCCTGGGAGAAATCAGGTATTTTATAGCTCAGCTAACACTAAAATAATGTTTCTTAGCTATCTAGTATCTTACCCAATAATCAGTCAGCTCAGATGTGGTAGCATAAACTTTGAAATATAGGCTCTATGCTTCCCAAGAAGTGGAATCAACCAAGGTGACTTGGCATTGCACAGGAAATTTACTTGTAATTTAATCTGGTTTTATTGCGCTGCAATCTGGTTTTATAGCAATGGGTACTGTAAAAACAACATATGCATGTTTTTGTTTTGGAACATACAGACTACTGAAATTCAAATATTGTCCCACAGTTGGTAAAAGGAAAGCACAGGATTTCCTGTTTTCACCTTCATAAAACTCATAATTCTCCCCACAGGCAAGACGGAGGGGGGACCCTCTCCTCCTTTAATGTACAAGCCATACTACATCTAAGCTTAACACACAGGGTATACCTCTACATTTTGAGGAATTGAAGAATTCTGTGTGGTGGGTAGATAAATATGCAGCCCTCATACCAAAGAACCCAGAGATATATACGGATAATGGGCATCGTGTTCTAACAGGAATCGTAACCTAGTTGGAAAAATGAATTAACCCAACTGTAGGGATGTGTCTATTTGGAAAGTCAGGAGCATTCTCATAAAACAAGATAGTATTGAGGGAGCTTCCTGATCAATAAATCATTCCCTTGGTGAATATGACAAATCAATTCCTAGCCCTAATCAACCATCATCTTCTCCCATCCTTCCTGGGTGTTTCCTGTCAACCAGCTTTATTGTTTTTTTCTTTATTGTTTTCTTCCCATTTGAGCAATCACCACACTTCTTCATCAAGGAGCTACTAATGTTCACTATGTCTTTATGAGTCCACCTGCTGGGAGTAGCAACCATGAAGAAGAGGGACTTTTCACAAATCCATCTAGTGTGCCAATTGCCCCCATCCCTGGATCAGGAAGTTCTACTCACATTTATTAATAATTTAGTCACTTCCCAGTTGGATTAATCATTGACCAGCAATTGTCTTTATTGCTTATGACCGTACTTCAACTTTCATTTGCTTTACTGATTTATGAAGGTTGCAAATGCAAGGATTGGCCATAAAGTGACTTTTGTTGTAGCTGCAAATTTTTGCTAAAAGAGGAAGTTGCTAAACAAGGCTGCAATGGATTCATGGTGTGTTTGGAAGCTAAAGCTGGTCCAGAATCCAGCAGCATAGGGAGTTTGGGATATACAATGTATGTGCACATCACACCACTGTTGCACGCCCTGCACTGGCCTCCAGGAGGTTTCTGGTTGCATTTCAAGGTGCTGGGTTCAATGAGCTGGAAATTAAAATCTCTAAAAAAATTGGGGGGGGGGGGAAATGACACTCCCATCCCATTGAAAACAAAAAAAGAAACTTATCCACATCATCTCCCAGTACTCCGCTGACATTGATTTCTGTAAAAAGAATTAAAAGGTGGCCCATCCTGATGTAAGGGTGCCCACCCTGATTTAAAGTGCTTATATTGAGATTAATATTTAGAATACACATCTTGGTATGATCTATACCTGTGTCTATCTTTAGTCATCTTAAGACACTACTCTCCTCCTACAAGAGGAAGCCTTTCTCTCCTTGTGATATAGCTCAACAGCTTCTTTTGAAAGGCTGAGGCCTGTAAGTTGAAAGGGAAACCTCCAAGGCCTTTGGAGTGGTAGTACTAACAAACAATTGCAATGTGCTAGAGACATTATTTCAAGTATGGAACAACCATGCAGGCACACTACAAAGGTTTAAGAATCATTAAACAAGCCATTCAATTCAGAAGAAAATAAACTTGCTTGCAGTTAAGAAAAAGGAGAGAAAATCTTCATTTTGTATAGATATCAATGCCACATTAATATCAATATCTTTCAAAATATTTATGTGTATTACCCTACTGAAGGCAAAATTTTTCACCAGTATTGTCCCTTAGAGATATGGCTGCCAAGCAATTTCACATCAATCTTATTTGCTTCCTAATACATCAATACAATTATGTAAAGGGATGGGATTTGTTATTTCTATTGATTATATTAAATATTTCGGACTTGCCCCAAAACATTACTATATATGTGTGAAAATCAATATGTGGAAACTTTAAAAAAAAGGTTGAACTGGATGTTAATAGATGTTAATAAAATTCCTTTAAGCCTGTAGGGCAAAGTTAATGTTAATGCTACAAAAATTGATTTATGTTCTTATAGGTATTCATATATTAATACTGAATAAATATTTTCTTTGGGTTATTAAGTGATTTAGGACATTTATTTAAAACAGTGGTTATCCAGGTTTCCCTTAGCTAAAGTGAGATTACCATTTGCAGAAGGTGGTTTATCTGATTTGAAAAAATATCATTGGGACAATATTTTATCAGCCACCTGTTGGTGAAATGAAAATATTATTCTTGGTAATAGAAATAATTTTATCCTTTAAGGATTAAAATGGAAAAGAAATGATTAGAAGAAATAGCAGAAAACTTGTTAATTTCTATGAACAAGAAATGTTTGTGCCACATTGGGATGTAAATTGAGCTTTGATCATCATGAATATCTAGCTCCTTGGGAAAAATTTTGAAAATTGTTGATGGACTATTTTATTGGACAGCTTTGCAGAAGCTGAGATCTTGACTTTAAATCAACCACTATGTAATGATTGTTTAAAGGATTTTTCTTGACTTCAAATTTAATTTACTCTTCCCAATTCGAAACAATGGAGATCTTTTCTGGTTAAGCCTGTTCTAATGGATTATCACAAACCAGATGCTGTAACTGCCTCAAGGGCACCTTTGCTCTCTTGCTTGATGGAATCCATTACAAAAATAAAATCTGAAGCATATTTCTTCCAAAATCTTAATATTTTTTAAATGGACATATCTGTGATATTTCAAACACAAACTAAATGACTAGAATTTCTGATAAAACCACAGCAGTGGCTTCAGGTATTTAACAATGTTTAAATGTATTTATAGATTTGAGATTTAGGTTGGTTGATTCAATTTTTAAAAAATGTATTTAGGATATATTGGACTGCCCAAATAATGTGTTTGAAAAGATAGATATAAGATTTTTTTAATGCTGGAGATCTAAGAAGTATGTGTGATCTGTTTTGGAAAAGGTAATATTTTCTTCTGATCAAAGAATGTAGCAATAGGTATTACTATGGCAGAGATTCTGTGATATTTTACAATAATGTATTGTTCATATTATAGTAGTGAATTCATTGGTAAACCAGGGGCTAATGATGAGTATAAAAAGTAAAACAGGTCTCCTCCTCGTTTTTTTTTTAAACTTTTGTTACAAAAACTAAAAATATCCAATAATAAAAAGACTATTTTGAGTTGAACTCAACTCCAGTGATTCCGTGAATATAACATTTTCTTGAGAATGTTAGGAAGGGTGTGGCCTTTGTCTTCACCCAAGATCATTTTTCGGCAGCCTTGGGGTTTTGGATGGTTTTCTATGGAAATATAAAACATGTCCAATCCTGTTTAATCTAAATATATTTTTTATAAGCCACTATAACCCAACCCTATTGTTTCACCCAACAATATCTTATTCATATTTGACTTAGTGCTGAGTGGCTTTGCTTCCATCCACTCACCAACAACATTTTTGCATATTTTCACCCTGCTCTGTTCATGCTAAGCAAAATATGCAATAACTGGTTTATCAGGCAGTTGACTCATCCATGGCTGATAAATGGCTTCTGATATTTTTTTTAAATAGAGTGAGTCTTGTTCCCCCCCTCAAAACATGGCACTCACTTAAGAATTGGGGAATGTGGCAACAGACTTATGCTTCAAAGCATGGTTATGAGTTGTTTTGTTTTGTTTTCAGTCTGAAACAAAGAATAGGATATGACCTAGAGAATGAACAATGCTGGTGGCTTTGTTCTCAGATCTCATGGCCAGCTACCAATTGCATGAGACTAACTGTGCTATTACAAACTTTCTTTTAATGAGTCAATATATTTTACTCATTAAAGCAAGCTGTATGTGGTGCTAGATAAGGGATAGGTATTTGAAAAATAGGCAGATTTTGGCCCATAAGAATCACCTGCAGTTTCTAAATTAAATTAGGGCCAGGCAAATTAGTGTATTTGAGGCTTATATAGACCTCTTGATCTGGATAATGAGAGGAGGGAAGCTAAATTCTGACATAGAGCCGTGGTGGTGCAGTGGTTAATGCTGTACTGCAGGACCGACTTGCTGCTCACTCCAGGAGTTCGATTCTGAGAGGCTCAAGGTTGACTCAGTCTTCCATCCTTCCGAGGTTGGTAAAATGAGGACCCAGATTGTTGGGAGCAATATGCTGACTCTGTAAACTGCTTAGAGAGGGCTGTGAAGCTGTATATAAGTATAAATGCTATTGCTATTTCTATAAACACTGTGGCCAGGCATGCTAGGTAGCTTATCTTACTTGCCTATAGATGCAGGTCCTTCCTTGCTGGTACACTATTCACTTCTTCACAGTTACAAACTCATGGGGTAGGTATTCTACAAAGCCATGCTATTCATGAAAAACTGAGTGTTAAAAGCCTCTCCATTCTTCTGCAACTCAGATGAATTACATGAACTGGAACACAATTCAAAATCTGCATTCTCCCCTGCAAGCCCTCGTGTCAGCCCTCCCCACAATCCCCAATGTAATTAATTCTTATTTTTCCTTGTCTTTCCATTCCCCTTCCCTGAGAATCAGCAATGTCCAGGGAAATGGCCAAAGGAGACAAAGACCAGGGAAGTTGCTCCTGCTTTTCCAATACTTTATCCTCACAATGAATCTGGGAGTTGAGATGTGCTTATCTCAATGGGTACTGCAATTACAGTAATAAAAAGCAAAAAAAAAAAACAATATAAAAGAACATTCACCCAACCCTTGCTTTCTTCTGTACTTTTTAATGACAAATACACAATAGTAAAATTATCCCTTATTCCTAACTTTATTTTCATAAGCGCAAACACTCCATTGATATGCCAACTAATAAAAGCAGATGGGAGCTGAAATCCAAAGTATTTGGAAGATATGAGGTTGCGTACTTCTCCTGCAAAGTGTTCTTCAAAAGGGAACTTATTAAACATTCATAGTTGGAATCACAGAATGCAGAATGTTTTCCCTCCAACCTTTGTCCAGGGTCTGTAAAAGGAAACTTAATTTTTTTTTCTCCAATATACAGCAACTATGGCCAATTTGCACATTCTGGCTCATTTCCAAACCTTTCCCAGCCTCCTGTGCGTTAATGGTAATTCATGTATTTGCAGCTCCTATGCAATTCAGAGCCTACGTATGTTGGGAAGCCAAAGGTTATTTCCTTGCAATATCCCAACCGCCTCATTTTTAGATCTTGTGGTAAATATTTCATGATGTGCTAGTTTTTTCTTATTATCATGTAACAAGAAAGTACCAACCGGAGTTCGAATTGCATCAAAATGCAATATTGTTACTTACTTCTCCGCTTGTCTTGGTGAGCAAGCATTTCAGGGAATAGCTATTAAATTTGGTTGATGAGACAGCACAATGGCTGACAGCACCTTTTTTCCTCCAGCTTATTTGGAAACACATAAACAATGATGGCACATGCAGTGTTTTTATGTGGTTTTTATGTGGTTTTTATTGTACTTAAAGTGTTGTTTTGTTTTGCTTTCATGTTATTGTTTTTAATTGTGAGATGCCCAGAGTCATATATTTGAGATAGATAGCTACATAAATTGAATACATAAGTAAATTGTATTTGCATTAAAGATTGGTTACAGCTTGTATTTGAATCCCAGACACAAATCATGTATAGCACCCAAGACTGCCTAACTGCCAATTCATCAGCATCAGTAATGAAACCATAGTTTGTGTAATGGCCAGGGTGCTAGCTTAGCTTAGCTTAGTTTATTCTATCCTTTCCCAGTTTATCCTATCCTACCCTACCCTACCCTATATCTAACTTTTGCACTTGTTATAGTATGCACACCAACACTCCAGAGGTGATATTCAGCAGGTTCTGATCAGTTCTGGAGAACCAGTAGCGGAAATTTTGAGTAGTTTGGAGAACCAGCAAATACCACCTCTGACTGGAGATTTTACAGTATCCTTCCCCTGCCACACCCATAGAACCGGTAGTAAAAAAATTTGAATACCGCTACCGCTAAATTTGAACTCAGGAACTAAAAAGGGGGAAGAAAATAAGACATAATCATTCAGGGTTGAAACAGCCTTTTCACACTATGGGATCAGTCTTTCCAAATCAAAATCAAGAAGCACATTTAAACAATGAGTGAGATGCAGCAGGAAGGTAAGGAAATGATTGGGTTGCATGTAGATTTACAGCAACAATTGTATCACTGGACATCGATATATTATCCAGCAGAATCATTGGATAAGTGGAAGTACCTGTAAAATTGCTTCAGGTATAACAATCTTCAATGATATCACTTACCATTCATGTGCACACCCATATATTTCAGGGTAGGATGGAGAGGCTCAAACCTCAGCAACCATGAATTCATTGACATGCACTGCACTGTGCTGTTTCTGTTGTTGCTACATTATCCTGGGGGAATGAGGACAAAATTGGACCATATTTTCAGACTGAGTGGAAAGAGCCAGAAAACCATAATTTTCTTGGGTGCTTTTTAATACACACTCAAACTGTGACTGGTCCACCAAACCTGAGCAACTGGCAGCTAGGAAATCACACTCCTGCTTTGAAAACACTAATCCATTGTTTATCTTGCATTATTTTCCAGTTATTCATCTCAGAGTGTTCTCTTACCTTGCCTGTACTCAAGAATAATTAGATTTTTTTTCAATCCCTGACTTCCAGCCAGAGTCCTATTAATTAAAACAATAGCAATAAATTTCTCTGTTGCAAATCTTCAATAATGCTCCTAAACAATGAGAGAAAGAAACCAATGAAGAAAAAGAAGAAAAAGTACCAGAAAAAGAGATTCTGGAATGGATGAAAGGAAGAGCAAAGCAGAACAGAACAGAACAGAAACAGAATTCTTTATTGGCCAAGTGTGATTGGACATACAAGGAATTTGTCTCAGATGCATGAGCTCTCAACGTACATACAACAACAAAGTCATATATCATAGATCATAATTATAAATTAATAATAAGATACAGTGTGATAAATCATAGATACCAATAGAAAGTAGCAATAGCAATAGCATTTAGACTTATATACCACTTTATGGCACTTTACAGCCCACTCTAAGCGGTTTACAGAGTCAGCATATTGCCCCCAACAATTTGGGCCCTCATTTTACCCACCTCGGAAAGATGGAAGGCTGAGTCAACCTTGAGCCTGGTGGGATTTGAACTGCCAAATTGTAGGCAGCTGGCTGCAGAAGTAGCTTGCAGTACTGCACTCTAACCACTGCACCACAGAGGCTTATGTAGTAGTAGGAAGGATGAGAAGATGGAGGCAGGAAAGGAAGGAAGGCAGGAGGGCAGGGAGGCAGGGAGGCAGGGAGGCAGGGAGGCAGGAAGGCAGGAAGGCAGGAAGGCAGGAAGGCAGGAAGGAAGGAAGGAAGGAAGGAAGGAAGGAAGGAAGGAAGGAAGGAAGGAAAGCCTTTTAAAACATATAGTTCACCATTTCTCACAAAAAGATACTATTTACAACAAATCAGTAATATAGTTACAGCTTTTAAAACAAATTAAAACATCTTTTTAATAAAAGTTCCTAAAACAAGCTATTGGAGGAGTTGAAAGAGCTGCTTGGATTTGTTATCATCAGTGAGAGTAAGCAACTTTGTCCTGACTGCAACAGAACTTGACCTCATTCAAGCTCTATTGGCTTCCCTTACACTGCACAGTACCTAAAAGCATTTTAGACCTCAGGTTCACTCAGCTTGTAAGTGAGGCAGAAAAGCACAATAGTAGTCAAGTTTGTATTCCCTCAAAGAGTAAAATGTTTTGATGCAATTTGTCAAAAGTCAGAATGATGCTTTTACGGTCAATTTACTTTAAATGGTTGCAGTTATTGCCACTCACAAAGCTTAGAATAGAAACCATTTTTCAGAAGAATGTACTCAGATGGATTTAATTTGCTAATTTAAACTATCTATATTTTCTTTGCTTACCTATTTTATCTAGATGTTATAAAACAGTACCAACCTTTTCAGACTATCGGGGCCTCTTGGCAGTTCAATGTGTCCAGTATCATTCACATGCACTGGTAAAATAAAAAACAAAAACCATATTTTAAAACCACAGAAAACGTTATCTCAAGCTGCCACAATCTCTACAACACCAAGAAATTGAAAGAACTTCTTGATTAAAAGAATCCTCTGGGAATCATATTCTTTGTGCTTCCTTTTTCACTAAAATCTGGACTTGTTCTCCATTCTCCACTTTGTGCAGGTGGAAATTTTATCCAAATCAGCAATCACATAACAATCATGAGAACACTAAATACTAGGTAGATAATTCCTGTTATATTTAAAGTGAGGGCAACACAATCAGGAGGCTGTGAGTTCAATCCTAGGTAGAGGCAGATATTTCTCTCTCTGGGCACAATGAAAATATATCTGCTGAACAAAACTCTGCATTGGCAATAGGAAGGGCATCCAGCCAATAAACACTCTGCTAGTTCTATTCAGTTACCCAGACTCCACCCTGCAAGGGATTATGGAGTCATTAAAAGAAGATGATGATGATGATGATGCAAACTTCAAAAATAAGCTAGTTTTGATACAGTTGATTAATATTTGCCAAAACAGAAATAAGATCTGGCTCAGCTCTGTATGACTCAGCTCTAGCAGAAATCTTTTCCAGGGGTGCTATATAAAAGATTTTAAAGGATGAAAAAAAACCTGGCATGATAAATATAAGTAATTGCTTCAAAAACACTATGGTAAAAGTTAAGCAAGTGTTATAATTATTTCCACTAACAGCTCAGCTCACCTAATTAAAATTTATATTGTATTTTAAGCAACACAACTACTCTAGCAAAAGTTTATCCCCCCCCCCAAATAGATCCAAATTTCTTGATTTATATTGATGATCAGAATGTTAATGTTTCTAAAGTGGTATTTATTTAATTGTCTCATTAAGACCCATTGTGGACATGAAGGATTAAAATAAGGCTTCCCAGAAAATAAAGCAAGTGCTGGAAAGGGCGAGGGAGTTTGCAACACAGTTTGAAAATAGCAAAATAGGTCTGATGGCCCAAGATAAAAGACCCTCACAGAAAAATTGGGGTCAAAGCCTTTCGTGCGTAGCAGATAAATCCAGAAGCAATTTAAGACGTTCTGTAGGCTCAGGGTAAAAAATAATTGATATTTGATCAATGCTGGTGTTGGAAGCAGCCTGGTTTTGGGAGCACTTACTGTAGAAAATCAATAACCAGCAACTTTTTAAACATATCTAGCATAATAAATGACAGCAAATGAAACCATTCCCATATAACAAAGGTTTAACAGTAAAGCACAATAAAAATTGTGTCCAGAAAGAGCCATACACTGCATTTAATGCAAGGGATGATGGTTGCTTTCCGGCAGATAATGAATATAAAAAAGGGCCTACTTGAGTGAAGATCCTTATTTAAGCCACCTTTCGAGAGAGCTTGCATCTGGAAAAACCATCCCCTTGCTCAGGAGAAGTCATCAAGAGGAGAACTCTAATAGATGGGATTCACTCAATCATAATTTTATTAAAATTACAGTTATGAAGCTATTTGCCAGGACAGAACAGTGTGAGGATATCTGGGAACTACCTGCAACCCCATGTTAATTGAATGTAGAGGCAAACAGATTATATCTATTTAATAACAGATTATTAAACAGATTGAAGTTTAATAAGTAGAAAAAAGCCTTTCTTCTGTACCTCAAATTTTTATTCTTCACAGATTTCTTAATGGTTGAAGGATATATTTTTATTGTCTTGTTTTTATCTCTTAAATCAGTTGTAAGCCACCAGAGTTGGTAGGAATCAGACAACATATCAATTTAATTAATAAATAATAAAACAAGAGATAACAATGGGGGGGTATAGCCCAGTTCCAATTAGCAACTTTTATTGCTCCTCCAATTGCTGGAAACTTCTCTCCATGGTCATTCTGTTCAACTGGTGCAATCAGTCACAAGGCATCTGATATGAGGACTACTGAGGCTTTGCAAGTCCAGTAAGTCCTGTTGACCTTTTTCCAGAGGAGTGAAGCCCACTAATGGTCAAAGATGGAACTACATTCAAGCACCTGCATCAACAACAGGAGCTTCATCTTGTACAGATTTTTCCTAAATCAAGATTGGGGGCGAGGGGCTGGGGTCAAAACCAGCAAAGTGGCCCTTGGAGCAGCATGATCAAAGATTTGTACATGTAATGTTGACAGCATACAAAAGGTTTAGGATTTGGATATGCTGCTTCAATCACCATCCTCCTGTTTCTTGAATGTTTTCTCAGATGTATTTCTAGACATTTAAGAGAATTCAGACATTAGGTAAAACCGTAATTTTGTACAAATTTCCATAGATACATTGGAACCCATGGGAAGTATGAAGCTTCCTCTACTTAACAGATTAGCTTGATATTTTACCATATATTGTACCATATTTTTAAATCTTGGTAGATTGGGGGGAGGGATGGATGCCTCATTGTCTGCAAGATGTAATGTATCATCAAGCATATAATACAAGTTGTTTACAACTGCAGCAGATTTTATGCTTGAAATGTCCTTGAAGACAAATCAGGGCTTCAAGTATCAGGCTAAATATTGTATTCAAAAGTGGTTAAACGTTATTTTCCATTTGTTTTATTTCTATTTGTGACTCTTCATCCCTGAAGCAGAGGTAGTATTCAGCAGGTTCTGACCAGTTCTGGAGATCCGGTAGCGGAAATTTTGAGTAGTTCAGAGAACCAGCAAATACCACCTCTGACTGGAGATTTTACAGTATCCTTCCCCTGCCATGCCCACCAAGCCACGCCCACAGAACTGGTAGTAAATTTTTTGAATCCCACCACTGCCCTGAAGCATATGCAATTATAAGAACATGAATATGGTTTAAGTACATCTGAAATCATTGTCATATTCACAGATTGTCAATTTGATATCCTAAAAATGCCCCCAAATATTATTTCTTCTTTTCTAAAAACAAAATGATGTATTTAATTGCCACAATAGAAAAAAATAGAACAACATTATTGAAACATTGAATGATATTGCAACTGGACCAGTATTATATTCTTTTTCTGTTTGTTCAACTGAAGATTGAAATCCTAAAATATTATCATCCTGGGAAGAAATCTGAAATAAAACTGGAGGAAAAAATAATTGCCATATAGCTGCTAAATTAATTCCAACATATATGCTTTCTGGAAAGAAGAATTAAAATTAATTCAGTATTATATAATTAACCTAATTAAAATCTCCAGCCATCATTAACTGACTCACAGCATATTTTTTAAAAATATCAATCCATAAACATTCATAACAAATTGTTATCTTCAGTAGGAACATGTTGAAAATATTTTAAATCAATCCTGTGATTGACTAATGTTTAGAGGATCTTGTTAATCTGTCTATATATTTAAATTGTACAAAGATGCTGAGCCCAGTCTGTTTTCAAACCAAACCTTTATTGTACAAGCAGCTTAAATCAAATAAACTTACAGAAAGACTATTACCAGTATCTTTACCCTTCTTTCTTCAGGTCTCACTTGGTTTTCTGTGACTACCTATGTAGTTAGGTTTTCTCAGTCCTTTAGATTAGGTTGTTAGGAGTTCTGAGGTAAATATTGGAGAGGATTGATCGCCTATGCTGATCAATCTCTCTTAAGGACGATTGAGAATAATTCCTAAAGAAACTTAGACCTTTCTTTCAGGCTTTTCCCTCTCTGTCTCTCCTTTCTCTTATGACATGAGATTCCTCCTCCTCATGCATCTGAGATACCCAAGCTGAGCAGAAGTAATAGCAGCAAGAGCAGGCAAGGAGAGAGATTCTCCTCAGAGAGAGATGCCCCTTATATACCAAGGGGCGTGGCTTGTGATGCCATTCCAGGGTATGTGGTGTTACCCTGTCATTGGTGGATTTGGTCTGCCTCCAAATCCCTACAAGTTGTAAACTGCATAGCAACACCAGAAAGTTCCATTTTCTGACAGAACATAATGGTTAATAAGTGCAATACAAGGACCAATATTGAAAACATCCTTCTATCTAGATGTTCCTTTTTCCTTTTTCTGCTATAAATTTTGAGAATCTATAAATTATGAGTAACTTAATTAAAGTTACTAGTTTTTCAGTTGATTTTGTATTTTTTTGTTAATGAAATACTGTAGGGTTTAGGAAGGGGGGAATCTGTAAATTCTCTTTATTACAAACAGAGATTTTACTATTGTGGTTTTTACATTATATTTTAAAATTTCATTAATTATTTTTCTTGTTTTGCCATTTCATCTATCAGCTCCAAATCTCACAATGTATTGTCATGCTAACTGTTTAACCTGAATTTTGGGATGGGTCATACTTCCTTATGGTTTCTTCATTATCAACGGAAGATTGTAGACTGTCCAGAAGGTCTGGACAAACTTATCTGGATCCAAATAGAAAGAAAAAACCCCAAAATTTTAGGAGACTATATAGTATTGTAATTTATTCAATATTATTGAATCAACAAATATTATTATTTAGGATATAGAAAAAGGATAAGTCTAGATTTTTCTTGTCTTATCATGTTATTATGATGACGTAGGTGCTAAAAAATATTGTGAATCTTGAAATAATTTTAAAATTTCATAATTCTAAATATTTGTTAAGCACAATTTACAATCAATTAATAAAATACACCTCAATCTGAACAATCAAAAGATCATATGAATAAATGAATGCAAATTTGAATACAGTTACAGAGATGGAATAGTGAGAAATCCAATGGAACAAAAGAATTTACTTCAAATATTATACTTATTGCAAGATGTTTTGCTGTTGGTACATTAATTCAGTTCAAAATTGCTAAAATTAGAATCTCTTTTTCCCTGAAATGCTGGTGCAATGAAGAGATTGGATCCTTCTTCCATGTGCAGTGGTAATATTGCAAAACCCAACAATATTGGGAAATTTTCCAGCGTGGAATGCAAGAATTTTTTTTTTTAAATGGTAAAATCATTCCACTCTGATATATTTTTATTATATTTTACTAAGCCGTATATTTCCTCAAAATAAGCTGAACTGGCATTATATATTTATTAATAGCTGCAAGGATTGTATTTGCTTTTCATTGGAAAGACTTTTTTTTTTGAAAAAGTTTATTTACAATTTAAAAAAAAAACACACAACATACAGACTTACAGTCACACGTAACATAAATACATCACACATTATCATTTCTTTTTTAGTTGCAGATCGAGTATGCATTTTCCCATGTAATGTTACAGTCATACATAGTCATAAATATTTCTTCAAATAACGTTCGCTTGATTTGGCCTCTTTTAGAGTTTTCCCTTGTCTCATTTTCCAAATTATTACATAACCTGTTATCTATCTCCTGTTTTCTATAAATTCTTATGTCTCAAATAGTGCCTTATTTTCCAACATTCCCATTCCCTCCGTTCTTATATTCCACCCAATTGTACCACATTTCCCATACCTTATAGTAATCTGAATCTTCTTTTCCATTTAGTTTGAGAGTTAATCTCTCCAATTCTACACATTCATACATTTTCTTTATTACTACTTGTATAGATGGAATTGAAGATTCTTTCCATTTTTGAGCTAAAACGATTCGAACCGCTGTTAACAGGTGTGCAATCAGGTATTTGTCTTTGGGGAGGTTTTTCTTTATCATTCCAAGTAGGAACAGTTCTGGTTTCCACTCCAGCTCACACTTCATCACATCTTCAATCCAATTTTAATTCCCATCCAATATTTTTAATTTTGGGGCATGTCCACCACACATGGTAATAAGTGCCAGTTTTATCCTGGCACTTCCAACAATTTGGGTTTGCCTGGGGAAATATTTTTGCTAGTCTAGCCGGGCCAAATGCCACCTATACATCATTTTGTATTGATTTTCTTTGTATGCCACTGACTTTGTGTATGTTAAATTTTCTTCCCAAATATCTTCCCAGTCATTCAGATCCAATTTGTATCCTATATTTTGCTCCCAAGCTAACATTGGTCCTTTTACTAATTGTCCTGCTCTTTCTTGTTCTAATAATAATTTATATAATTTGGATATTAATTTTTCTTCTGGTCCCAAGAGTAGTTTATCCAGATTTGTATTCTTTGTTTCTATTCCATATTCCTTTATGTCTTTGTTGTATCTCGTTTTAATTTGTAGATAAACCCAACTATCTATTGATATACCTTGTGTTTCTAAGTCCTGTTTTGTTTTTAATTTTCCATCTGTATCCAATATCTGATAATATTTAAGTTTTTATTTAAGTCCATTGTGTTAGTGAAAGGTTGCCTCCATTGTTGAGAGCCACCTTGGTATTTTTATATAGTTTTTCTTCCTTATTTCTGCCCAGTTTTTAATCAATGAGTTGCATATTATATGTTTCGTTGTATGTTTTTTTTTTGTCAGTCGGGTTCCATAGAAGTGCATGCCATCCTATTTGTAAATCATGCCCTCTAGTGTTAGCATTCTCTTATTTTCTAGCCTCACCCATTCTTTTATCCATAACAAAATCGCAGCTTTATAATAAATTTCCCAGTCTGGGAGTCCCAATCCACCTCTGCTTTTATCATCCTGTAAATATTTTTTCTTTATTCTTGCCCTTTTTCCCATCCAAATAAACTTCATTGTCATTCTATTCAAACCGTAAAAACTTTTTGTTTGTTAATATTGGGATTGTCTGAAATAGATACAAGACTTTGGGTAGTATATTCATCTTGATTGTCGCGATTCTTCCTAAAAGGGATATTTGCAATTTACTCCAGGTTTCCAAGTCCTTTTTAATTTGTTCTAAGATTTTTATATAATTATCTTCCCATAGCATTGTTGTTTTTGCCCTTATCCAAATTCCTAAATATTTTATTTTATTTACTATTTGTAATCCCATAATTTCTTCGAGTTTCTTTTGTTTAAAATTTGTTATATTTTTAACTAGTAATTTGGTTTTCCCCCTGTTTACTTTTAGTCCTGCTAATTCCCCAAATTCATTTATTTCTTTCAATAATATCGGGCCCGTCTCTAAAGGTTCCTCTATCATAAATACCATATCGCTCAATGCTTGTGTTTTGTATTCTTGGTTCCTAATTTTCGTTCCTTTTATGTTTCCATTTCCCCTAATTCTAATTAATAGTGTTTCTAGTACTGTGATGAACAACAATGGTGACAAGGCAATCTTGTCTAACCCCTTTCTATTTTAAACATTTTAGTGGTCTCTCCATTTACTAATATGTTTGCCTTTTGGGTATCATATATTGCATTAATTATTCCTTCAAAATTATGTCCAAAGTTCATTTTATTAATTTGCTGTTTCATGAAATCCCAATTCAGATTATCGAATGCTTTCTGTGCGTCTAGAAAATCAAAGCCATTTGATTACTCGGGTGGCTTTCATAGTATTCTAATATGTTTATTATTGTTCTTATATTATGTCTAATTTGTCTTCTCGGCAAGAATCCATTTTGATCTGTATTAATTTTTCCACTAATGATTCCTTTTAATCTTTGTGCCATGATTGTCATAAAATTTTATAGTCTGTATTTAGAAGCGATATTGGTCTATAATTTTTAATTTGATTGATATTTGTCTCTTCTTTAGGTATAAGCTTATGTATGCCTCCTCCACGTGTTGGGAATTTTGGCTTTAGCAATATTACAAACTTCTAAAAGCGATTATTTAATATGTCCCCTATCTTTATGTAAAATTCACTTGGATATCCATCTGGACCTGGTGTTTTATTATTTTTTTGTTTCTGAATTGCTTTTCTTAGTTCATCTATCGTTATTTCTTTATTTAGCATCTCTCTTTCTTTTATCAGCAAGTTTCTGTATATTTCCTTCTCCTAAATATTGTTTTATTTTGGACACTTCTACTTTTCTTCTTTATATAATTCCTCAAAGTAATTTCTTGCAATTTTTTCTTTTTTCCAAGTCAGCCTCAAGATCCCCATTTTCATTCTCTAAGCATTGTATCGTTCTTTTCTGTTCCTCTTTTCTCAATTTATATGCTAACCACCTCCCGGTTTGTTTGCATGTTCAAAATAGTTTTGTTTTGTATATTGTAACTTTCTAAGGAGTTCCTCTTGTTCAAGTATATTAAGTTCATGTTTTTTTGTATTAATCCATCTCTAATTTGCTCATTGTTCTTTTTTGTTTGTTCTCTTTTTCCAATTTCTTTTATTAGTTCATCTTGTTTCTTCCATCTTTCCTTATTTCTATTCGAAATATGCAATTGATATTCCCCTAATATAAGCTTTTATCGTATCCACATGTTCTGTAATGATGTATCCTCTTTTTTATTAAAATTAAAAATTTATTAATTCTCTCTAATTTTTGCAAGTATTTTTCTTTCAAAATCTGATATTTTAATGACCATCTTCGCCCTTTCCTTCCTTCTTTCCAAATTAAAGACATTGTGGTCAGCCCATATATTTGTTAAGATTTTGTGTCCCAATTTCTTTGTTTAATTCGCTGTTTATCCAAATCATATCTATTCTGGACCAAGATTTGTGTGGGCTGGAGTAGGTATACTGTGTAATTTCTGGGTTTCTTTTCTCCTCCATCTTCCAATCCTAATTCCTCTGACATTTCAAAAATATTTTTGGTAAAGTATTTCGTTTTGGTATTGTTTGTGTTCAGATTTGTAATCTTGCCTATTATCAGTTATTGCATTATAGTCCCCATCAGACAACCCTGATTGCCATTCTCTATCAGTTTTTATAGATTTTGTAAAATTTTTGGTTTTATTTGCATAAATTTTACGGCAGAGTCTCCCTTGGTATTCTCATTTCCACCATTAATATTCTTCCGTCTGTATCATTATATATCAGTTTTGCGTTGATATCCTCTTTTATGTATAATACCCCTTCTTTTTTTTTCACTGCTAAAGCCATGAATGCTTTTCCCAGTTTTCTATTTCTAAATATCTTTATCCTGTTCTTTTATGTGGACTTCTTGAAGACATATTATATCCACCTTTTTCTTCCAATCTATCAAATATTCCTTTTGTTTGAACTATTTGTCCATTGATATTCATTGATATTCCCTTTGTCTCCTTCTCAATGCTTTTCAGTTTTACCGTTGTTTGACTCTGGTTCTATCTCTTCCCTCTTCTTCATACAAACCATTAGTTCTCTGTCCCCTCCCTCCCCTCTCTTCTCTCTCTTTCTCATATAACT
Source organism: Naja naja (assembly GCA_009733165.1). Classification (NCBI taxonomy): domain Eukaryota; kingdom Metazoa; phylum Chordata; class Lepidosauria; order Squamata; family Elapidae; genus Naja; species Naja naja. The sequence goes on along the minus strand of CM019148.1, from coordinate 200,272,091 downwards.
CGTGATCTTCACGGTTGCGCTTTTGCACTTTCTCTCTACTCAATTCCTCCTCTGATCCTCCTGTTTTTCATAGAATCTTGGGGCCAGCTAAGTTATCAATTTTGGTTCTTTTGCCTCCCATGTTACCAAGATTCTTCTGGATCGTTCACCTAAAAGTATGTTTTTTGTTTATGGTTTGTGAGGAATCTGTATTCCTTTCTTTGTTCTCTCACTCTTCGGAATTTGTTTCAGTACTATAATTTGCCTACCATTATAGTTTATTGTCTCTTCCCTTGTCAATCTATAAATTATTTCTCTGACTTTTTCCTCAAATCTGACATGAACCTCCCGTGGGAGTCCATGTCTTCTTGCATAACTTGTGAAAACTCTATATGCCTCATCAATTTCTAGTGTCATCTGGTCTCTCTCTCTTTTCGTGAGTATAGTTGCCAGCATTTCTGCCACTATAAGAGTCAGATTTTCCCCCTTTCCCTGTATATTCTGAAATCTTAGATAA
>CM019148.1:200255488-200270595 GCA_009733165.1 Naja naja | reverse complement strand
GAATCTGGTAAGGACTTCTCGAGTCTTTCTTGTAACTGAGTGTCATTTTCAGCAGAGATTAACACATCATCAAAGTAGGCACTACCTGGCAGTCCTTGGAGCATCCTTCCATAAGGCTTTGGAAAATGCCTGGTGCCACGCTTACTCCAACTGTAACCTTTACATTTGAAGGCACCTCTATGAGTCACAATGGTTTGGGCCTCTGCAGTGGCATCATCAACTGTTAGTTGTTGATATGCCTGGGCCAGATCCAATTGGCAAAGACTGTACCCCTGCCAAGTGAATGTAGTAAATGATGCACCACTGGAACTGGATATGCGCTCTGTTGAAGCGCATGGTTCAATGTCCCCTTATAGTCTCCACAGATTCTCACTGACCCATCAGTCTTGGTGGTGTGACTATGGGTGTCTCCCACCTGGCGTGGTCAGTGGGCTCTAAAACTCCCTTGAGCTATTAGTTTATCTAATTGTGCATCAATTTTTCCTTTAAGGCAAATGGGACCCTTCTGGGCTTTAAGCAGGGGGCACCTTGGGTCTAGGTTGAAAGTGATAGGGGTCCCCATATATTGCCCAATCCGTCACTGAAGACCTCTGGAAACTCAGACTTCAGGGCCTCCTTCCATTCACTGTTGCTCACGTGATTGATGCCAGTCACCCTCGATGCCTAGTGGATTGAACCACTCAAGTCCCAGCAAGCTTGGACGGTCTTTGTCCACGATGGTCAGGGGCAAACGTTTGGTGTGGCCTTTGAACTTCACGTTGAATTCTCTTGTTCCAACTACTGGAATCTTGTTCCTTGGTAGTCTTTAAGAGTCAGTGCTTGCTTCTGGAAATGCTTCTTCTGAATGTTGGGAAGTAGCCTGTGAATAGTGTCCCATGACACCATAGATAAATAGGAGCCTGAGTCCACTTCCATTTGGCAAGGCCTTCCTTCAATTAGTACCTTCACATGTACTTTTCTTGCTTCTTAAGGGTGAAGAATGACCAATGGTGACTGTTTGATGAGTTTCATTCTTCCCTTTTGCTTCTGTATTGCCCCATTTCTCACTGAAGTTGTTAGGTTTGAAATCTTTGTCAGAAACTTCTTTCTGCTTGGTGGAGTTCTGGATGATTTGCAGACTCTTGCTAGGTGACCTCTTTTTCACAACGGAGGCAGATGGTATCAAAAACTTGCATTCAGTGGGGTGCCCCCACAACCTCTGCAATAAAAGTCTTGCCTCTTCCTTCCAAGGTCTTTCCTTTTCTTCTCCATTCTGAGTCTATAAATTCCTTCCTCCACCTCACTACAGTCTGAATCAGAATCTGTTTTCTAATGGGTTGTTGTGGATTTTTCCACATCAGGATGGCTTTATGGCCTTGTTAATTTTCTTCATGGCTGCTGCTGAGGACTTGGTAGCTTCCGCTGAAGAAGCTTCTTCTATGGCCTCCTTAAGCGTGATCTTAGGTTTCATTAATAATTTGCTCTGCAAACCTTGTCTTTTAGGCCTAGAACAAATCGATCGCATGGCCTCTTCTAAGTTGATAAATTCACATGCACCCCAATGTCCCTTAAACTTGCCATGAAGTCATTAACGTTTCGCTTTCCCCTTGATCCCGATGGTAGAATTCGTGTCTCTTAATGAGGCACGATTCTTGTGGTGCGTAATGGGCTCTTAATAACTTTTCTAAGTCGGGCCAGTCCATTACCTTCACGTCTGCAGCTCCCGCCAATGCCTTCGCCATCTTGAAAATGGCCGGACTGCAGTGGGTGAGAAAGACCGCCCTCTTCCGCTTCTCGGAAATGTCGGCGAGATCGTTTCCCTCCAAATACATTTGGAAACGATCTGCATACGAGTCCCAGTCTTCTGCCATCAGATCGAACGGGGCTGGGGGCGTGTTCAGCGCAGCCATCTCTCTCAGCTTGTTCTCCGCATTGTCTTCTCTTCAGGAAGGATCCCACCTTCGTCGCCAGTGTTAGATTTGCATGAAGAGTCAGACGCCTCCGCTTCAGTGAAGAGTTTATTAGTGACTACAGCTCATAACAGACCCAATTTGGCTGGGCTGCGGCTGCTACTTATAGCCAGCAGCCGCAGTTGCCAGCCAATCAGAGTGCAGGGTTTTTCCCACACTTTTTAAACCAATCATATTTGACATTTTACAAGAACAGTTAAACTAAACCAATAACATTCAAACCTGCATACGTAGCAAATAGCTACTGCAACTAGGCAAAATTGGGAAAAAGTGTCTAAATTCTGGCAATGTGGATATGTAAAATGTACTAAATGTATTTACCATGGACTGGACAACAAAAACTTGCAAATTTATTTGACACTGAGGATTAACTGAGCCTTAAAGGAAGTTCTGGAAACCAATGTTTCAGGTGCTAAAAGTTTATTTTATGATGCAATGAAGCTCATCCCCATGTGGATCAGGAATGTCCTTGATTATATATATTTCATTTCAAAGTTCATTTCTTGGTAAGCTTAATCTGTTTTTATTAATCTGATTGTCATTGGAAGTCACAAAATCAGTTATCTGAGAATGGAAAGCTAAATATTGGTTTTCATATCAGACTGTAATTTTTAGCCAGTTGTTTTCTTTGTCCTTTAGAAATTTTCAGTTGCAGTCTATAAGCTAAGCTTCATTATTTTTGCTTCTAGAGCTTGTTCTGAACTTCAGCAGGCAGCTGCCTGCTAAGTCATTTAAAATATTTATTTTCAGTGCTGGAAAAACTCATAAAATCTGTTCTCAGGAAACAGGAGCATAAAATTTATATATTTTTCTTTAAAAATAATAATAATAATAATGCCCAGTTGTAGACTAGCTCACCTTCAGAGACAAACTTAAAGCTTTGTACACCATAAAAATATTAAAGTCAAAGGAATAAAATCACTCAGCCACACAGGTTAAAGGCAGTCAACTAGCATATTGCTAAAATGCTGACTGCAATGACCTGACTAGAACCATCACGATAACAATATGAAAGGAAGAAAAGAATAAAAAATAATCAGCCAGCTATGGAACTAGTAAGACATCAACTTGCCACAAGCTACACTATTGTAATAAGCAAGGGGGGCTTATATTGCATTTATTATGTTGGTTAATTTTCTATGGCTGTTAAGGTACTGTATTTTTTGAAAGTGTAGTGGTGGTGTCTTGAGATGTATTTGTACAAATTTAAAAAAACAAAAAACAAAGGCCCAACAAAGCCACAGCAAGTATTTTGTTGTTGACTGTTGACTAAACCTGAACCCCAAGTAAAAAAACGTTTTGGTGTTGAGTGGGGCTTTTGAAATATTCACTCCAGTTTCTCCAATATCATCACCTACTGTTAGATTTTTCCAAATTACTCCATAAAATTGTGACTTGTTTTCAGAAGCATTTCAAGTATTCTTTCATGACAAGAACAAAAACTCTAATCAAAGATCCTAAAGGTAGCTTTCGAATAGCCAGATTTTTTTTGTGATGACAAAGTGAAGTCTTCCACTGAGCTTTATAACTCCATGAAGAGGATCAGAGCAGCATTACTTCTTTAAAATCTGCTCTAGAAGCTTTCCAGCATATAATCTGTTTTAGGTCAAAACAAAACAAATACTATTTAACTTGGTTAGGGTTTTGTTCGTTTTCTTTTTAATAACATAAACAGCCTTAGCCCAAACAATTTGTGGCATGACATATAATCAAACCTGTAAGAAGAGTTCACAACACCTTTTTAGAGGCCAGATAGTCAACTTAGTTATTTTAAGTGGCAAAAATAAATAAATAAACTTATGCATACTCAAAGCAGCATAATTTTGGTTTCCATCCTCTTCTGTTAAAGATTGTGTGATTGCTCTGGTCTGACTGAATTTCTGGAGAAAACCAGCTATTTATTGGTATTCATACTGAATAATATTTTTTTTTTAAATCCAGCCAAACTGTTCAGATCTTAGAACTACAGGTTGAATTAAGCAGTAGTGTTTCTTAACTTTGGCAGTTTTAAAATGTCTGGACTTCAACTCCCAGAATTCATGCTGACTGGGGAATCCTGGAAGCTGAAATCCAGACATCTTAAAATTGCCAAGGTTGAGAAACACTGCTGTAAGGAGTGTGGTTCATAAATAAGTCAGTGCCTAACTGAGATATTAAAAATAGATGAAGAAACCAGAGTCTCTTAACTCCAGCTCTGTGTATTCTGATCTGAACTTGCAAGGCCTCTGATTTTTCCAGAATTTGAGATTTCTATATGGCCTGGAAACTGCAAAAATAATTTAAGAGGAGGAATCTCAACTCTCAGATGATATCAAGAACACAATCTAAGGCACGGAAGAATAAAGGGTGCAGGTTCTGAAAACTCCCTCTGAAATCAAGGCAACTTGGAATTAATTACCCTCTGAATTGTTGGGCTGGTATGTGGGAAAGAGTCCTTGGGAGACTAGGCCAAGAGAACAATCTGGTAAGAGTCAGTATAACCCACAGCTGAACAGCTGACAGTGTTAAGACACTCAATAGGGACTTTTCCCAGTTTCTTGGGTTGTAAAGAAAACAAGGGAAAGAAGTACTTTCAGACTTGCCAGATTCTGTCAAAGCAGTTTTACAAAAACGTAGAAATAACTTATTTGGTTGTGATTCCTATCCTGCAAGGCTGACAATTGTCTTTGGAGCTCATTTAGGCTTTTGAGTCCAACAATCTGAGTCTAGTCCTGCTGTGTTGTGTCTTCACCTGACCATTATATGCAGTCGAGAGATGCAGCCAAGGGAACAGTCTGATAAGAGACAGCAATAATAATATTGCTTAGAAGCAATACAAAATATGAAGATAGTGAACTCTCCTGCTGCTTCAAATGTTGGGAAGGTCTTTTTTTTAAGTAAAGAAGGGGAAAAAAACAAGGTCTCTCTCTCCAGTGGATATCTTTTTTACTTTGAAAAAGTTCCTGCATGTAATTGGATCAGCAGGAAGACTCATTGCCTCTATCTTCTTTCTTTTTTTTTAGTCATGATATGACCAGATCACCTTGTTGGGTACCTGACCTTTGCAAAATGAAATAATTATTATAAGAAATGTGGGGGGGAATGGGGAAAGGAAGCCCTCTTGCTGTTCTGAGCTTGTGTGAAGACTTTAAAATAAGAACATTGGCTACTGGGAAAATGAGGTCTCTCCTTCCCTTCTTCTTGAATTCCAAACAGGATTTGTATGCTCCTCTTTCTACAGTCGTTCAGCTTAGAGATCATTCCCCCCCACCCACAAATACGAACTGCTGTAATAGAATTATTGTTTGGCACAGCATTCATCCATGGCTCCATTTCTATGGCCCCTAAGTCACACTGCTGCAATTAACAATGCAGGTTTTGTTGTGTAAGCAGGAGCTGCAGGGAAATATAAGCAGCTGCCATACAACAAAGAGGAGGGAGGGTAGTTTCCCTTGAAAAGCAGAGTGCAACTTCAGGGACTTTTTTTTTCTCCTCCTTGAAGATCATGGGAGAGATACGAAGATTTTAACATTATATTAACTGTAATACAGCAATTTAAATGGCATCAAATTTGGCTTGTGTGTGTGTGTGTGTGCTAACAACAACTAGCACCTTCTTCGGATCAAGAGGTGGGGATATTTATGATAGGCTGCCGCTAATCCAATTACTCCAGTCTGTCAATTTGACTCTCCAACCTGTCTTCCCAAGGAGAATTGTTAGTTTTTCCATCTCACATGTCCCCCTTCAGTCCATCTCTAGAAAACAGAAAGGAATCTTGAGTGGTAATTATTCATTAGTGAGGAGTAGAAGACCAATAATCATTGCAAGAGAAGGGAAGGAAATTGGGCCTTTAAGAATTATTTTCCCTGTTTGCCTCGTTCTTTTCTAGCTTACAAGCTGTTTGCCATATAAGGAGATACTTTTACCCTTAAACTCCTTATCTCTCATGTCTAAAGTGGCTGGAAGTGATGACAGCCTAAGAAATGTGCTTACTTTGACTATGATGATGGCCGAATGTTGTCTCCAGACTACATTCAACACAACCTCTGATGGGTGGATTGCCCCTTTGATGTGACTCTCCTGTCACTCTAAGAGCTGTGCCAGTATCTTTCTTGTCCTTTGAAGTCCTTGGTCTTTGATCCAATTCTGCTGGTTTCAATTGACTACCTGGCCCCTTCTTTGCTGATCCCCCCCTCCCCGGGCAGCATGTCCACTGGTAGGTCAAAAATCTTTCTTGTCATTTGGACTAGAAGGGTAAACTGGCAGAAGACTTGTCAATTTTACTGGTTAAAAAAAATAATGGTGGAAAGTTCACCTTTCCATTGTTAAACCTGTCAAATATAAATACATATTTCTAGTCACTTAAGCCTCTGTTCCCAAAACTATTTTGCATTACTTTGTCGCTCATGAATTTTACTCAAATAGTTCTAGTACTGCATAGGACCAGGGGCTACAATGAAATGAAGTGATGAGCAGCACTCCCTGTGACAAGTTAGGACAGAAAACATTTTTATCTGTAGTAGGAAAAGATGCACTGAGATTGTCTTCTTGGGGGCAGACAGGGGAGGAATGTTCTCCCCTATGAAACCATTAGTCCATGCTATGCTGATTGCACAGATAAGCCCCAAGTCTATGGTAGCTATCATTCAACTAAGTATGGGGCTTAATCTATGCGTAGCTTTAAAAAAGCAATAACAGTATGAATCCAATAAGCTTAAACATTCTTTTTTCCTGAGATTGTGTTTTTTTCTCCAAGCTTATTATTTTTATCACTTACACTGTCAAGGTTTTGAGGACAAAGGGGCAAAAAATATACATACCCACAAAACACAGAACTACAAGGCTAAAAATAAAGGATTTAGAATTGCTGAAACACAAAGGCTTGTCATTTGCATGAGAAAAGAAGATTGAGAAGAAAGTGTTTTAGAAGCCATGCTATCCAGTGTCTAATAGTATTGTAAAGAAGCTAACACAAAGCTTCTCATTACTGCATGAATTTTAATCTTGCTTGGAATGGCTTTTCTTTGAGTGTGAATCCATATCCAATCAAACCACACTGCTTTGTCTGAGTCATCACCCCTAACAGAAGCATATAGTAATTAGAGCAATAAAACATGTCATTTTGTGCCCTTCCATTGTAGCAACTTGAGTGTCAGTGCTGTACTTTCAAAATACAGCAGGGACTGGGATAAAGAAATATGATGGAGGGGAATAAAAAAAGGGGAGGGGAATAAAATAAGATGTTGACTGTAAGTGGTATTCAAAATTGCATGAGATAGATGACCATCGGAAAGAATATTAGAGGAGGTTAAAGGAAGTATTGTTTGGGCTGATAATCCTCAATCTGGAACTGAATGAAGTTATTTGGAAGTTGATTTGGGCTGAGCACCCTCTGGGTATCTGCAGTTAATCTCTGAGTCATGTAAATTGCTTTGCTTTTTTCAACACCTTAAGTGCTCGGCATTCTTCTAGTATCCTACAGTTGAACTGGGTTTTTTTTAAAGGAAACAGCCCTGACAGTATTGAATACAGAGACCTTAATTAATTGACTATTGCTGAAAAATCTCCTTCTACGTAGAGCAGAGGTGTCAAACTCAAGGCCCGCAATCTGGATCTGGCCCGCAGGGTGCTTAAATCTGGCCCATGGGTCTGGCCTGGGAAGGACTGGCCTGTGGTGCCTCTGCCAGCTAAAACAGGCTGCGTACAGCGCCCACCACCGAAAGCTACATGTGGCCCATTTTCAGAGGACAGAGTGCTGCAAGAGGTCATGGAGGACAAAAATGAGCACAGAGGGAGGGCTGCGTGTGGTCCCCCATGCCTCATTTTGGCCAGTAAAGTGCTGCAGGCCGTTCAGGCAGAAAATGGGGCCCTGCTGTTTTGCCTGGCAGGGTGCTGCAGGAGGCATCCATCCCATCTCCCCCCTGCTCTCTGCTGCCCCTCTTGTTGGCCCACAGAGAACTATGATGCTGATCCAGCCCTCGAAGAAATCCAGTTAGACATTCCTGACTTAGAGCAACTAGGAATGTTCCACCCTCACAATCAAAGAGAACCATTAAGCCGGAGCCTGGATTTTCCATAGTTTTTTCTTTCCAATGCAATTGTTTGCCCCTTCATTTCTGCTTTTATCTTTTCCTCCTGATTTGCAAATCTTTCTCATCTGAGCCCCTGTGGCCAGCTCAGACTTTGAAAATAATCAAATAGAACAGGGTGCAGTTTAAGGTCCTGACAAGTACAGGAATGTTTTAATGCTGCAGGGATTGGTGCGTGGACCATCTGCTGCCTTGGTGATTCTCATGATGTATGTCAAAAGAGAATATGCATAATGGGGGTGTTGTTGTTGTCTGTTGTTTTCTGCAGCAACCAATGAGAACTTCTGCTCCTGCTGGACATGTTTTAGATGATAATTATTTCCATGTGGAATATGACAGGGTGACCTACTTCACTTCAACTCCATGAGAATGTCCCTGTAGAGAATTTTCATTACTGGCATGCTGCTAAGTAATATGTGCCATGTAATTAAGAAAACATCACATCGTAAACAAACATGCTGGGGAAGCTAGAAATTAGGAACAGAAAAGCCATTCTTGGCTGCATTTGTGTACATCCAGAAACTCTGAAAAAAAGACCTGCAGAAAAGGGGATTTGAAGTTGGTTTTCACTTTTGCAGTTTGGGAATTTATTTATTTATTACAAATTCTTCTACGCTGCTTCAATCATTCTGACTCCAAGTAGACAATAAGCAGCAGAATATAAGTACACAATTATAGAGGAGTCAAAAGTTATCCATATATCAATAAAAATATAATCTGCAATCATCTTATATACCATCAATCAGAAAGAAAATTCAGTCCATGTTCAAATACTCCTGTCTCATTTTCCAAATGCATGTTGGATTAGCTATGTTTTTAAAAGTATATTAAATATTAAAACTATGGGCACACATACTTTGATCTGATGGGAAAACAGTGCACAGTAGGGAAGCTTCTGCAGAGAATGCTCACCTCTGAGTTCCCTCCCATCCAGTCTCATCAAGAGTGAAGATTCTCAGCAAGCATTCTCTACAGGCATACAGAAATATCTCTGAAGACAGAAAAATGGGGGGTAGCCTTCTGCTATGATGCTCCCTGTTATGTATGCAGGTTTAAAGTCATTGGTTTTGTTTGAACTGTTCTTGTAAAATGTAAGAAATGATTGGTTTAAAAAGTGCGGGAAAACCCTGCACTCCTGATTGGCTGGCAACTGCGGCTGCTGGCTATAAGTAGAAGCCGCAGCCCAGCCAAAGGGGGTTCGTTCTGAGCTGTAGTCACTAATAAACAAAGAGCTTGAAGCACTCCACGTCTGTCTCTTCATGCAAACATAACACTGGCGACGAAGGTGGGATCTCCCTGAAGAAGAAGGCAACACGGAACAGAAGGAGAGTGAGATGGCTGCGCTGAACACCCCCCCAGCCCCATTCAATCCGACGGCAGAAGACTGGGAGACGTATGCAGATCGTTTCCAAATGTATCTGGAAGGAAACGATCTTGCCAACATTTCCGAGAAGCGGAAGAGGGCGGTCTTTCTCACGCACTGCAGTCCAGCAGTTTTCAAGATGGCGAAGGCATTGGCGGGAGCTGCAGACGTGAAGGTAATGGAATGGCCTGACTTAGAAAAGTTGTTAAGAGCCCATTACGCCCCACAACTATCATGCCTCATTAAGAGACATGAGTTTTACCGTCGGGATCAAGGGGAAAGCGAAAACGTAAACAACTTCGTGGCAAGTTTAAGAGACATTGGGGGTGCATGTGAATTTAACAATTTAGAAGAGGCCATGCGCGATCGATTTGTTCTGGGCCTTAAAGACAAGGTGCTTCAGAGCAAGTTATTACTAAGACCTAAGATCACGCTGAAGGAAGCAATAGAAGAGGCCTCTTCAGCAGAAGCTACCAAGTCCTCAGCAGCAGCCATGAAGAAAATTAACAAGGCCACAAGCCATCCTGATGTGGAAAAGTTCACAACAACTCATTGTGAGCAAATAGATTCTGAGTCAGACTGTAGTGAGGTGGAGGAAGAAATTTACAGACTCAGAATGGAGCGGAAAAAGAAAGACCTGGGAAGAAAGAGGCAAGATTTCTACTGCAGAGGTTGTGGGGAAGCCACCCCGCACTGAATGCAAGTTCCTAGATACCATCTGCCTCCGTTGTGATAAAAGAGGACACCTAGCAAGAGTCTGCAAATCATCCAGAACTCCACCCAACAGAAGGAAGTTTCTGACAAAGAATTCAAGCCCAACAACCTCAGTGAGAAAATGGGGCAGCACAGAAGCAAAGGGGAAAAATGAAACTCATCAGACAGTAACTATTGGTCATTCTTTTTCTATCAATAACAGAAAAGTGCATGTCAAGGTACTAATTGAAGGAAGGCCTTGCCAAATGGAAGTGGACTCAGGCTCCTATTTATCTATGGTGTCATGGGACACTATTCACAGACTACTCCCAAACATTCAGAAGAAGCATTTCAAGAAGCAAGCACTGACTCTTAAAGACTACCAAGGGAACAAGATTCCAGTAGTTGGAACAAGAGAATTCAACGTGAAGTTCAAAGGCCACACCAAACGCTTGCCCTGACCATCGTGGACAAGGATCGCCCAAGCTTGCTGGGACTTGAGTGGTTCAATCCACTAGGCATCGAGGTGACTGGCATCAATCACGTGAGCAACACTGAATGGGAGGAGGCCTTGAAGTCTGAGTTTCCAGAGGTCTTCAGCAATGGATTGGGCAAATATATGGGGACCCCTATCACTTTCAATCTAGATCCCAAGGTGCCCATTGCTTAAAGCCCAGAAGGGTCCTATTTGCCTTAAAGGAAAAAATTGATGCACAATTAGATAAACTAATAGCTCAAGGAGTTTTAGAGCCCACTGACCACTCCAGGTGGGAGACACCCATAGTCACACCAGTCAAGACTGATGGGTCAGTGAGAATCTGTGGAGACTATAAGGGGACATTGAACCATGCACCAACAGAGCGCATATCCAGTTCCAGTGGTGCATCATTTACTACATTCACTTGGCAGGGGTACAGTCTTTGCCAAATTGGATCTGGCCCAGGCATATCAACAATTAACAGTTGATGATGCCACTGCAGAGGCCCAAACCATTGTGACTCATAGAGGTGCTTTCAAATGTAAAAGGGTACAGTTTGGAGTAAGCGTGGCACCAGGCATCTTCCAAAGCCTTATGGAAAGGATGTTCCAAGGACTGCCAGTGGTAGTACCTTACTTTGATGATGTGTTAATCTCTGCTGAAAATGACACTCAATTACAAGAGAGACTCAGAGAAGTCCTTACCAGATTCAAAAAGCGGGGTTAAAAGTCAAGGAAGAAAATGCACTCTTAGAACTGACAAGGTTGAGTTCTTGGGCTATATGATTGACAAGCATGGTATCCACCCCACAGATGCCAAGGTTCAGGCAATCAAAGAAACCCCTAGACCAAAATGTAAAACAGATTTGCAAGCCTTCCTTGGACTCATTAACTTTTATCACATGTTCCTACCTCAGAAGGCAACCATTGCAGAACCACTGCACAGATTATTACACAAAAAGTCTGCATGGGTCTGGAGCAGAAAAGAACAATCTGCATTTAACAATATTAAAAGACTAATCACGTCTGATGCTCTACTGATACAGTTCTCTGAGAATTTGCCTGTTGTACTGACTTGTGATGCATCCCTTTTGGTGGGGGTTTGAGCCAGGCTTCCCAGTGGGAGGGAAGCTCCTATTGCATTTTACTCGCACCTTGACCAAAGCAGAGAGGAACTACAGCCAACTGGACAAGGAAGCCTTGGCAATTGTTGCAGCTGTCAAGAAATTCCATGAGTATTTATATGGGAGAACATTTACCATTGTCACAGATCACAAAGCTCTGTTAGGCATTGTGGCAGGAGACAAACCTCGCCACTATCCTGTCACCAAGAATGCTGAGGTGGACTGAATTTCTTGCTGCTTATTCATACAAACTCATCCACAGGCCTGGCAAAGACATTGGGCATGCAGATGCTTTGAGTCGCTGCCCGCTTCCTTCTCACACTGAGGACTTTGCTCCTGAGACTTACAACTTTTTCCTAGAAACTGTTGCCAAGCTTCCAGTACACGCTGCTGAAATTGCCAGAGAGACTGCCAAAGACACTGTATTGGCTCCTGTTATAGGCTGGATTAAGAAAGGTTGGCCTCTTCAAGATCTACCTCAACTTGCCCAACCTTTTAAATCCAGGCAACCTGAATAATCTGTATTAAGAGGATGTATTTTGTGGGGTAACAGGGTGGTTATTCCTACAAAACTGCAAAAAGAGGTTTTGGAAATGTTACATGAGGGTCATCCAGTTATTGTCAGAATGAAGGGATTGGCCAGGAGTTATGTATGGTGGCCAGGTATTGACAAAATGGTTGAAAACTGGGTTGCATCTTGTCCCAACTGTCAGGTAGTCAGGCCTGCCCCACCTCTCGCCCCAAACAGGAATGGGAATGTCCTAGGGGCCCATGGTCAGGATTCACATTGATTTTGCTGGCCCTACCAGAGGGCACACTTTCCTTATTATAGTAGATGCATATTCCAAATGGCTAGAGGTTATCCCTATGGCAACCACCACAACTGAAGCTGTCATCAAACAGCTTAAAAACTTTAACTCATGGGTTACCTGATGTGCTTGTTTCTGACAACGGCCCTCAATTTACATCCAACCTTTTGAATCCTATCTAGCACAACAGGGTATCAGACATGCCCTGACAGCCCCTGGGCATCCTCAGGCTAACGGCCGGCTGAAGTATGGTATGATTCACCAAGGAAAACTTCAGCAATTGGGTCCAGGGATATCACTGAGAGAGTTGAAAAACTTCTCAGTGTTCAGCATATCACTCCCAACCCCTCAACTAATTTGTCCCCAGCTGAATTGTTGATGGGTAGGAAACTCAGGTCTCCCCTTGATCGCTTTACATCCCACTTACACACCCAACGCACTAGATTCCACTAGCAAAATTCGCACATTCACTGTGGGTGTTTCTGTTTATGCTAAGAACCTTATGGGTGAACATTATGGATTCCTGCTGAGATAACCCAAATCACAGGCCCCAGGTCTTACAGGGTACAAATGGAGGATGGTGTCCTCTGGAGCAGGCACATTGATCAGTTAAGATCCAGGTTGCCTCAGGAGCATCGCTTTTGCTCCTCTCTGGTTCCCATACCTACTGCCTCTTCTAGGGGGGAAGGGGAGGACCATGAGTGTAATGAACAAGCAAGAATCAACCCCATGTGTAACGGAGCTAACACGACAGGAACTATCCCAAAACCTGTCACAATACCAACAACCATTTTCACAAATGGAAGATTGCACATCATTACCTGATTTAGGTGCTGACATTGGGTTGGAGATGGATTGGGAGGAGAGACCAGGTTGTAGTAACCAAACAGGTTCTACCATTACTACAAGTCCTAGTAAGGAAATGTCAGCAGACACATTTCCTCCCTGACAAGGTGAGAACCTTAAAACATCTGAACCACGTGAGGTCTCAATGTACCGTAAGAGCCCCACCTATTTAAAAGAATACATTATATAGGCTGGGGTTTGAGTATGGACTGAACCTAGTGGGGAGCGGTGTTATGTATGCAGGTTTAAAGTCATTGGTTTAGTTTGAACTGTTCTTGTAAAATGTAAGAAATGATTGGTTTAAAAAGTGCGGGAAAACCCTGCACTCTGATTGGCTGGCAACTGCGGCTGCTGGCTATAAGTAGCAGCCGAGCCCAGCCAAAGGGGTTCGTTCTGAGCTGTAGTCACTAATAAACAAAGAGCTTGAAGCACTCCGCGTCTGTCTCTTCATGCAAACATAACACTCCCCCCCCACTGTTCCTGTACAGTCATTGATCAACATTCAGAGTATCAATGATGATACAAAAATATTCATCATGGGTCTTGTTCTTGAGGTTTTATTCTCAGAGGATAGGATGAAGTAAACCTTGGCTAGCATCTTTCATCCTTCCCAGTAAAGAAGAAAAAAGAAAAAGTCTGGTTTGTTTTTAAAAGTCTACAAAGTGGCATTGGATCCTTCCTGTTTACATATGAGTACATCTACACAAACCCATAGAATGAAACAGGTGCATAAGATACTCATTCTCTGCAGCACTTCGAAACTGATCTTGCAAATGTGTAATGATCTATTACCGGTTATTAGGAAGCACTGCAAAGGAAAACCAGTGTTTGCAGAAAGTCTGCACCACTGGGAGCTTGTAGGGTGGGGCGGGAAAGAAAAATGTAGCTCAAAGCACAGGAGAAGAAAGGAAGAAAAAGATGAGAGCCCAGAAAGCTTGTTAGATTGGCAAAGCAGAAATACTTGTAAACACTTGAGGATTTACACATGATACCATATTAAAAATCTGCTAAACTAGAATCCAGCCCTGAAACACAGAAACTAAAGATTTGCACATATTTACCAGTCTGCCATTCCAAGTATGCTTAAGAAAAGAGTTCAAGTCCGACCAAAGGTTTAGCAAGACCATAAATGTTTTATAGATTTTCAGTTCACATCTTTGATAGGCAGATAAAGATCTTTCCTATTTGTGCTAGTCAAGAGTTTTCTTATTGGAAACAATTGGAATAACTGATTTTACTACCAAGCTAATTGTGGTCTAGCTTGGGCCTACACAACTTGATTAATCTAGCTCAGCTAGTAATATATAGATTTAGGGTTAAAAGAGAGGTGTTTCAAACAAATAAAGAAAAGCAGTATTGACTTTAAGATGTAGACCTACTCCTCATTTAGGACCCACCTTCTTTGGCAACCATTCACAAATGCAATATTAATAAACAATAATAAAAATTATTTACAAGCAAACCACATATATGATAATAACTCACTTTGGAATGAGATTACTGTTACCATAGCTGTACAAAATAAAGCTGTACTTTATCTGAATGAGACAGTAGTAACCAGTGAGCCTACCTCCCACTCCCTCTTTCTCCCTTCAGTGACCAGTTTGCTTAATGACCTGGTTGTTGGAATGGAATTTGGTTGCTAAACAAGTTAGCTTGTTTATTCTAACACTTGTATTGGCCCAAATTAGGTTTTTACAGCTGTTAGATTCAAAAGCCATAAACTAAATCCCAGTCAGAAACTGGATCTGAGATGGGGGAAAAATCCAATATAAAAT
>CM019148.1:200132099-200254488 GCA_009733165.1 Naja naja | reverse complement strand
ACAGTGCACAGTAGGGAAGCTTCTGCAGAGAATGCTCACCTCTGAGTTCCCTCCCATCCAGTCTCATCAAGAGGAAGATCTCAGCAAGTACCTCTCTAAGGCATTGCAGAAATATCTCTGAAGACAGAAAAATGGGGTAGCCTTCGCTATGTGATGCTCCCTGTTGTGTATGCAGGTTTTAAAGTCATTGGTTTAGTTTGAACTGTTCTTGTAAAATGTAAGAAATGATTGGTTTAAAAGGGAAAACCTGCACTCTGATTGGCTGGCAACTGGCTGCTGGCTATAAGTAGCAGCCCGCAGCCCAGCCAAAGTGGGTTCGTTCTGAGCTGTAGTCACTAAAAACAAAGAGCTTGAAGCACTCCAGTCTGTCTCTTCATGCAAACTTAACACTGGCGACGAAGGTGGGATCTCCCTGAAGAAGAAGGCAACGCGGAACAGAAGGAGAGGAGATGGCTGCGCTGAACACCCCCAGCCCCATTCGATCCGACGCAGAAGACTGGGAGACGATGCAGATCGTTCCAAATGTATCTGGAAGGAAACGATCTTGCCGAACATTTCCGAAGCGGAAGAGGGCGTCTTTCTCACGCACTGCAGTCCAGCAGTTTTCAAGATGGCGAAGGCATTGGCGGGAGCTGCAGACGTGAAGGTAATGGAATGGCCTGACTTAGAAAAGTTGTTAAGAGCCCATTACACAACTATCATGCCTCATTAAGAGACATGAGTTTTACCTCGGGATCAAGGGGAAAGCAAAACGTAAACAACTTCGTGGCAAGTTTAAGAGACATTGGGGTGCATGTGAATTTAACAATTTAGAAGAGGCCATGCGATCGATTTGTTCTGGGCCTTAAAGACAAGGTGCTTCAGAGCAAGTTATTACTAAGACCTAAGATCACGCTGAAGGAAGCAATAGAAGAGGCCTCTTCAGCAGAAGCTACCAAGTCCTCAGCAGCAGCCATGAAGAAAATTAACAAGGCCACAAGCCATCCTGATGTGGAAAAGTCACAACAACTCATTGTGAGCAAATAGATTCTGAGTCAGACTGTAGTGAGGTGGAGGAAGAATTTATAGACTCAGAATGGAGCGGAAAAAGAAAGACCTGGGAAGAAAGAGGCAAGATTTCTACTGCAGAGGTTGTGGGGAAGCCACCCCGCACTGAATGCAAGTTCCTAGATACCATCTGCCTCCGTTGTGAAAAAGAGGACACCTAGCAAGAGTCTGCAAATCATCCAGAACTCCACCCAACAGAAGGAAGTTTCCTGACAAAGAATTCAAGCCCAACAACCTCAGTGAGAAAATGGGCAGCACAGAAGCAAAGGGAAAATGAAACTCATCAGACAGTAACTATTGGTCATTTTTCTATCAATAACAGAAAAGTGCATGTCAAGGTACTAATTGAAGGAAGGCCTTGCCAAATGGAAGTGGACTCAGGCTCCTATTTATCTATGGTGTCATGGGACACTATTCACAGACTACTCCCAAACATTCAGAAGAAGCATTTCAAGAAGCAAGCACTGACTCTTAAAGACTACCAAGGGAACAAGATTCCAGTAGTTGGAACAAGAGAATTCAACGTGAAGTTCAAAGGCCACACCAAACGCCCCTGACCATCGTGGACAAGGATCGCCCAAGCTTGCTGGGACTTGAGTGGTTCAATCCACTAGGCATCGAGGTGACTGGCATCAATCACGTGAGCAACACGGAATGGGAGGAGGCCTTGAAGTCTGAGTTTCCAGAGGTCTTCAGCAATGGATTGGGCAAATATATGGGGACCCCTATCACTTTCAATCTAGATCCAAGGTGCCACCAATTCGCTTAAAGCCCAGAAGGGTCCCATTTGCCTTAAAGGAAAAATTGATGCACAATTAGATAAACTAATAGCTCAAGGAGTTTTAGAGCCCACTGACCACTCCAGGTGGGAGACACCCATAGTCACACCAGTCAAGACTGATGGGTCAGTGAGAATCTGTGGAGACTATAAGGGGACATTGAACCATGCACCAACAGAGCATATCCAGTTCCAGTGGTGCATCATTTACTACATTCACTTGGCAAGGGTACAGTCTTTGCCAAATTGCATCTGGCCCAGGCATATCAACAATTAACAGTTGATGATGCCACTGCAGAGGCCCAAACCATTGTGACTCATAGAGGTGCTTTCAAATGTAAAAGGTTACAGTTTGGAGTAGCGTGGCACCAGGCATCTTCCAAAGCCTTATGGAAAGGATGTTCCAAGGACTGCCAGGGGTAGTACCTTACTTTGATGATGTGTTAATCTCTGCTGAAAATGACACTCAATTACAAGAGAGACTCAGAGAAGTCCTTACCAGATTCAAAAAGCGGGGTTAAAGTCAAGGAAGAAAAATGCACTCTTAGAACTGACAAGGTTGAGTTCTTGGGCTATATGATTGACAAGCATGGTATCCACCCCACAGATGCCAAGGTTCAGGCAATCAAAGAAACCCTAGACCAAAATGTAAAACAGATTTGCAAGCCTTCCTTGGACTCATTAACTTTTATCACATGTTCCTACCTCAGAAGGCAACCATTGCAGAACCACTGCACAGATTATTACACAAAAAGTCTGCATGGGTCTGGAGCAGAAAAGAACAATCTGCATTTAACAATATTAAAAGACTAATCACGTCTGATGCTCTACTGATACAGTTCTCTGAGAATTTGCCTGTTGTACTGACTTGTGATGCATCCCCTTTGGAGTGGGGGTTTTGAGCCACAGGCTTCCCAGTGGGAGGGAAGCTCCTATTGCATTTTACTCTCGCACCTTGACCAAAGCAGAGAGGAACTACAGCCAACTGGACAAGGAAGCCTTGGCAATTGTTGCAGCTGTCAAGAAATTCCATGAGTATTTATATGGGAGAACATTTACCATTGTCACAGATCACAAAGCTCTGTTAGGCATTGTGGCAGGAGACAAACCTACGCCCACTATCCTGTCACCAAGAATGCTGAGGTGGACTGAATTTCTTGCTGCTTATTCATACAAACTCATCCACAGGCCTGGCAAAGACATTGGGCATGCAGATGCTTTGAGTCGCTGCCCTTCCTTCTTCACACTGAGGACTTTGCTCCTGAGACTTACAACTTTTCCTAGAAACTGTTGCCAAGCTTCCAGTACACGCTGCTGAAATTGCCAGAGAGACTGCCAAAGACACTGTATTGGCTCCTGTTATAGGCTGGATTAAGAAAGGTTGGCCTCTTCAAGATCTACCTCAACTTGCCCAACCTTTTAAATCCAGGCAACCTGAATAATCTGTATTAAGAGGATGTATTTTGCGGGGTAACAGGGTGGTTATTCCTACAAAACTGCAAAAGAGGTTTTGGAAATGTTACATGAGGGTCATCCAGTTATTGTCAGAATGAAGGGATTGGCCAGGAGTTATGTATGGTGGCCAGGTATTGACAAAATGGTTGAAAACTGGGTTGCATCTTGTCCCAACTGTCAGGTAGTCAGGCCTGCCCCACCTCTCGCCCCCAAACAGGAATGGGAATGTCCTAGGGGCCCATGGTCTAGGATTCACATTGATTTTGCTGGCCCTACCAGAGGGCACACTTTCCTTATTATAGTAGATGCATATTCCAAATGGCTAGAGGTTATCCCTATGGCAACCACCACAACTGAAGCTGTCATCAAACAGCTTAAAAAACTTTTTGTAACTCATGGGTTACCTGATGTGCTTGTTTCTGACAACGGCCCTCAATTTACATCCAACCTTTTTGAATCCTATCTAGCACAACAGGGTATCAGACATGCCCTGACAGCCCCTGGGCATCCTTCGGCTAACGGCCGGGCTGAACGTATGGTATGATTCACCAAGGAAAAACTTCAGCAATTGGGTCCAGGGGATATCACTGAGAGAGTTGAAAAACTTCTCAGTGTTCAGCATAGCACTCCCAACCCCTCAACTAATTTGTCCCCAGCTGAATTGTTGATGGGTAGGAAACTCAGGTCTCCCCTTGATCGCTTTCATCCCACTTACACACCCAACGCACCACTAGATTCCACTAGCAAAATTCGCACATTCACTGTGGGTGTTTCTGTTTATGCTAAGAACCTTATGGGTGAACATTATGGATTCCTGCTGAGATAACCCAAATCACAGGCCCCAGGTCTTACAGGGTACAAATGGAGGATGGTGTCCTCTGGAGCAGGCACATTGATCAGTTAAGATCCAGGTTGCCTCAGGAGCATCGCTTTTGCTCCTCTCTGGTTCCCATACCTACTGCCTCTTCTAGGGGGAAGGGAGGACCATGAGTGTAATGAACAAGCAAGAATCAACCCCATGTGTAACGAGCTAACACGACAGGAACCATCCCAAAACCTGTCACAATACCAACAACCATTTTCACAAATGGAAGATTGCACATCATTACCTGATTTAGGTGCTGACATTGGGTTGGAGATGGATTGGGAGGAGAGACCAGGTTGTAGTAACCAAACAGGTTCTACCATTACTACAAGTCCTAGTAAGGAAATGTCAGCAGACACATTTCCTCCCTGACAAGGTGAGAACCTTAAAACATCTGAACCACGTAGGTCTCAATGTACGTAAGAGCCCCACCTATTTAAAAGAATACATTATATAGGCTGGGGTTTGAGTATGGACTGAACCTAGTGGGGAGCGGTGTTATGTATGCAGGTTTAAAGTCATTGGTTTAGTTTGAACTGTTCTTGTAAAATGTAAGAAATGATTGGTTTAAAAGTGCGGGAAAACCCTGCACTCTGATTGGCTGGCAACTGCGGCTGCTGGCTATAAGTAGCAGCCGGAGCCCAGCCAAAGGGGGTTCGTTCTGAGCTGTAGTCACTAATAAACAAAGAGCTTGAAGCACTCCGCGTCTGTCTCTTCATGCAAACATAACACTCCCCCACTGTTCCTGTACAGTCATTGATCAACATTCAGAGTATCAATGATGATACAAAGTAATTTCATCATGGGTCTTGTTCTTGAGGTTTTTATTCTCAGAGGATAGGATGAAGTAAACCTTGGCTAGCATCTTTCATCCTTCCCCAGTAAAGAAGAAAAAAAGAAAAAGTCTGGTTTGTTTTTTAAAAGTCTACAAAGTGGCATTGGATCCTTCCTGTTTACATATGAGTACATCTACACAAACCCATAGAATGAAACAGGTGCATAAGATACTCATTCTCTGCAGCACTTCCGAAACTGATCTTGCAAATGTGTAATGACATCTAGTTACACGGTTATTCGAGGAAGCACTGCAAAGGAAAACCAGTGTTTGCAGAAAGTCTGCACCACTGGGAGCTTGTAGGGTGGGGCGGGAAAGAAAAATGTGTAGCTCAAAGCACAGGAGAAGAAGGAAGAAAAAGATGAGAGCCCAGAAAGCTTGTTAGATTGGCAAAAGCAGAAATACTTGTAAACACTTGAGGATTTACACCATGATACCATATTAAAAATCTGCTAAACTAGAATCCAGCCCTGAAACACAGAAACTAAAGATTTGCACATATTTACCAGTCTGCCATTCCAAGTATGCTTAAGAAAAAGAGTTCAAGTCCGACCAAAGGTTTAGCAAGACCATAAATGTTTTATAGATTTTCAGTTCACATCTTTGATAGGCCAGATAAAGATCTTTCCTATTTGTGCTAGTCAAGAGTTTTCTTATTGGAAACAATTGGAATAACTGATTTTACTACCAAGCTAATTGTGGTCTAGCTTGGGCCTACCCCCACAGCAACTTGATTAATCTAGCTCAGCTAGTAATATATAGATTTAGGGTTAAAAGAGAGGTGTTTCAAAACAAATAAGAAAAGCAGTATTGACTTTAAGATGTAGACCTACTCCTCATTTAGGACCCACCTTCTTTGGCAACCATTCACAAATGCAATATTAATAAACAATAATAAAAAAATTATTTACAAGCAAATGCCACATATATGATAATAACTCACGCTGGAATGAGATTACTGTTACCATAGCTGTACAAAATAAAGCTGTACTTTATCTGAATGAGACAGTAGTAACCAGTGAGCCTACCTCCCCACTCCCTCTTTCTCCCTTCAGTGACCAGTTTGCTTAATGACCTGGTTGTTGGAATGGAATTTGGTTGCTAAACAAGTTAGCTTGTTTATTCTAACACTTGTATTGGCCCTTTTAAATTAGGTTTTTACAGCTGTTAGATTCAAAAGCCATAAACTAAATCCCAGTCAGAAACTGGATCTGAGATGGGGGAAAAATCCAATATAAAATCCTCTATCTTTTCCTTGTTGTATTATCCCTTAGTCTATATGTTGATGTATTCAGGTATTCCCTGAAGTACCAAGGAACTTTTTTTCCTAGTGTAATAAATCATTTCTATGGCAGGCTGCCATTCTATTTTCTTTCCTTCTTTCACAAACTATAGACAGCTCTATCACTTTGTGTCATTCAAATATATGTTCTGCAGCAAAATGAATCTGAAAATCTAGACGAAACCACTTCCTATAAACCAATGCCTCCCAGATTTGTGTAGCAGGCTGATTGTGCTTGGTAGCCAGACTGATATTTAATTCTCCAAATAGAAGGAGCAATAGATACTCAAAGGTTGCTTTTAAATTTTTTAGGAAATTGTCTTAAAATATATGGCTGCAACTGGTAACATTTTATAGCATTTGTGAAGTAATTCTTAGGTTAATTTGGGAGACTGTATTTATCTGTCATATCCATATTTCTTGCTATTTGGCTTGTTTGAATGATAACACTCTGAGACAGACTAATGCACTTCAGAGTTAAAAAAAAGTTACAGAACATTATATTTCTACTGCACAAATTGATAAATATGGAATGCATATAAATATGCCCCTCTCTCTCTCTCTCTCTCTCTCTCTCTCTCTCTCATATAAGGTTGTGGTTAGTGCAGCTTCAGGAGACAAGAAAAAAAGATTGAGTTAAGGTGACAGTCTTCTCAGAGAATTCTTCTGTCTGCAGATTATCCTAGATAAAATGCAATTTATACAGAAAATTTGGGGACCTGTGGTTTTCAGCCAGTGGCTGAAACATATGACTTCCAAAGTTGCAACTGAATTAGTTGAATGCAGATGAGAGAGTGGGGGAGGGAACAATAGAGAGGGAGGGAGGAAGGAAGGAAGGAAGGAAGGAAGGAAGGAAGGAAGGAAGGAAGGAAGGAAGGAAGGAAAAGATCAGAAGAGGCAACTGTGAATGATTGGGTAAATCATCAGAAAAAATAGAACAAGTCCTGAGGAAAATGAAGCCAAAATCCTCTGAGGAATCCATTGTGTGGCAGTTAAGGACAGGAAAGAACCTCCCAAGTATCCTAATTTTTTTTTGAGGTTTGAAGCCCAATTATATTTATTTATTTATTTATTTATTATTAATTTGACTTGTATGCCGCCCCCTCTCCGAAAGGACTCAGGGCGGCTCACAACTAAAAACACACAATAAATTAATTATCTACAACATTATTAAATAATACAAGCCAATCAATTTAAAAAACCCTTAAAAATTTAAATTATAAAACCACCCCCTCCCCCCAAGAGGTCAGCACAGCCAGGCCTGTCCAAATAGTCAGGTTTTCAAATCGTGGCGGAAGGTGCGAAGGTCAGGGGCCAAACAGAGCCCCAGGGGTAATTGATTCCATAAGGCAGGAACCGCCACAGAGTAGGCCCTCCCCCGGGGTACCGCCAAACGACACTGGGTCGCAGACGGCACCCCAAGGAGCCCCTGCCTGTACGCTCATACAGGGCGGTTGGCATTTGATGCCGGCAGAAGACGGTACCGTAAATATGGGGTTAAGACTATTCTTAAATTAAATTTGTTGATGCTTCACTGCCCATACACAGGCTGCCCATCTGAAATTCTCTTCTTTTCAAAATTCAGCAGTTTCCACATGTACTTCATTGTTCTTGTGATACTGTCTAAATGCATCGTTACTAAACTAATCTAATATATGTTTTTCCTGTAGATGATATTAATTATAATATTCATATCAATACCACTTTATAATGCCTTGGTAAGAGCACACTTGGAATACTGCACCCAGCTGTGATCGCCACAATGTAAAAAAGATGTTGAGACTCTAGAAAGAGTGCAGAGAAGAGCAAGAAAGATGATGAACGGCAGGGGTGGGATTCATCTGGTGTTACTACATTTTGGTGACTACATTTTGCTGTTATATCTATGCAGGTCCTTTTGGAAGTTTTGCATTGCAAATTATGCATAGGTTCATTGCAAATGTGACTAAACAAGATACAGAGGTGTTCGATTTTATAATGAAAGCAGATAGTGGCTTGGGGCTTTCTTTTAGTAAGTGAGTTAAAGTTTTGCCAGACCATTGCATCACATCTTGTTACTGCTAGTGTTGAAAACTTGAGTGGTGATTTGTTTTTGTTTTTTGTTTTTTTTGGGCAGTCAGAAAGCCATCCCATTTTGCTCTCTAGAATGACAGAAATCAAATAGAGTTGTCCAGATGTAGACAGTTAGAAGGATATGGCATAATCCATGGATAATTTCAGCACATTAAAGTGGCAATTAAAAAGCCTGCTTGACAACTGAAATGGGGCAAATTGCAATGGTCTGGTTGATTCCACCCCTACCACTTGTTATGAACAGCAGACAGCAGTCTCTCATTAGCAGGTGGCATGATGTCTGATACAGCTAGGCAGATCCATAAGGAGGCTTTCATTTGTTCCTTGGGGGGGAAAAGAAGCTTTGATTCTTGCACAACAAAAGAAATGTTATGCTCTATGTCTATGATGGCGAACCTATGGCACGTGTGCTGGAAGTGGCATGCAGAGCCATTTCTGCTGGCAAGTGAGCAGTCACCTGGATCAGATCCACTGCACCTGTGCATGTGCCCCCGCCAGTCAGGTATCTGCCGTGCATGCGTGGGGGGGAGACACACGCACATGCAGGAGATGCATGCGCAGGAGGGGTTGGGGGGGATTCTTTCAGCATGCAACGATGAGAAGGTTAGCCATCACTGCTCTATATGAATCTCGGGGCTTACCTTTATAGCCTATCTGAAGAAAATGTTACATTCCACACCATGTTTTTCCTGAGATTTAACTAAAGTAACATTTTTCTAATAAATTTTCAGGTGACTTCATGGGCAAATGCTCTCATATAAATCAACCTTAATTGTGCAAACTTTTGCTTGAAAGATATACATGTAAACTATTTAGTATTTAACTATGTATTTAGAGTTTGTAGACTTTAAACCTGCTTTCGACTGAGTCTTGAGTCTGCTGTGAAATAGCCTGCACTACCATTGTTATGTAAACTTCAGAAAAACTGCATCTAAGTTTGATATGATGTCGAAGGTCACTACACTAAGGAAATGCTGGCGGAGAGAGGTGTTAGGCAGTGCTGTGTTTTGGCATCATTATTGTTTACTTAATTGATAAACAACCCAGCCTTGTCTTTCGGTAAGCTGACTCACCATCCTCCATAGCTGGCATACAAGCACATTATGTCTTTATGTACATGATGTGATTATATTGCCACAGACTTGAGGATTGGAAATATGTTTCGTGCTCTCTTGTCATGTTTTGCAAAACTGAAGATTTAAAAACAAATCTAAAAAGCCTACCAATATCTCTATGGGCATGAATTTTATCAGGTCAAAGTATTCTTAGTCTTTCATGACTCAGGCAGCTGGAGAACAAATTCAGACTATCTATTCCAGAATATTGAAAAGTCAACACTGGTGATTCAAACCTTTTAGTGATCCAGAAACACTACTGGTGGCAATTAAATTATTTATAGCCAAAATTTAATGCAAATACTTAATGGAGCTTGGATAGGACTTCCTAACATGGAATTCTTGCAAATCATTATAGTATATCCCAAATGTAATTCTCTGTCAAGAAGCAAGCGTAATCAAAGTAGAAATATTTTAAACTATTGGTTTAAATTACTTTTTTTCCTACTGGTTTGTTTTTTTTAACTGTAGCAGATTAATTTCTTTACTAAATGTAATATTCTATTCTGCAAAAGGTGAACCAATAAAATACTCACACATCGCTCTGTTATCTGTGGCTGTGATCAGTCCAAAGTAAAGCTAAGGCAGAAAGCTTTACACATAGTGTACAGGGACACGAAGTACGAGTAGACCTCCTAAGAGGAATTTATCTCAGAGATCAGCCTGCTAGTTTTATTGCAACTAGCTATTTAAGTCAAATTGAATTTTCAAAATTCAGGAAAGCTGTGTTGTTAGTATGATTTAAAGCATTACCAACAGCTATTAATTGAATAGAGATATATGTAATTCCCATATGAAGAATAGGTTTACCTGTATGAGTTGAGGCCTATGGGAACTATAGTTCATTTTTTCTTATATTGTATTTTTAAGGCATCTATGTATGATATACATCTCCATTAATAGCAAAGTTTCCAAGGCGTTCAGATTTTTTTTCAATCTTTGATATCTACTGTCCAATCAAGATAATGAAATCTCCTTAAGTGTTTCTAAATATTGCTACATTGTCTGTAGCATCAGTACTGAGATAACTGCTTAGGATTAATATTTTTACTGTGCATCATACTTTTAGAAATGTAACCAGTTATGCATTGTTATACTCTTCATCTATGACTGTAGTGATAAACTAGAAGAAATCTAGACATTTTAATGAAAAAAGACCTCCCACATCACAAATGTGTAGCATGAAATGGATCTTTCAATTTGATCGCAACATTTTAAAAATGTAATCTTAACTTCTTAGTATTGAGCAAATTGGTCATCATTAGATATGTTCACTGACTCGAGTAATTTATAAAAACAATAAAAGGGGAGAGATGGATGGATGGATGGATGGATGGATGGATGGATGGTTGGTTGGATGGATGGATGGACAGAGATGATAGATAGATGATAGATAGATAGATAGATAGATAGATAGATAGATAGATAGATAGATAGATGGTATTCATAAAAGCTAATCATCCTCTCACCAATTTGATAATTTTAAGTAATTGTATCACACTAGTAATCTTATTTGTCATTACCTCTTCTAAGAAGGTTATTACATCTGCACCACTTAAAATACGTGAGATGCATCTTGACATTTGTAGGATAAAACTGGAAAGGCTCTTAAAGAAAATATATAGGGAGTACAAGAATTACTTATTTTAACCATAACTACCATTTTAACAAAATCATAGCTTTCTTTTTTCTTTTTCTGTTTTTAATATAGAATGTATCTCATAATATAAGTTAAATTTAAAAGAATGCTAACCATTAGTTTTACATGTGAAATCAAACTGATACTGAAAACAGATTTTCCTGCTTGTTAGGTGAACATTAATTTCATCTATATGAGTCCTTGGGCATAGCCAAAAAGGGCAAAGATTAGCTTTGTCCTCACTGTGTTTAAATAAGCAGAGTGAATACATGAATTTTTCTTCTGGCTCTATTGCCAAAGTCTAGGAGGGAACAAAGCTTGCAGGCACATTTCTAGGGTGGGGTGGACAGTTTCCATTGGCTTGAGAATTCCCTCAAGTTCGCTTTTGCTGCAGAAATAATGGAATCAGGACTTAATTTGAAAGAGGTTTTCAGGAATTCCCAGGGTTCTAAGAATTGTGAAGACCAAAGGCATTAATTGTGCTTCCTACAGTGTTTAAGCCTCCAAAAGGCACACACACCCCGCAAAAAAAACCCCTGAGAGGTAAAATTTGGGCCCCACCATTCTGAAGGACCTAAAAGATATACAAGCGCATGTCATACTGTAAGTTGGGTTACAGTTTTTAACCCCTCTGTTCTAAATAATTAGAAGCATCCAGGAATCTCTGTGCAAGTAGAGTTCAAATTGTATAAAAGATCCAATGCAAATCTAAATCTGCATTACTGTGGAAGCACCATTTGCACTTTCCTTTAAACAACAGTGACAAAATCATGAACAAAAAGCTTAGTACTATGCCAAGGAATAGACCAGATATTTATTTCTATGTCCTGACGTAGGCAGTAAGTGCAACATATTCACCACAAGCTGGAAAGCCCATAAACTGGACTGAGTTGATAACAATGAATGTGACAGCACCCTTTCTGTCATGCTCAACAACTGGAATATACAGTAAATAAGTGCTGCCTCTGCAGAGATACCACATGTCTATGATGGCCATTAGCCAGTCAGAAATCAATTTGTGAAATCCACTGTTAACAATCTTCTACTTTGATGGTCTTTACTGTACACAGAGGAGATAAATTATACAGTATCTTACAAATGTCTGCCATATTACTCTTACCAAATGTTTCTCTGTGCCAAACATAACTTCCCTTTTTATGTTCAAGAGAGGGTTCCCATTATCTCAAAGATCCTCTCCTTTCCTTGGGCTTCCATTATTCTAACTATGAACTTACTCTATAAGTCCCCTAATGCCTCCTGGATGATACCTCACCATTCCTTAAGAACATATCCTTACCTTATAGCTTTCATCTTATCTCCAACACGTAGCTTACACAACCTAATTTCATATTTAGCTAATCTAGTTTCAAAGTGAGGTTTCTCATTTTTTCCTGACATGACAGAGGTGGTATTCAGCAGGTTCTGACCAGTTCTGGAGAACCGGTAGCGGAAATTTTGAGTAGTTCAGAGAACCGGCAAATACCACTTCTGACTGAAGATTTTACAGTATCCTTCCCCTGCCACACCTACCAAGCCACGCCCACAGAACCGGTAGTAAAAAAAATTGAATCCCACCACTGTCTATGTAGATGTAGATGTTCTATGTAGATGATTTATTGCACTGGGATCTGCCCAGCATCTATTGGCCACTTTCTACTGCAGTGTATTCACTTCTTTCTCTCTAGTGATGCGGCACTGCCCCTCATAATAGTTTTGCCTTGTGCTGCTGAAGTGACACAACACCTGCAAGCACGAGTCCAGTCCTATGTAGATGCTTTCTTAACCCATGTTCACCAC
Source organism: Naja naja (assembly GCA_009733165.1). Classification (NCBI taxonomy): domain Eukaryota; kingdom Metazoa; phylum Chordata; class Lepidosauria; order Squamata; family Elapidae; genus Naja; species Naja naja. Next base: position 200,241,602 of record CM019148.1, on the reverse strand, counting down.
TCTTGGGAAAAACAACAAGCCTCTCTTTAATAATAGGCATGGAGAAGCAACACCCTTGAGATCACGATAAAGATTGACAACAAGACAACTTGAAAAGTGGCACAGGGCATTTATTTAGCTTTAAATATGAGTGTTAAACTGTCAGTAAGGCTATAATAGCTCCTGGAGGAAGGAGTGTGCCAGGTCCCTGATTTGTAGACGCCTGTCATCAAATCCTGCAACCCTGCAGTGCCAAGGAGAATGACTGGAGATTATAGTTCCAGCCTAGTAGGCAAGATTGGGAATGAAATGGACAGGGAGAGACAACCACCAATTGCGCTCTTGTCACATTGTTCATCAGTCTGTGCCACTTCGGAGTCTGGAGACCGAACACTCAAACAGCTGAATGGATGAGTCTTGAATGTTTTCTAATTATTCTAATCCTCCATCTTAACTCAGAGGCTTTTAGCACTGCTACAGCAGAGGATCTTCTCCCTATATGTTTATATATGCATCTTCGGCTGCAACATTTCATACTGTCTGATTTGCTCATTTGAATTATCCCCATGCTCTTTTTAACAATTTCTGCATCCTTGAAATTACAGAATTACATTCCCTGCATTTTTACCTCTCCCAATAAGGTTTAAGAAATCCATCAAAGCTTGGCCAGTCTCACCTGGACTCTTTTCTCACATGCCCCAGACATTTTCTATCACAACTGCTCTGCTTCAGCCAGGTGATATGGGAACCATCTCATTTTGTGTGATGTCTCCTTTGGACAATGATTCCACCTCTTCCTCGGAGGCCAGCTTGAAGGAGAATGAGCTCATTCCTGGCAAACCAGGAATGGAGTTAATTACTGACCTTGAATGACCAGCAGAAACAGAATTACAGGCTTTGGCTGGGAACAGCTTGCAGGCCAGTGAAAAGGAGGGGGAGGAGCTGTCTTCCATCATGGATCTCAGAGCACACAGGGCAGAGAAATGGAGGCCTACCAGATTGCTCTGGAGAAGGCACTGTTTTAGTTTAGTTTAGTTTAGTTTATTTGGACTTATAGGCCGCCCTCTCTCCCAAAGGACTCAGGGTGGCGTACATAAAAACGAACAATACAAAAATTAAAACAATTTAAAAATATTAAATTACAGCCAAATAAACATTCCAAATTAAAACCCCGATCCCCTGTCAGTCCAGGCCGGATTGTGAAAATAACCATGTTTTAAGGTTTTAAGGCACTGCCCCTCTTGGTGGGCTGGAATCTATTTAGCATGGAAGGCAGAGGGAGGCGTTGCTGGGACAATGTGAATGGGTTGTGGCCATGTGTTTGTTCCCTGCTTGACTTCTGAGACTTCTGAGACTAATTGGCCAATGCTCAGGGGATTAATCTGAGCTTCATATGGCTGGCTTCATTTGGGACAATTCTAAAGCCAGGTGAAGAGAACTGTTGGGGAATACCAATAAAACTTTCCACAAACCACATTAGCGTGTATGTGTGAGTGAGTGGGGCAGCACATAAGTACCTTTTATTATAAAAACCAGAGCTTTGTATGCATTTTTGAAGTCTTCATTTTTTCTGCCTTCAGGCCCTGCTTTGTGTGAGTTTCATATTCTCAATCAATCATAATAGAGCTGGAAGAGATCTTGGAGGTCTTCTAGTCCAACCCTTGCTCAAGTAGGAAACCCTATGCCATTTTTGACAAATGGCTGTCCATTCTCTTCTTCAATTATCCAGTGATGAAGCACCCACAACGACTGAAGGCAAGCTGTGCCAGTGGCACAGCTTGCCTTCAGTCATTGTGGGTGCTTCATCACTGGATAATTGTTAATTGTTCTCACTGTTAAGGAATTTCTCCTTTATTCCAGGTTGCTTCTCTCCTTGATTGGTTTCCATCTTTCACACATGTCCATTTTCACAAATAACTGGAACTACACCAAACTGGCTCTCATACTGACAGATTTACTGGCTTTCATATACCAGTTCACTTATATCTTTATACATGGTTAGCATTGTCTAACAACTGAAACATCACCCTCAACTTAGTTCTTTTCTTTTCTATTTCTTGAATGTCTTGTACTGTGACGCTCTTCACCATCTGAAAGTAAACATCTCCAATACCTCCTTTCATTACGAGCATACCTCACTTTTCATTTATGTTCAGGAAATAAGTTACAGGTTTTCTTTCTTTCTCTCTCTCTCTCTCTCTCTCTTTCTCTCTCTCTCTCTCTCACACACACACACACACACATTCTCTTTCCCTCTCTACTGTTACTGTTTGGAACCTACTTCTTTTTCTGAATTTCCTTTCTATCATAATGGCATTTCCATTTTCCTTTTCCATCTCTTTTTTCCCCCTCCCTCAGTAGTAAATTCAATTCTTTCAAACACTGCTTCTATAGTAAGTTGCTCAGCTCTCATTTTTATGGTGTCATGACGCTTCTTTCCATTTCCTTCTTTTTTTAGCTGAAAAACTTTCTTCTACCCTGCCTTCAAAGTGGTCTTGACTTTTCAATTATCTCCCTTTAGTTTGCCAATTAATTCCAGAAAATGTCTTCACAGCTCTTTTCACAGAACCTTTATAAGCAGACTGTCTTTTGCTGGATCACTAAATTTATGACACACCAGAGCTTCCTCTGCATGTGGAGCAGTGTTTTTCTTGAGAATTGTCATCTTTTATATTTTTGGTACTTTGAAAAAAAACGAGGCAACAACACTGAGTTCTTTGTAGTTCAGCCTTTTCTCTTCCTCCCTTCCTCCTTCTGCCCACATCTCCACTGATCTAGTTTTACGTCAGTTTTCTCAGCCTCGGACAGAATTGCAGCATCAGAATTTGTATGGCCCGACTTCATGCTACTGATTAGGCTGCAATTTCATTCCATCTGTTTCCCTCCCAATGAGATTTACACTCTGCATAATTTCCTCACTGAATGGAAAGTGCATCATCGTCATGATCAATAGATCCAGGCAAATATTTATGGCTCTGAGGAAATCTGAATTGGCAAAGGGAATAGAAGTTACTGATTTTGCAAAAAAAAAGGACCACATCCTGAATGCATTTAATGTTATCTATTATAAACACCTTTGCACAGCAATGAAGGCATTTTTTAGCATGATTGCAAAAGCTAGAAATGCAGGAACATCTCTCAAATATCAGCACAAACAAGAATGATTATGTTCCTTTTCCCTCCAGTTGTACCTATGGATTGGGGACAATAGATGATGAAAAGTAAAAAAGATATATGCTTAGTCTAGAAGGGTAAAACAAGAATGCTGAGGAGTCAAAACTAAGAAAAAAGTAATAGTAATTACTGTCCCAAGTTGCTTCCTTAAAACAACAACTAAAATAATTTCCTATTCACTTTCTTTTATAAGGCTTCAACTTTCAGTTTTATGGGAGGTTCATAATGCAAAAATGCAATTAAAAATTGTGTGATTTGGATAGGAACGTATCATACACTAGCTAGTACTATGAGGTGTGATTGGAAGTGCTTTGTGGTTGACTTCCTTCATCTACTACTGTATAGTTGCACTTCACCATTTTGAAAGATAGATAGATAGATAGATAGATAGATAGATAGATAGATAGATAGATAGATAGACAGACAGACAGACAGATAGATATCATATCTATTTATCTCTCAAACTTGTATGCTGTACTTCTCACCAAAGGTGATACTAGGCAGCTTATAGACATGGAATAAAATACAGAATAAAACATTAAAACGTTAAACTTACCTTAAATTTAAAAATCCACTTAAAATAAAACTAATCAGGAGGGAGAGGGAGGGAGCAAAGTGTGCATAGAGAGGAAGTGGGGAGTTCTTTACTCCATTAACTATTTCCGATGTGTCACACACACATACACACCCTTATTAGGGCACCAGGTTAGTTGGCATAACTATGTCTTTAAGGCCTTTCGGAAAGCCAGAAAGATAGGAGTAGATCTCAGCTGAACTCATCTAGAATATTGTCGTGTTCATTCATTCTAGAGAAAGCTAATTTCAGAAGAGTATAACTCTACATTTTTTAATTTAATCATGGTTGCAATACTTTCTGTAACTTCAGGATTTACAAAAAGAACATTTATGAAATACTTTCTTGAAACATAATGCCGAGTCATTCTACTTGTGCAGACATACACCACAGATTCAATAGCCTCACAATGGAAATGGCAATTCCATTGACTATATCACCATATTTTCAGCAATTGATGAGCATAAGAGTTCACTTTTAAATATCAAGTGTGATACTGCTTGAGAACATTCCAGGGCAAAAGAAAAGTAATGGGCTCCCCATGGACATTGGTAAGAATATTAAAGACATTTTATTAAAATTAAATTAGCTCCAGTTTGGTCCAGGATTATGGTGCTGGCTTAGAAACTAGGAGATTATGAGTTGTATATGAAAACAAGTCCAGATAAATCTCTCTCCCTCTCCTCTTGATAAATTTCATGCCACATAAAAAAATGATTCCTTGGTACCTAAATAATGTCACCAAAATATACGAAACTCCTAACGTGTTACAGGACCAGCTGCTATTAGTACAGTTATTTTGGTAGCACTGAAGCCTTCTGGGTTGAAATGATTGAATGGTGACCTCACTATTGCTTGTGGGGGTTCCCAGTTGGGAGCTCCTTTCATGCCCCATTAAGTTACCATCAAAGTGATACCCATTTATCTATTCACAGTTGCCCACTTTTGAACTGCTGGTCAGCAGCAGCTGGAGCTTGTGATGGGAGCTCACCCTATCCTAAGCAGCAACTGGGTCTCAAACCTGAGCCTGCCAATTGTCAGCCCAGCATCCTAACCTCTGAGCTACCATGTCACAGGGCCAGCAAGAAACATCATTTTCGTCACAGATTCTGGCTTACCTACAACTTGATTCTCTGTTCTATCCTTTACATTCTTTTCCTGTTGTTATGTATGTAGGTTTGAATGTTATTGGTTTATTTGAACTGTTCTTGTAAAATGTCAGATGGTATTGGTTTAAATAGTGCGGGAAGAAACCCTGCACTCCCATTGGCTGGCAACCACGGCTGCAGGCTATAAGAGGCAGCCGTAGCCAAGCCAGGACGGGTCCATTCGAGCTGTAGTCACTTAATAAACTCTTTGCTGGAACTCCTCGCCTGACTCTTCATGCAAACTTAACACTGGCGAAGGTGGGATTTCCTGAAGAGAAGACGACGTGAAGAACAAGCAACAGAGCGAGATGGCTGCGCTGAACACCCCCCAGCCCCGTCGATCCGGCGGCAGAAGACTGGGAATCGATGCGGATCGCTTCCAGATGTACCTGGAAGGAAATGACCTCGCCGACATCCCGAGAGACGGAAGAGGGCGGTCTTTCTCACGCACTGCGTCCGCAGTCTTCAAAATGGCGAAGGCGTTAGCGGGAGCTGCAGAGCTGAAGGTAATGTAATGGCCCGATTTAGAGAAACTTTAAGAGCCCATTATGCCCCACAAGTATCGTGCCTCATTAAGAGACACAATTTTACCGTCGGGATCAAGGGGATAGCGAGAATGTTAATGACTTCGTGGCAAGTTTAAGGGACATTGGGGTGCTTGTGACTTTACCAACTTAGAAGAGGCCATGCGTGATCGGTTTGTTTTAGGCCTCAAAGATAAGGTCTTACAAAGCAAACTGTTAATGAAACCTAAGATCATGTTTAAAGAGGCCATTGAAGAAGCTGTTTCAGCGAAGCCACCAAGTCCTCAGCAGCGGCCATGAAAAGATTAACAAGGCCTCAAGCCAGGCCTCAAGCCATTCTGATGTGGAAAAATCCACAACAGCCCATTGCGAACAAATAGACTCTGATTCAGATGGCAGTGAGGCAGAGGAGGGATTTTAGACTCAGAATGGAGAAGAAGAGAAAAGACTCTGGGAAAACAGGCAAGGATTCTATTGCAGAGGCTGTGGGGGGCACCCCACTGAATGCAAATTCTTTGACTCCATCTGCCTACGTTGTGAGAAACAGGGTCACATAGCCAGAGTCTGCAAATCATCCAGAACTCCACCTAGTAGGAAAAATTTCCTGACAAAGACTTTAAGCCCAACAATTTCCTTGAAAAGATGGGGCGAAATTCAGAAGCAAATGGCAAGAATGAAACTCACCAAACAATCACTATTGGTCATTCTTCACCCTTAAAAGCAGAAAAGTACACGTGAAGGTGTTTATTGAAGGAAGGCCTTGCCAAATGGAAGTGGACTCAGGCTCTTACTTATCTATGGTGTCATGGGACACTATCCACAGACTCTTTCCCAACATTCAGAAGAAGCATTTCCAGAAGCAAGCACTGACTCTTAAAGACTACCAAGGGAACAAGATTCCAGTAGTTGGAGCGAGAGATTTCAACGTGCAGTTTAAAGGCCACACCAAACGTTTGCCCCTGACCATCGTGGACAAGGATCGCCCAAGCTTGCTGGGACTTGAGTGGTTCAAGCCAGTAGGCATCGAGGTGACTGGCATCAATCACGTGAGCAGCTCTGAATGGGAGGAGTCCTTGAAGTCTGAGTTTCCAGAGGTCTTCAGCAAAGGCCTGGGCAAGTATATGGGGACCCCTATTGCTTTCAGCCTAGACCTCAAGGTGCCCCCAATTCGTTTAAAGCCCAGGAGGGTTCCATTTGCTTTAAAGGAAAAAATTGATGCACAATTAGATAAACTTATTGCTCAAGGGGTTTTAGAGCCTACTGACCACTCCAGATGGGAAACACCCATAGTCACACCAGTCAAGGCTGATGGGTCAGTGAGAATCTGTGGTGACTATAAGGGGACACTTAACCATGCGCTGCAGCAGAGCGCATACCCAGTACCAGTTGTGCATCACCTGTTCCATTCCCTTGGCCAGGGGTACAGTATTTGCTAAACTGGACTTGGCTCAGGCATATCAACAATTAACAGTTGATGATGCCACTGCAGAGGCACAAACAATTGTGACTCATAGAGGTGCCTTCAAATGTAAAAGACTACAATTTGGAGTAAGCGTGGCACCTGGCATTTTTCAAAGCCTTATGCAAAGAATGTTGCAAGGACTGCCAGGGGTAGTGCCTTACTTTGATGATGTGTTAATCTCTGCTGAAAATGACACTCAGCTTCAAGAGAGACTCAGAGAAGTCCTTACCAGATTCAGAAAAGCGGGTTTAAAAGTCAAGGAAGACAAATGCACACTCAAAACAGACAGAGTTGAGTTCCTGGGGTACATGATTGACAAGCATGGCATCCACCCTACTGATGCCAAGGTTAAAGCAATCAAGGAAGCCCCTAAACCTAGATGCAAGACAGACTTAAAAGCCTTCCTTGGCCTTATTAACTTTTATCACATGTTTCTACCTCACAAAGCATCTATTGCTGAGCCTTTACATCACCTGCTTGATAAGAAGGCTGTTTGGATCTGGGGGAGGAAGGAACAATCAGCATTTAACAGTATTAAAAGACTAATCACGTCTGATGCTGTACTGATACAGTTCTCTGAGAATTTGCCTGTTATTCTGACTTGTGATGCATCCCCTTTGGAGTGGGGGTTTGAGTCACAGGCTTCCCAGTGGGGCAAGGAATTGGACAAGGAGGCATTAGCAGTTGTTGCAGCTGTTAAGAAATTTCATGAATATCTGTATGGCAGGTCATTCACCATTGTTACAGATCACAAACCTTTATTAGGCATTGTGGCAGGAGACAAACCTACACCTAATATCCTGTCACCAAGAATGCTGAGATGGACTGAATTTCTTGCAGCCTATTCATACAAACTGATTCACAGGCCTGGCAAGGACATTGGACATGCTGATGCACTCGTTGCCCACTACCTGCCACAAGGAGGACTGAACTTGCTCACAGCTTTGCCATTCCATGCTGCTGAGATTGCCAGAGAGACTGCCAAAGATGCTGTGTTGGCACCTGTTATAGGCTGGATTAAGAAAGGTTGGCCTCTTCAAGATCTACCTCACCTTGCCCAACCTTTTAAGTCCAGGCAAACTGAATTATCTGTATTAAGAGGATGTATTTTGTGGGGTAACAGGGTGGTTATTCCTGCAAAACTGCAAAGGAGGTTTTGGAAATGTTACATGAGGGTCATCCTGGGATTGTAAGGATGAAAGGTTTGGCCAGGAGTTATGTATGGTGGCCAGGTATTGACAAAATGGTTGAAAACTGGGTAGCTTCTTGTCCCAATTGCCAGGTAGTCAGGCCTGCTCCACCTCACGCCCCCACACAGGAATGGGAATGTCCTAGGGACCCATGGTCTAGAATCCACATTGATTTAGCAGGCCCTATTTTTCTAGTTATAGTAGATGCATATTCCAAATGGCTAGAGGTAATTCCCATGACATCCACTACAACTGAGGCTGTCATCAAGCAGCTCAGAAAATTGTTTGTAACCCATGGGTTACCAGATGTCCTTGTTTCTGACAATGGCCCTCAATTCACATCTAACATTTCTGAATCCTTTCTAGCACAACAGGGTATCAGACATGCCCTCACTGCCCCTGGGCACCCTTCGCTAATGGCGGGCTGAACGCATGGTGCGCTTTACCAAAGAGAAGCTTCAGCAGCTGGGTCCTGGGGATATCACTGAGAAGCTTGAAAAGCTTCTTAGTGTTCAGCACATCACTCCTAGCCCATCAAATAACTTGTCCCCAGCAGAGTTGTTGATGGGTAGGAAACTTAGGTCCTCCCTTGACCGCCTTCATCCCACTTACGCACCCAACGCACCACTGGATTCCACTTCCAAAGTTCGTTCTTTCAGTGTGGGAGATTCTGTATATGCTAGGAAACTTATAGGTGAACCTTTGTGGATTCCTGCTGAGATAACTCAAATCACAGGCCCTCGTTCTTATAGGGTGCAAACAGAGGATGGACTCCTCTGGAGCAGGCACATTGATCAACTTAGATCCAGGTTCTCTCAGGAACATTGCACTTGTTCCTCCCTGGGTCCCTCACCTGATGTTTCTTCTAGGGGGGAAGGGGGGGAACAGGAGGAAAATCAGCAAGCAAGAATCCACCCTATGTGTAACGAGCCATTGCGACAGGAACCATCCTGAACCCTGTCACAATGCCAAGATTCATCCTTAGAAGTGGAAGATTGCACATCACTACCTGACTTGGGTGCTGACATTGGAATGGAGATGGGTTGGGAGGAGAGACCAGATTCTAACAGTCTAACAGGGTCTCCTTTCACAGGAAGTCCCAACAGGGAAATGTCAGCAGACACATTTCCCCTCTCACTGGGTGAGAACATTAAAGCTTCTGAACCACGAAGGTCTCAATGTACAGGTAGGAGCCCCACCTATTTAAAAGAATACATTAGATAGGTTGGGGTTTGGTATGGACTGAACCTAGTGGGGAGGGGTGTTATGTATGTAGGTTTGAATGTTATTGGTTTATTTGAACTGTTCTTGTAAAATGTCAGATGGTATTGGTTTAAATAGTGCGGGAAGAAACCCTGCACTCCCATTGGCTGGCAACCACGGCTGCAGGCTATAAGAGGCAGCCGTAGCCAAGCCAGGACGGGTCCATTCGAGCTGTAGTCACTTAATAAACTCTTTGCTGAAACTCCTCGCGTCTGACTCTTCATGCAAACTTAACACCTGTGCTTTATACAAAGCTTCCAAATGAGAATTTTCAGCATATAGGCTCACACTTTCAAATATGATCCCTCAAGTGAGAGAAATGTCACAAGGTATAGTAGTAATGAACATTTCTTTTGATTACCAATAATTTTTGCACCATTTTTTTGCACCCTGTTGCAAATTATCTCTTAATTTGCCAATTAATTCCATCAAATAGCCAGACAATTCTGTTCTCATCACTTTTCTAGGCAGAATGCCTTTCTGGATTGTCCTGGATGTCTGTCATGCTGAAATCACTGGTCAGTGATAGCTTACACCTTGATAGGAGCTATACAAAATGCAGGAATGTCCTGATCTCAAAACCTCCTACATTTCATAGCCAGAATGTCATGGTGAATTTTAAATTATATTACCACAATAGTAAGTTCAGTAAATGCTTGTTAAAAATAAAAAGCAAAACAATGAGTACTCTAATGAGGATGTTATATGCCCGTGATGGTGAACCTACGGCATGCGTGCCGGAAGTGGCATGCAGAGCCACTTCTGCCGGCACACGAGAGATCATCCTGAAGAGCCTCACTGTGCATGCGTGTGCACCACCCACCTTACAGCTAATTGTTGGGTATCTGGTGTGCATGCGCGGGGGGTGGGGGGTGGGATATGCATGCGCATGCACAGAGGCACGCAGGGCATGTGGCGGTCTCATGCACATGCACAGAGATGTGTGGTGTGCATGGGGGCACACGCACATGTGCAGAGATGTATGGCGTGGGGTATCATGTGCACATGCACAGAGATGCACGGCACACATGGGGGCAAATGCACAGAGGGGGTGCATGCACAGAGACGCATGGCAAACAGTGGGGATCATGCGTGCATGTGCAGGGGACATGGGGGGCGCACATTGCCTTCTGGGAGCTGGCATGTGAGTGCGCAAGCACGAGCATGTACAGAATTTTTGGCACGGGAGCCAAAAAAACTTAGCCACCACTGTTATATGTTACATTAATTCCACTGCTGAAAATTCTTTATGGAATTACCATTTTAACTTAACTACCACAGTGCCAGGACAAAGCTGAATAAGTAGGCTATGAAATTTACTTCCTTTAAATTTGGTTGCTCCTAATTCTGTTTTAAATATTTAAAACAGCATTAAGCAGCAAAAATGAAACCAAACCATGATAAATTACTTCTCCACAAATGTTAAATTTTTATGCATTGCATCTGCTTTTTTAAACTTTCTACAAGACTTCAATTGGACAAGATAAGATGGGTTTTGGTCCCATGTTATCTCCATAACAGTCCAAAACAAATTAAATTAAAAGCATGAATTGGTGACAGGAACTTTGAATAATGTTAAAGTGTCTGCATAATGAGTAAGAATGGGGATTTAAAACATAATTCTTCTATTACCTTTTTCACTTTCCTCTTTTTTTTCCAGAATTCATAACCATGGAAAGAAGTAGCTTTTCTAGTCAGCTCACTTGCACCCAAAATGTTTCAACCAAATGAATGTTGTGATTAAAAGTAGGATTTCTTGACTTTTCTTAATTCTGGTCTGTGACTATAATAAAAGATTGGTTTTATTGAATATTCTTAATTTTTAATCAAACAGACAAGTCTTTAACACAAGACTACTTCTTTAAATGGTTCCAATTTGACAAATCATCCCTGCTGGTTCCTTTCTGTCCTTTCAGGGTTATCTTGCCATCTGAAATAATTTCAATAGTTCAACATAAAATTCATTCCAAAATATTCTTAGTTGAACACATCACTGCTTTAGAGTTGATGAATCATAGCTTAAGGTAGGTCTGCGTGATACTCAATAGCTAATAAAAATGTTCAAGAATTGCCTTTCATAGAGAACCAGGCACAAGTAAAATGGGGTTGAAAATGTCAGGATTGCTCAAGCGACATTAATAATTCCTCATCTACTCAACCATTTTCAGCACTTTATCAGTTCTGGGCGCTGTCAGAGGTTCAGAGGTGGTATTCAGCAGGTTCTGATCAGTTTTGGAGAACTGTTAGCAGAAATTTTGAGTAGTCAGGCAAATACCACCTCTGACTGGCCCTGCCCCCATCTATTCGCTGCCTCCCAAGTCCCAGCTGATTGGCTGGGTCTTCTTTTGTTGCCCTGCACAGGAGAAGGGAGCTGGAAAGCAGGTTAGTGGGGTGGGGTGGGGAGGGAATGGGCTGTGGGGCTCTGGCGGAATAGTGGGAGCCACGATCCCAAGGGTGGTTGGTATGGGTAGGAGCCGATGGGGCCGGGGGTCATATCATGTTAGGGGATCGCGCCCCCGCTATGTTCGAGCTGTGGCACGCTCCGACCCCTCTGCCTCTTCCCAGTTCCTGGGAGTTTTGGGATCCAGGGCTCCTGGTCTCAGACTGGTGTATTTTAACGCCAGGTCCGTGGTTAATAAAGCACCACTCCTCCGCGAGGTGATTGAGGAGGAGGCCGCGGACCTGGCCTGCATTACCGAGATCTGGTTGGGCCCTGAGGGCGGAGTCCCTCTGGTTGATATCTGCCCCCCAGGTTTTTGGGTGTTGCACCGGTCTCGACTCCAGGGAAGGGGAGGCAGGGTGGGTATTGTTATTCGGGAGACCCTGTTTCCAAGGGAGGCCCCTGCTCCAGAGATAGGTGGGTGTGAGTCACTCCTCCTGAGGTGTGGGCCTACGAGTCGGTTGGGCGTGCTGCTTACATACCTGTCCCCCAGCTATGTTTCAGCTGCCCTGCCTGGGCTGCTTGATGCCATCTTGGGGGTGGCGGTGGAGTTCCCAGAGCTTATGGTTCTGGGTGACTTTAACCTGCCTTCCCTGGGATTGGCGTCGGGTTTGGCCCAGGAGTTCATGGCTTCCATGGAGGCCATGGGCCTGACCCAGATAATAGATGGCCTGACTCATGAGGGGGGTAACATGCTCGACCTGGTTTTTGTCTCTGAGCAGTGGTGGAGTGGTCTAGGGGGTGGTGATACAACTATACACCCCGTTCCATGGTCAGACCACTATCTCCTGTGGCTGGTCTTCATCAAGCCGCCCCACACCGCTGGGATGAGGAGCCACTTAGATGGTTCCGCCCCAGACGCCTGATGGACCCTGATAGGTTCCAGGCAGAACTGGGGTTTTTTCCTGCATCCCTTACTCACAGCCCTGCCAAGGTCCTCGCGGCTGCCTGGCAACAGTTGGCTGCAGGGGCTCTTGACAGGGTTGTCTCCATGTGCCGCCTCACTTGGCACGGATCCCGGTCAGCTCCCTGGTATACCGAGGAGCTCCGGGAGATGAAGCGTCATAGAAGGGGACTAGAGAGCAGATGGAGGGCGACTCACTCTGGATCTGACCGAGCCCAGCTAAGAGCCCATATTAGGACTTACCTGGTAGCGGTGGGGGCGGTGAGGAGATCTTATTTCTCCGCCCTCATAGCATCCTCAGATAATCTCCCAGCCGCCCTGTTTGGGGTCACCCACTCCCTCCTTCAGTTGGGGGGGTGGACCCGTTGTGGGGCAGAGCTGAGGAGTTTAGCCAGTATCTGCAGGATAAAATCGCTCGGATCCGGGAAGGGTTGTCCTCGGATTGGTAGTGGCCTGAGGATGGGGATGCGAGTGGTTTGGCTAACGTGATCTGGACTGAGTTCGATCCTGTTTCTGAGGATGAAGTGGACAGGATTATGCGGCGGCTGAGTTACACCACATGTTTATTGGACCCGTGCCCTTCCTGGTTGGTTTATTCCTCCAGGGAGGTCACATGCGGCTGGCTCAGGGCAGTGGTCAACGCTTCGTTAAGGGAGGGGACATTCCCTACCACTCTGAAAGAGGCGGTGGTGAGGCCCCTTCTGAAGAAGCCTGCCCTTGACCCAGCCGTGTTGAACAACTTTCGTCCGGTCTCCAACCTTCGCTTCCTAGCGAAGGTTGTTGAGAGTGTGATGGCTCAGCAATTGCCACTTTTCCTGGAGGAAGCGGACTACCTGGATCCGTACCAATCGGGCTTCCGGCCTGGGTACAGCATGGAGACAGCATTGGTCGCGCTGATTAATGATCTCGTTAGGGCACGGGACAGAGGTTCGTCCTCTGTCCTGGTCCTGTTAGATCTCTCAGCGGCTTTCGATACCATCGACCATGGTATCTTATTGCGATGTCTCGGGGGGTTGGGAGTGGGAGGCACTATTTTACGGTGGTTCTCCTCCTACCTCTCGGGGCATTCGCAAACAGTGTTGGCAGGGGAGCAGAGGTTGACTCCTAGGTACCTCACTTGTGGGGTCCCGCAGGGCTCGGTCCTCTCACCCCTCCTGTTCAACATTTATATGAAGCCGCTGGGTGAGATCATCCGTGGCTTTGGGGTGAGTTATCATCAGTATGCTGATGATACTCAGCTATACATTTCCACCCCAAGCCACATCAGTGATGCTCTCTCCGTGATGTCCCACTGTCTGGAAGCGGTGCAGATCTGGATGGACAGGAACATGCTTCGACTCCATCCGGCCAAGACAGAGTGGCTGTGCATACTGACATCTCGGTCCAGTTTGGATGTTCCATCTTTGGTCATGCGGGAGGAGGTGTTGCCCCCCATGGACAGGGCACGGAATCTGGGGGTCCTCCTGGACTCACGGCTCAGACTGGAGAAGCAGGTGGGGGCCGTGGCCAGGGGGGCCTTTGCCCAGATCCGGCTGGTTCACCAGTTACGCCCATTCCTGGACCGAGATGCCCTACGCACAGTCACTCAGGCCCTTGTTATCTCCCACCTCGACTACTGCAACGCTCTCTACCTTGGACTGCCCTTGCGTACCACTCTGGAGGCTTCAGCTGGTGCAGAATGCGGCTGCGCGGGTTGTGATGGGAGCTTCCCGATGCTCCCATGTTACACCCCTCCTGCGCTGCCTGCATTGGCTTCCGTTGCCCTCCGGTGAGATTCAAGGTCTTGGTATTAACATTCAAAGTCCAACAGGGCATGGGTCCAGGTTATTTACGGAACGCTCCTCCCAACATCAATGCCAACCGCCTCTGTACGGGCACACAGGCGGGTCTCCTCGGGTGCCGCTGCAACACAATATCGCTTGGCGGTGACCCGGGAGAGGGCCTACTCTATGGCGGCTCCCACTTTGTGGAATCTTCTTCTGCTTGAGCTCGCTTGGCTCCGATCTTCGCACCTTCCACCATGATTTGAAAACTTGGCTCTTTTACAATCTGGGCTGTGCTGATTCTCTGGGTGGGGTTATTTAATCAGGGTTTTAATTTTAATTCAGCTTAATTGTTTAATACTTTTTAATTAATTTATTTATTGTTGTATTTAAGTACCGAGTCCTCGGAGAGGGGCGATAAGTCTAATAAATAAATAAATAAATAAATAAATAAATAAATAAATAAATAAATTAAAAATAAATGGGATTTTGCAGTATCCTTCCCCTGCCAAGCCCACCAAGCCACACCACACCCATCAAGCCTAGCCCACAGAACCGGTAGTAAAAAATTTTGAATCCCACCACTGCAGAGGTTGATACCGTGAGCTGTGCCAAAAAATAAACTAACTAACTTAATGGAACCACAATTAAAGCAACTGTTGGGGGTTTTTGTTTGTTTGTTTTTAGGGGTGATTAACTTCATAATATAAAAGAATAGAAATAAATGGAGGACAAAATATGCTGAGTGAAGAGGGGAAGATGGCTCAACTTCCCCTTCCTCATTCCCAAGGACACCTGAAGGAGCAGGATAGGAAGGGAAGCAAATGTTAAGTGATTTTTTTTTATAGTTTAAGTGGATTTTGAGAGTCAACCATCTTTTAGATTGCTTCAAGTTGGTGGTGGGGGAATAAGTCATGTCAAAAGCATCTACATTCTTCATTATTTTAATAGTACCCTTCATTGTTTCATTTTCCCTCCAGATAGAAGGGAAGAATCATATGTGCCATGATTGCTCAGTTGCAGAGAGTAAAACTGTTATTAAGTGTAGGCACCACTGGGTAACTGCCAAGGCCCTCTGCTTTTGTTCTTCCCTGTCCCCATTTTTTTCATTTATTTTTACCAGCTACATATTATAACTTAATAAAGAATATTTTAAAATACTGCTAATACAAGTTTAAAACAATTTTAAAATAAATGATATATGATAGATATTTTAAACAACCAATATAAGCATTTTTAAAAGCTATTTATGCTTGGAGCACTTGACTCTCCTATTATTCCTTGGGGTTTTTTGCACTTTTTGAGCATAGAAGTTGTAGCAGATTGTTCACCTTCATGGCAAATGTATATAAAGGTTTCAGATGGGAGGGGGTATAAAGTGAGTTGCCACCAGAGGCAAAATAAGGAGAAAGAGGGTCCATTAAGAAAAGGAATTGTGCCTATTTCTTTCTCCCAGCCCCAAAGCATAGAACTGTAGGGTGTCAATCTACATATAATCATTTTCAGCTATTTGAACATTCCAACAAACTAACAAGAAAAGATAATATTGTTCTTCTTCTTATGGCCTTATTGAAAAGGAGCTAAAAATATGTTTGCACAGAAAGACAGAATACACATGCATCTTCTCAGGAAAGAGGAAGGACAAATCACTTAGAATTTTTCTCAAATTCTAAATTCTCAAAGGCTCAAATGCATTGACTAATGAGTTTCCTTCCAATAGATGAGAATATGTGTAGTTCAAGGCTGAATTGTAGAACCCTGAGTGTTCTCTGAGCTTGATCATTCGCTTGCAGATATTTCATTATCAGAGTAGGTAATGCCAGAATATATTGTGTCCAACAGCCTACATTAGATCAGCAGGAATTAACACCAAACAGCCAAGCAGAAAATAATGCCTTAATCAAGAAACTACCAAGGGGAAAGCCACATCGCCACCAACTACTGTATATAACCAGGTATAATGGAATGTTGAGAATATTTCTACCTAGGGAGGGTGTTCTGACCTAGGCTTCCCCCAAAAAGCACTAATCAGACTCTTTGTCCCGGCAAAACCCATTTTATTAAATGAAGGTGAATTTCTTGCATTCACCATCAGCCAAAGGCCTGGCAAACAGTCTTTCAAGGGTGTAATTAGGAGCACAGACCTTATCTAGCTTGGAGAGCTGCCAAGTAAATATTTCCAATGCAGTGCTGACAAGGAAGGACTTGGCACAGAGTCTCTGAGATGCACAGACAGATCTTCACACTGCTGCAATGAACAAATTGTTTCCTGAAAAAGCTCCCTCCCCTTTTGCTCCTCTTTTAATCCCTGTGGGAGGGGCCATTCACCATCCACCTGTGGCTTTACTCCCATGTTGTCCCTTAGTTCGTAATTGTTTTTTTTCTTTTGGCAGCTCTGTGCATGCACAGGGCTGGGAACTGGCTCCAGCCCTCATCTGAGCCTTCCTCGGCCTCCAGGACTGACCCATGTTCCTCCCCAACTGCCAGCTAAGCTAGCCGCTGGTGGGCTACAACAGAGGGATGGAAATGGACACTCACAGCAGACACATACATTAATGAGCAAGTGGGTCACTGAGGGGGAAACTGGCATGACGGCTATGAACTGAAGAATGATGCAAATGTGGACTGGTTCTAGGGAAAGGATTTAGCATATAAGAGCCTGGATACTATTACATACTAATGTAATAGTAGAAAGGAAGGTCCTGTCAGGATTTTTTTTCAGCAAGATGAACTGAAAAAAGATAAAGAGGCACTGAAGATGTGGTGTTATCAAGAATGAAATCACTTCCAAAAAAAAGAGTGTCCTTAATGGGTAAATCTAATTACCAAGAAGCTATGACATCGTTATCCTTTGTGCAGTGCCATCTAGAATACAACACAAATTAAACACCCAAATATCATTTTTGGTTTGGGAAGAGAGATGTTTCAGAGTCTTTGCAAATATAGTCAAAGAAAGGTCAAAGACCTGTCCTTTAACAATATCAACCACTGAAATGAAAAACTGAAATTGGTCCCATGGTGATCTGGTAAAGGAGCCATGTAAATTTCAGTATATCCACCACTACAGGTCAGCATAAAAGTAATTTATGGTACAAACCTATATAAAGATACAAAATCTTTTAAAAAGCTAAGAAAAAAAACTAATAACAATTTCATATTTTTCTTGTATGAGTAGTGGGCTATGGCAAGAAAATAAAGGTATTAATTTTAGATTCAGGTTTTTCTTTAATGAGTTTGTGAAAAAGGAAGGGAGTGAGAGGGGGAAGAAGGAAGGAAGGAAGGATATAAAAATATCCCTAAGCATTGTCAACTCTTCTGTTAATAAATTGATTCAAGATTAATTATGCAAATGTTGGTATGGTTTTTCAGGATGATTTGCTGTAGAACTGACAACAACCTGAGGCTTCTAACCTTCTAAAAAAATGCCCATATTTAATCAGAAATATTGTAAAGGGTGAGATTTTCTCCTCTACCTACCTTGAAAACGTCTCAGAAAAACAGAAGCACTACTCCACTAGAAGCCATCAGTATCTCATAATGTGTCCTCCTTCTTAGAGGGAGGCCACTTCTGCTAAAGAAATGGATGTGCATGATTACAGCAAGAAATGAAACATATGAGCCCATATTTTTCTGCAGAATTAAATACATGAAACAGCAAGCAAAGAAGACAGCATCCTCACTGCAACAATTTGTATTCATGTATCCGCTTAGGTCAGTTTCCATTTTCTTCTCGTGACCAGATTCTGTCAGAATTTCCCCTGCTGACAAATACTTAGTTTGGTTGAATAATGCAGGGCACATTAAAGTTCCTCTTCAATGGGAACATTGAACATTTTCATCTGTACCAATTTGTATCGCCTTTGCTTGTAATACGGCAATTCTCCTTTAACTCTGAATACACAAACTTTAGATTATCTAATGTATCATCCAGACATTTTAATATGGATCTTGATTTTCCATGCTGTGCAATATTGGCAAAAGTTTCCATCAAGCTCTTCTTGGTACAAGTGAATGCCAATCATTAAACACATCTATTCTCTCTCCTGAGCTCCCCAGCATCACCTCCGTTTGTATTTCCATTTGATATGTTGTAATGGCGAGGAAAATCATAAACATAAACCTCTCCGGAATTCTATATCTCCTCCAAAACAGACATCACTTATTGCTTACATCCATTTTGCTTTGTCCTAAATTAACTGCTTCAGAGATGATACATTATTTGCTGTGTAAAATAAAATGGCAAGAGATAGTCAGGTAAAGGAGCAAATTACAGGAATAAAATATCTGATGCCATGCTCTCGTGTATACCTTGCAATAAACCCAGGAAATCTTGTAAAAGTTGCTGATAAAAGATGATGCAGATCGTGTGGTATTTCCTTGGTGTATGCATGTGTGTGTGTGTGTGTGTGTGTGTGTGTGTGTTTAATAAAGAAGGCAAAGAAAAGAACAACTAGATTCACACATCATCCTAAGCTATCAAGTAGTTATTGCAATAAGCATAATATTCACAATAAATCCAGCCATTGTGGTTTGTAATGCATGATTATGAATCATTCAGTATACTGTGTTTGAACAAACCATGCCCCTAGGGTCTACTCTGAAATAAATTACTGTATTCATCTTCTTTTCCTCACTGGCTAACTAGCTCCCCTGAGAAGCCAAAACAGGACACAAAGACAAAGTCTTTCTTTTGGCTGCTGCTCCTAATGGAATTTGGGCTGGGCAGTATTTGGTCTTAGAATTGCTTATATGACAGAAGATGCACTTTCCTGGGTTTTCTGGTTTACACCAAGTTTCAAAAGGGCTGCAATCTTTTTGGTACTTTTATATACTTGCTCAAAGAACAGGGCTATAGTTCTAAGAAACAAGTACTGACTGGAACAATGCTTTCCAGGAACTTCCATCTTGAGATAGCAATAGCTCTTAGACTTATATACCACTTCACAGTACTTTACAGCCCTCTGTAAGTGGTTTACAGAGCCAGCATATTGTCCCCAACAGTCGGGATCCTCATTTTGCCAACTTTGGTAGGATGGAAGGCTGAATCAACCTTGAGGATCGAACAACTGATAATAGCCAAGGGTAGCCTGCAATACTGCATCCTAACCACTGCACCACCATGGCTCAAGATAGCTCTTGAGGTACCAAGTGCCCCACTTGTTCTAGACTGTAATTAATTTATTCACTTGGTAACAGGAGAAAATGTTCCATAGATACTTACTGGCT
This sequence comes from Naja naja, assembly GCA_009733165.1. Classification (NCBI taxonomy): domain Eukaryota; kingdom Metazoa; phylum Chordata; class Lepidosauria; order Squamata; family Elapidae; genus Naja; species Naja naja. Next base: position 200,221,955 of record CM019148.1, on the reverse strand, counting down.
GAAATGAACAAATGGGAGAGGTTGGTGCAAGATATGAGATCCTGTTTTAGATTAATAGCAGGGTCCATTTTCAAAAATTCCTGTCAGGGTCTGTCATAGAAGACTATGAAAGGCAACAGCATAAGGGAGGGGGCACTTAGATCCATGGAATATACATGTAACAGAGGTGGTATTCAGCAGGTTCAGAGAACCGGCAAATACTACCTCTGACTGGAGATTTTACAGTATCCTTCCCCTGTCACACCCACCAAGCCATGCCCACAGAACCAGTACAAAAAAATTTGAATCCCACCACTGATGTATAACCTACATATCAAGAGAATAAGTGCAGTGTAATTATAAAGAATTAAAAGAAAATTGAATATATGGAGCAAACCCCAAATAAACAGACAAGCAGCATACTAAATGAGACATCCCAATGCTTGGGGAAAGTCCCAGGTTTTTAGCAACCAAAATTGGGACTGTCAACTCAGTCATTAAGTGAAGCAGTCACCAAGTGACTGCTTTATAGAGCTGCGAACATTGGAAATGCAAGAACTGGTCATAAAGTTACTACTTCTTCATTATTGTGACTGCAAATAATCACTAAATGAGGCAGCCGCTAAACAAGGACTACCTGTAATGCCTTAGAAAAGGCAAAATTCTACTGCTGAAGTTCAGTGACAAATAAGCAAAACCTGGAGGCATAGTTTCTAACATAAATATTTTAAAAAATGTGATAAGCTCATCTTAATATGCTTTTAAAATAAGGAAGGACCTCCTTGTGTTAAGCTACACTCCTCAGGAATTCCTATTTGCATTTTTTTTTGGCAGCATTACCCAATTGGTTTGTCTTTGCCTTCTTTAGGATGTTGTTCAGTTTATCACTTTAGCCAATGTAGGCTTGAGTGAATCTAAAATGGGCAGCTTCTGAAGAACTGCATCCCCCCCAGTTTGAAATCATACCTACTGTACCCTTGCATGCTAAAAACATAACTTTAAAAGTACAGCCCACTGGTTTAGGAAACATGTTTTAGCTCTATCCTTTGAAGTTTTATCTCCAAGAGAAAGGTGTAACATAACTGCTGAAGTTGAGACTATAGTCTGTGGATTAAGAAGACTCTTGTCATTTTTAATAGTACACTCCTCCAATTTTCATTGCCTGCCCAAGCATGACAAAAACAACACTGCTTTGTTTGAAAAAGAAATGCACCTCTTTTGTGGGATGAGTTATTCTCTATAGCAAAAGATATGCTAGAAAAACAGAAATTATTGTAATCTTGTGTTCACTACATTTAACCTTTTTATCTTCATTTTACTCCTCTTCTTCCCCCACCCCCACCTCTTGAATCAATTCTCCTCTGAAAAAATTACACCATTTTCATTTAAACAAACATGCTTTTTACTTACTGTTGAAAAACTACCAATGTGCACAAGAAGATAAGGAAAAAAATGCATCATTCTATGCAATTGTACTATGAAAGGTGTGGGGGAGGGGCAATAAAAAAGGGAAAGTTTAAAACGTATTCCAAAACCTCTCAATCACCAAGGGACTTATGCAAATTAAGAAACTACAATTAAGCCTCCCCTGTGAATGCATTCTTTTACTTATTTAAATATATGTAAGAACCACAATGTGATGACCCAGGGCTTGGCATAAAGGTAACACAGTCAGATAATCAGTAGGAGTCCCTTTATTAGTTCCAACTTTGCCCCCAATGTCCTGGTTACCTTCTGGCTAGAGAAAAACTCTCCCAGGAACAGCTTTTGACTGCAAAGAATCAAGTCCAAAACATGGTCAACAAAAACTGTAACTATAAGTCCAATCAAGGCAAAATGAGGTAATTAGTTTGGCAGGGCAGGAGCAAGAATTCCAGATGTGAAGGTAACTCAACATTACCAACATTGGGAACACACCAGGAACACAGATAACCAAAGTCAACCCAAGATAAACTTACATTTGCTCCCAGCAGCTGCTGCACTCAGCACCTTTCTTCCCAGCTGTGGCTAATGAAGGGAATCAGGGCCCTTTCCTCCCCCGTAAGCCATGCAACCCATGTTGCTCTCTTCTCCGTTCCTTCCTGCGTGCCCTAGGATGAAGAGGAGGTGGGCCTGGGTCTTCCTCTGAACTCCGTCTCCCTTGTTCTACCTCTCTTCTGCTCTGCCCAGCTGGACTTTGCCCTTCCCTAGTTTCCTCCACAGCCAACAGAGCCACACTCCCACTCCCTGTCAGCTGTTCATCTTCCTCCTCGAATTCAGACTCTAACAGGGTGGGCATGGCCAGCTCGACATCACTCATGTCAGTGGTACCTGTGGTGGCCAAGTGCTAAGGCAGGACTTCCCTGAGACCCTCACTCACTCTCATTATAATCTCCTTCCTTCCTTTTCTTCTTTTTTCTTCCCTCTCCATTCTCCTTTCTTCTTCCTTCCCCTTTCCTTCTTTTTCTTTCCTTGCTCTTTTCCCATTGTTCCTTCTTTTTCTTTGTCTTTCCTTTTTTCCTATCTCCTTTCCTGTCCCTTCTTGGATGCTCAAATGCAAAAGGGGAAACATTTCTTCTTTTGTTTTGTTTTGCTTTTAGTCTGTTTTGATAGCCCTCTGCCAGTGAAAATGGACTCTGGGGGCTGCACATGCCCCCCAGGCCCCATTTTTTTGCCATGACAGCCTCCTGTAGCCCTCTGCCATAGAAAATGGAGCAGGGGGGCATGCATGGCAGAGGGCTGTAGGAGGTCATCTTGGTTGAAAATGGGGCCCAGGGGCCATATACGGCCCTCCCAGGCTCTGTTTTTGCTGACAGAGGCACCATGGGCCTGCTTCCAGGGCAGCCCCATTGGCCATATTTAAGCACCCCACGGGCCTTGAGCTTGACACCCCTGAACTAGACTAAAAGGTCATCTAGTTCATTATATCAGAGCACTCTATAATCTGGGAGACATAGACTGCCACATACTAATCTTTACACTTCCCTATAACTATTTAATGTTCTTAACCCTCCCTTTAGATTTTTGCATATGAATAAAATTATTATTTTAGACTATGATGTGTTTTTTTTAAATTACTTGTACCTCATCTTCCTTGTGCTGGTCTATGACCATAATAAATTTGACAACTAACTTTCTTTCTTTTCCTATTTTTTCTATCTATCATTTCATTGTTTTAGTTTTGTTTTGCTCAAAATTTCTGGAAGAGGTTTCCAACTGGCATTAAACTTAATTAGTGTCTTTCCTCTAATCAAGGCTGTCAGTTTAGCCATCTGTGCAAGGTCCATCATCTTCAGCATCTACTTCTCCATTGTGGGTAACATCAAATCTTTCCACCATTGTGTGTATAAGAGTCTTGCTGTAGTTATCATATATAAAAACAAGCTCTGTGAGTTTTTCCAATGTTTTGTCAATCGGATTCTGCTCCGAAGAAACACTTCTAGCTTCGGCTGTATTTAAAATCTTCTGAATTAATGTATGTATTTGAATCAAGTTTTTCAGCTTTTTTTTCAGTTTTTCAGATTATACTAGCTACTTATAAGCAGATTACTTATAGACCCAAACTTTATATGGGTACATATATGGGACTAATTTATACAAAAAACAATATGTTAAAAAATGATAGTTACATGTCTATTAGAAATGCATGCTGTTTTATTAGATAATTATATATAGAAATGTAGAGCCTTGGTGGTGCAGGTTGTTAAATGCCTAGCACTTAAGTTCCAGCTGCCTGCAATTAGTGCAGGCTCGAATCCCACCAGGCTCAAGGTTGACTCAGCCTTCCATCCTCTCAGGGTAGGTAAATTGAGGACCCCAGATTGTTGGGGGCAATAAGCTGACTTTGTAAAAATGCCGCTTAGTAATAAGCAGGCATATACAATGGAATGAAGGCTATTGCTGAGCGCATTGGGTTGTATCCCAAAAATTGTAAGCCACCCTGAGTCTTCGGAGAAGGGTGGCATATAAATGTAATTTAAAAAAATGTTTAGTGTAATAGCACATTATACCTCATATTTAGGGAATGTTTTCTCTTCTACTTTTTTTACTCATTTTAAAGCACTTGTATTGTATTTTTAAAATTATGCATGCATTTTGTGTTTTGTTCTTTCTGGTTTTTTTCTTAATTTTCTTTCATTTTAATTAATTTTTTAATTTTTTGTTTTTATTTTAAATGCAATAAAAATATTTTCAAAAAGACTTTGTCAAAGCAAAATACCCCAATAGAGAAAAACAGAACTGCTTGAGCATGCTCTAGATCAGGAATGTCAAACTGGCATCACATGACATATCGGGACTTTTTTCCCCTTTGCTAAATTGGGTGTGGGGGTGGCCAGCATGTGACGCATCTGGCCCATGGGCCGGGAGTTTGACAGCCCTGCTCTAGATGGTTGGGTAGACATTTTAGCTCTACAAGTTGTCCTTTACTTATGATAAATAACCATCTGGAAACAAAGTCTTATAGCAGCAGTTTCCTGTTTGTCATTAGTATAGTATTAATGGTACAAGAGCTTGATACATTTCTTCCATCCTGTCATCATCTCCTAAATCTTGCGAGAGGATGGAAATACTTCAAGCAGCTCTCTATCTACTGCAGGCAAGCAGACATGAATTTCTCTGGTGCACATGAAAGCATTTTCATATTAGAAGCAAAACTTAAATTAAAAAATATTCTTGCTTGACTAGTTTCTTCAGAAACCTTACTGGGAAAAAATTATCCTGCCAAGTGGGTTTTTAAATAGTTATTTCACTCAGAACCTCTTCTTGTGAAACATGATTTTTCTTTGAAAATAAAACACTTGCTTTCTGCAAACACGGTGTGCCAAAATAATTCCCTTAGCAAGGATGCCAAGAGCACGTAGGGATTTAAATTACAATTGATCAGAATACAATTTGTATACCAACTAAATAAATGTTGAAACAGCAGTATAATTCAGGAGTAACAGAAAACACCCACAAATGTTGTAAATGAGAAATTTCTTGGAGATAAGCCGTCGAGAAAGCGTGAATACTGCCATACCTGAAGAGCAGTACATGCCATCTTTCAAATTACTCCAATGTAGTTAAAATAAGAAAATACAGAAATAACTCTGTTGATGGAGCATGAATGCTTACTGCAGTTAGACATCTAAATAGGAAAAGATGCCCTGATACCTCCCACCTTCCTTTTATCTTAATGCTATAAGACACTAACTCATACCTTGCTGCTATGAAATCTAAATCAAACAGTATCAGAGCATAATTTTTTCATCCAGAGAGCCAGAAATATCACATAAAAATTTATGCAATTTGCCATCTACATTGGAGATGTTTAAAATGTATTAAAATATTTTTAGAAAACTTTTGTAAGGTAAGGCTTTATTCAGCTTACACTGTTACCTTTCAGATTTTAGACCCAGCATATAAATACCTAGAGTTTAAGGGCAAATGAAAAGCATTTGAGATAGGGAACAAATGGGCACCAAGGTAAATTCCAGCCCAGCTGGCAAAAAAATTGATTGGTGGCTAGTTTACTTACCTAAACTACCCATATATTAGTTATTACAGGGTAATGGAGTATTAAATTGTTGAAAATATTCTTTTTTGAGTGTGCCACTGATATCTCTCCTGTAATTGGAACAGAGAGATGTAGGCAGTGCGCAATTAATAATTTTGTGCTTGACAGTTTGCATGTCTGAAAAAAATTCAGATTAGAGTGCAGCAGGGAGCAAGGGAAAAGAATAATTTTGTCCTGCTTTCCCAGTCATGGGATCTGCTATAAATATCAAAACAGGATTATACCAATTAAAGAATGAAATCATTTGACTTGAGAAATCTACGGTTTGCCAGATGTTGTTAGGTTACAACAATGTCCTTGATTTCTTGATGAGAATGGAGTTCTAACATGTGAAGGAAACGTACACCAATTATTTATCAGAATAGCAAAATGTTCTGGGCTTTCTATTTTCCCACAGAAGCAAAATGAAGAGAAAATGCTCATCTAATTCTTGAACACCTGGGAATCTTAAGACACTTTAAATTAGTAAATTAAATTATTAATTAATTAATTAACAATTAATTATTTCAAATAATAATAATACAATTTATATAAAATACTTAGTCGATTAATTATTAAATTAAATAATTTATTGCATGCCCTTGGCTGGTGCGGTGCCTAGTGGTCTAGCTCTCACCTCACAATCAGAAGACTGTGACTTCGATCCTAGGTAGCAGCAGGTTTTTCTCTTTCTGGGCATAATGAGTAATTGTCTGTTGTGAACTCTGCATAGACATCAGGAAGGGCATCTGGTCGGTAAATGCTCAGCTCCATTCAGTCACCCTTCCTTCACCCTGAAGCAAGGAATTACAGGGTCATTAAAAGAAAAAAAATTGCATGTCCTTGGTGTCATAATAAATATGAGCCTGATCCACAGTATCTCATGCTGAAGTTGACTTTCGTGTTCACTTAACTGGAGTAGGCCACAATTCTCCAAACAACAACAACAAATGTATAAGCAGAAACAGGTAGGGATATTTTGGTTTATTCATAATTAGTCAGTGATTGGAAAGAATGTGATTATGAATTAAGATATGAGGAAGGATCACATAAGTGTCTGCATAATAGGAAGAGAATTATTAATATAGCTGTTCTTTATAGGAGATTTTGGGCCTCAGCTGTTTTATACTCAGACAATTAGTAGAAACCAGAGAGTACCACAGACCTTCTTTTGCCATAATTCCACAAACACTATAAATTTTCTGACATTTAGACTTGATTCTATCAAAATGATGCATACATTACATAAAAATGAAAGCCATGGCAACTGACACACAATACTAAAAGTATTTTTTTAATCCTGAAGTGTACATTAGACTCTGTAATGTAAAAATGTCTTTATGTATAGTAGTTGTCCAGCCAGTATTATTTTTTTAAACCATAATTTGCTTTTCAACTCTTTATTATTTTCATGTGCTTTGATAAATAATAATTGGTTCCAAAGCAATCTAGCACTTTTTCCCTCAACCTTTTTCTTAAAAAAAAATTCCCTCTACCCCAATTTATTTTTATTTAAAGAAACAATTGAAGTAGTTCAGTTATGATATTATTGAACATGCTCTCTCTGTATTGTATTATATAGAAAAATGTGTAGGCATCTGTTTTATTTCCAGTCTCTTAGGACTGCTGATCATCACAGACTTTACCACAGCTGGATATCAAAGACTTCAAAAAGAGTTTTGTAAGGAACTTTTCAATGTTTTAATTTGAGTTGAAATTTGAAGATGAAACACAATTTGACAGGTTTGTCAATTAACTTTTTGTAGAAAATGCCCCAAGTGAAATTTATTAATTCTTTAAGGAAATATTAAGTATCCCTTTACCTTAAAAAATTAAAAATCACATCAGACTAAAAAGGGGACATAAATGGCTTCCCTATGGATTTAATTGAAGGATATAGTGTGAGATGGGTAGCATATAAATTTATTAAACAAATAAAACCTTTTTCCTGTTAAAGCTAACATTTGTTCAACAGAAGCCACCATCATTTGATATCATATAAGGAAGAAAAGGTGTGAAAAGGCATAGAGCAGATTATGGAACAGGCCTGCTTTGAATTACCCGTGAATTATCACACCATTGAGAAATGTGTGGGTTTAGATAAAAATTAAGGCTTATTGAAACAATGTAGGTTTTCATTTGAAGCAGTGGTGGGATTCAAATTTGTTTACTACAGGTTCTGTGGGCGTGGCTTGGTGGGCGTGGCAGGGGAAGGATACTGTAAAATCTCCAGTCAGAGGTAGTATTTGCCGGTTCTCAGAACTACTCAAAATTTCCGCTACAGGTTCTCCAGAACTGGTCAGAACCTGCTGAATACCACCTCTGATTTGAAGGAATGTTTTTGAGGAGATTAACAAAAGTTGGTTTTGAGCCAAAGACAATCTTCTCCAAAGGATGCTAAGTTTCTAATGATTAAATTATTGTGGTACCTCTGCACTTCATTGTTTGGCACAACATCTAAATATTGTTAAAGTTCTGTTGAATTCTATTGCAACTATTTATACCTGAGACATGAAGTGTGTTCCCTTGTTAAAATCCAAGAAGGAAAAAAAAAGCAAAACAAAGAAAGAGCAAGGAAAATGCTGTCCTTTTCAAGAAGCTTATGATGATATAAATACAATAACCAATAAGATGCAATGAGTTATCCATGAAAAATCAAAGAGGCTGCTAATCATAGAAGAGATGCTACAATGGAAATCAGGGCATTCATACACACAACCTTGGCTCTCTCATAATAAGAAAATGGAATAGCACTGTTTTCCTCCCCTAAACCTTTCTAAAGCAAATTATCTCTTTCCAAATTGAATGAGAACTATAGGGGAGAAAAACCTGCAGAAGAAATTACTCTAGCAGGAATTAATTCCAATATTTAATAGGGCTCTTTCCTGTTCATGATTAAGGAGCTGAAAAGATATGCTTTGGGGGCTGAGATGCTAAAGATTGCTTACTCCTATTTCTGGTCCAGAATTCTTTGGCTATGCCATTATTGTTATTAGCTGTTCAATTTCAATACTTCTATAGAAGAAGCAAAGATTGTATTGTGCATGAATTCACCTGGGAGTAAATTTTATTGAATTCAGTAGAGCTTATTCTTATATAGATTTGCAGCATAAAAGATTGTACATATAGGGTTGTAGCAGTAGAATTATACTAGGCAGTAAAAATCTGTCTCAAAAGGAACCATGTTATTAAGCTTATTTTAAGTCAATTTGGAAGAGCTGAAAACAAGTACATAGTGTAGGTACATTGGCCTGTTTTCTTAAAAAAAGAAAAGAAAACCTTTATTGGTACAGAATTTAGAGTCAGGCCATTACTAAATTAAAATAAATGATAAATTCCAAAATTCTAAATTTCCTCCTAGCCAAATGGCCATAGTGCTGTTGTGTTGTTCCTTCAGTTTAGAGCCTATGCATACAGATAGAATATTTGGGGGCAAAATTGTTTCTTTTTTTTTTCTTCAGCTAAATAAGATTAACAGTTGGACCATTCACAAATTAAATAGAGAAGTTATCACAACTGATCAGTGTTAAGTTTGCATAGAGAGGCAGACACGGAGTGCTTCAGCTCTTAAGTTTTATTGTGACTTCAGCTCAGAACGGACCCAATTTGGCTTAGCCGAGGCAGTTATATATAGCCAGCTGCCTCGGCTGACAGCCAATCAGAGTGCAGGGTTTTCCCGCACTTTTTAACCAATGATTTACAAGAACAACCAATCAATTCAAACTCTGCATACATAACAGCCCTCCCCACTAGGTTTAGTCCATACTCAAACCCCATCTATCTAATGTATTCTTTTAAATAGGTGGGGCTCTTGCGTGTATGTAGAGACCTACGTGGTTCAGGTTTTTTAGGAGTCTCACATTGTGATAAAGGAAATGTATCTGTCAACATCTCCATGCTTGGACTACTAGTCAGGGTAGAACCTGTTTGGTTACTACAACCTGGTCTCTCCTCCCAGTCCAACTCCAACCCAAGGTCAGCACCCAAGTCTGGTAGTGATGTGCAATCTTCCATTTGTAAAATGGTTGTTGGCACTGTGACAGGTATTGGGATGGTTCCTGTCATGTTAGCTCGTTACACATGGGGTTGGTTCTTACTTGCTGATTACCTCCATTATCTCCCCTTCCCCTAGAAAAGGAGTGGGTATGGAATCCAGAGAGGAGCAAGGCGATGTTCCAGAGGCAGTCTGGACCTTAACTGATCTATGTGCCTACTCCACAAGAGACCATTTTCAGTTTGAACCCTGTAAGACCTGGGGCCTGTGATCTGGGTTACCTCAGCAGGAATCCATAGTGGTTCACCTACAAGGTTTTTAGCATAAACAGAATCACCCACATTGAATGTACTAGTCTTGCTGGTGGAATCTAAGGGAGCGTTGGGTGCATAAGTGGGATGGAGGTGATCCAGAGGGGACCTTAGTTTCCTGCCCATCAAAAGCTCAGCAGGAGTTAGATTAGTGGATGGGCTGGGAGTGATGTGCTGGATACTGAGTAGTTTTTCAACATTCTCAGTGATGTCCCCTGGACCAAATTGTTGGAGTTTCTCCTTGGTAAAGCATACCATGTGTTCAGCCTGGCCATTAGCCGAAGGATGCCCAGGGGCTGTAAGGGCATGTCTGATACCCTGCTGTGCTAAATATGATTCAAAAAGGTTGGATGTAAATTGAGGACCATTGTCAGAAACAAGTACATCAGGCAACCCATGAGTTACAAAAAGTTTCTTAAGCTGTTTGATGACAGCTTCAGCAGTGGTGGATGCCATAGGGATAACCTCTAACCATTTGGAGTATGCATCTACTATAATAAGGAAAGTGTGCCCTCTGGTAGGGCCAGCAAAATCAATGTGAATCCTGGACCATGGGCCCCTAGGACATTCCCATTCCTGTTTGGGGCAAGAGGTGGGGCAGGCCTGACTTCCTGACAGTTGGGACAGGAAGCAACCCAGTTTTCAACCATTTTGTCAATACCTGGCCACCATACATAACTCCTGGCCAATCCCTTCATTCTGACAATTCCCGGATGACCCTCATGTAACATTTCCAAGACCTCTTTCTGTAGTTTTGCAGGAATAACCACCCTGTTACCCCACAAATACATACTCTTAATACAGATAACTCAGTTTGTCTGGACTTAAAGGTTGGGAACCTTGAGGCAGATCTTGAAGTGGCCAACCTTTCTTAATCCAGCCTATAACAGGAGCCAATAAAGTGTCTTTGGCAGTCTCTCTGGCAATTTCAGCAGTATGGACTGGAAGCTTGGCAACAGTTTCTAGAAAAAGGTGAAGTCTCAGGAGCAGGGTCCTCAGTGTGTGTAGGAAGTGGGCAGCGACTCAAAGCATCTGCGTGCCCAATGTCTTTTCCAGGCCTGTAGATGAGTTTGTATGAATAAGCAGCAAGAAATTCAGTCCATCTCAGCATTCTTGGTGACAGGATTGTTGGTGTTGGTTTGTCCCCTGCCACAATGCCTAAAAGAGGTTTGTGATCTGTGACAATGGTAAATGTTCTCCCATATATGTACTCATGAAATTTCTTGACAGCTGCCACGATTGCCAAAGCTTCCTTGTCCAGTTGGCTGTAGTTTCTCTCTGCTTTAGTCAAAGTGCGAGAGTAAAATGCAATAGGGGCTTCCCTTCCACTGGGAAGCACGTGGCTCAGCACACACACACCCCCTCCAAAAGGGGATGCATCACAAGTTAGTACAACAGGCAAATTCTCAGAGAACTGTATCAGTACACAATCAGAAGTGATTTGTTTCTTAATATTGTTAAATGCAGCTTGTTCTTTTCTGCCCCAGACCCATGCAGATTTTTTGTCCAGTAATCTATGTAGGGGTTCTGCAGTGGTTGCTTTCTGAGGTAGAAACATATGATAGAAGTTAATGAGTCCCAGAAATGCTTGCAAGTCTGTTTTGCATTTTGGCCTGGGGGCTTCTTTGATTGCCTGGACTTTGGCTTCTGTGGGGTGGATGCCATGTTTATCAATCATGTAACCCAAGAATTCTACTTTGTCAGTTCTAAGTGTGCATTTGTCTTCTTTGACTTTTAACCCGCTTTTTTGAATCTGGTTAGGACTTCTCTGAGTTTCTCGTGTAACTGAGTGTCATTTTCAGCAGAGATTAAAACGTCATCAAAATAAGGCACCACCCCAGGCAACCCTTGTAACATCCTTTCCATAAGGCTTTGGAAAATGCCTGGTGCCACACTTACTCCAAATTGTAACCTTTTGCATTTGAAAGCACCTCTATGGGTTACAATGGTTTGGGCCTCTGCAGTTGCATCATCAACTGTTAACTGTTGATATGCCTGGGCCAGGTCCAATTTGGCAAGACTGTGCCCCGCCAGAGAATGTAATAAATGATGCACCACTGGAACTGGATATGCACTCTGTTGTAGCGCATGGTTCAATGTCCCTTGTAATCTCCGAGATTCTTACAGACCCATCAGCCTTGACTGGTGTGACTATGGGTGTCTCCCACCTGGAGTGGTCAGTGGGTTCTAAAACCCCTTGAGCTATTAGTTTATCTAATTGTGCATCAATTTTTTCCTTTAAGGCAAATGGAACCCTTCTGGGTTTTAAATGGATTGGTTGTACCTTGGGATCTAGATTGAAAGTGATAGGGGCCCCCAAGTACTTGCCTAATCCGTCGCTGAAGTCCTCTGGAAACTCAGACTTCATAGCCACTTTCCACTCAGTGTTGCTCACATGATTGATGCCAGTCACCTCGATGCCCAGTGGGTTGAACCATTCAAGTCCCAGCAAACTTGGGCGATCCTTGTCAACAATGGTCAGGGGTAGGCGTTTGGTGTGGCCTTTGAACTTCACATTGAATTCTCTTGTTCCAACTACTGGAATCTTGTTCCCTTGGTAGTCTTTAAGAGTCAATGCCTGCTTCTTGAAGTGAGTCTTCTGAATATCTGGTAACAGTCTTTGAATAGTGTCCCATGACACCATAGATAGGTATGAGCCTGAGTCCACTTCCATTTGGCAAGGCCTTCCTTCAATAAGTACCTTGACATGCACTTTTCTGTTATTTAAAGAAGATGAATGACCAATAGTTACTGTCTGATGAGTTTCATTCTTCCCATTTGCTTCTGTGCTGCACCCCATTTTCTCACTGAGGTTGTTTGGCTTGAATTCTTTGTCTTTGTTTGCAGCAAACTTCCTTCTGTTTGGTGGAGTTCTGGATGATTTGCAGACTCTTGCTAGGTGTCCTCTTTTTTCACAACGGAGGCAAATGGTGTCTAGAAACTTGCATTCAGTGCAGGGGTGGCTTCCCCCACAACCTCTGCAGTAGAAGTCTTGCCTCTTTCTTCCCAGGTCTTTTCTTTTCTGCTCCATTCTGAGTCTGTAAATTCCTTCCTCCACCTCACTGCAATCTGATTCAGAATCTAGTTCATCACAATGATTTGTGGTGGTCTTTTCCCCATCAGAATGGCTCATGGCCCTGTTCATCTTCCTCATGGCTGCTGCTGAGGATTTGGTGGCTTCTGCTGAAGATGCTTCTTCTATGGCTTCTTTCAGCATGATCTTAGGTTTCATTAATAACTTGCTCTGTAACACCTTGTCTTTAAGGCCCAACACAAAACGGTCGTGCATGGCCTCCTCTAAACTGTTGAATTTGCACGCACCCCCAATGTCTCTTAAACTTGCCACAAAGTCATTTACGCTTTCATTTTCCCTCTGATCACGACGATAAAATTCGTGTCTCTTAATGAGGCACGATACTTGTGGCGCGTAATGGGCTCTTAACAGCCTTTCCAGATCAGGCCATGCCATTACCTTCATGTCTGCTGCTCCCTCTAGTGCTTTCGCCATCTTGAAAACTGCTGGACCGCAGTACGTGAGAAATATCGCCCTCTTCCGCTGCTTGGAAATGGCAGCCAGATCGTTTCCCTCCAGATACATTTGGAAACGATCTGCATATGACTCCCAGTCTTCTGCCGTCGGATCGAACGGGGCTGGGGGGGTGTTCAGCGCAGCCATCTCGCTCTGCTTCTGTTCCACGTCGCCTTCTCTTCAGGGGAATCCCACTTTCGTCACCAGTGTTAAGTTTGCATAGAGAGGCAGACACGGAGTGCTTCAGCTCTTAAGTTTTATTGTGACTTCAGCTCAGAAGGGACCCAATTTGGCTTAGCCGAGGCAGCTATATATAGCCGGCTGCCTCGGCTGACAGCCAATCAGAGTGCAGGGTTTTCCCACACTTTTTAACCAACGATTTCAAACACTTTACAAGAACAACCAATCAATTCAAACTCTGCATACATAACAATCAGTAATTAATGGGGTTTCCAAGGAAGAGGGGAAAGCCTTACTATCATAATATAGAAGCATTCTCCAAAGCATTATTGCAGTCACAAACTTTTTACTCTCTGCATTTTTTTTAGTGGTCTGCCTTTCCTCTGTGGCATAATAGAGGGTTTAAACAGCTGTAGCAAACTTAGACTCCTTAGAAAGGTAACGTAATCCTTGATGGTACTCTTGAACTCATAGGCATCAGGACTTGGCTTTGTTCCAATCAACTCCAACCTTTGCATAAGGATTATGTAAGGCTCATTTTTCTGTGGAATGTAAGAATACACCTGGTATAGGTTAAAAAAAAGAGTCTGAACATTATTTAAATAAAGCACAAGCAAGATCCCAACATTTTTTGGATTATTGTAGGAATTAATTGTTATTAAAATAGGCTGAAAACCTTTGGAATGTTTTTCCTCTTGTTCTCCATCTTTTATTGCAGATATAAGAGGAGAGATTAGATTTGGGTTAAGATTATTTCCTTCAGGGAACATCTTGGACATGCTGGCCGTGTGGCCTACAGCTATTCATTGCCCTCTCTTCCTTTTAACAGTGTGCAGCAGAAACTTCAATAAGTAAGGACTAGACTTTAATCTTACCTATTACAGTTGCTAAGTAACTGTTACAATTAGAATGGAAATGAACAGGAAGGTCTGCTTCTTCTGATTCTCTGGAATCATGATGAGTACTTACATCCCCATCCTGTCCTTGTTATCTCTGCTTCCATACTACAGGGTCTTATTTTATAATAGGGTGATGATCCCAGATTTTGCATGCTTGGTGGAACTATATTTGATTGCTTTTCTTAGCAAATATAACCCGGATTAGTTTGTTACAAGCTTTTTAGCCTCTCATGGCAGCTCAGTTGTTAGAAGTGAACTTTACCATATAGATGAAGTTCGGCTTGACATGTAAGAAATCTAGCTTGAGGCAGTTTTTCATATTCTCCTGCCTGCAACTCAAAGAGTCTCAGAAATCAAATCTTCTTCTGATGTCCTGTGCTATTACTGATAATAATGTCCTAGGTTATCAGGAGGAAATTGAGAGAATAGGAAAATCTCATACATCTCCTAGCAATGAACTGTATTTTATGAATCATCATGCCAACCAAACCATTTCGTTCTCGGTGAGGCCCAGTCAGCATAAGCTTCTTACCAGATAAACTTTACAGAATAAAAGCTCAAAAGATGTCTTATAATGTATACCGCACTTGCAGCTGAAAAAGCAGCCACTCTTCTCATTCCTCATCATCCTTTTTAATGTCTAATCAAGTTCTCTATAAGTGCCAAAATTGTCCTCAACTACCTAAACAGCTTTCATGGATAGAAGTATACTTCCAATAAAAAGAGCCTAGGTGGTGCAGGCTATTAAACGCCTAGCACTTAGTTCCAGCTGCCTGCAATTATTGCAGGCTCGAATCCCACCAGGCTCAAGGTTGACTCAGCCTTCCATCCTCTCGGGGTAGGTAAATTGAGGAACCAAGATTGTTGGGGGCAAAAAGCTGACTTTCTAAAAATGCCGCTTAGTAATAAGCAGGCATATACAGTGGAATGAAGGCTATTGCTGAGCACATTGGGTTGTGCTCCAAACATTGTAAGCCGCCCTAAGTCTCCGGAGATGGGCGGCATATAAATATGAATTTTTAAAATGTTTGTCCTCCATACATAGGTGACAGTGTAAGTCAGGTACAGTGCCCTCAACTCAAGGAGATGTTCACACTCTGCATAATGCTTCAAGAGGATTAATGTAACTATAAACTGATGTCTCACTTTCATCCCATTTAATTGGCAGATGTGGGAAGATAGGAAACAAAATAGCATCCTATCGTGGATTTTCATCAACCCTGGACACCTTGGCATTTATTTATTTTTCTCTGCCATTGGTCCAGAATGTCCAGGCATAGGGGAAAATTAAGATGATATATTGAAGTAGCCTGAAGCATTTCTCCTCTTCAGTCCATATCTGGGGTTAATCAGAACAGTCTGTTTCAGGAGAGAGATTAAATGGGCAGAAAAGCTGAAAAATAACAAATGGTGTTTTATGAGAATCTGTGCTGATGGACAAAGCAAGGTGTGGAGTAGTAGCTTTGGAACCAATTACAGCTTGTTAAAACATTTCTCTCTTTTTCCCTGATGAATTATAGGATTCAATCTGCTACTGTTTTCTATCTTTGGGGATGTTTTATTGTGTCTTTTTTATTTGAGTCATCCTCCCCATAACAAAACAAAAAACAGTGGTAAATCACCTAACTCAATGATTAACCTGGACATTTAAGGAAGATTGATGGGAGATTTTGACATACCCAAGATGAATCTCATAGCTGCAATCCAGGATTCCACTGCCAATGACAGCAATCCACTTTCATTTGCTTTCCCAAATGATAAGCAAGAGAATCATAGGTAGCAACAGCAAAGGCACTTAAACTTACATACCGCTTCACGATGCTTTACAGCCCTCTCTAAGCAGTTTATAGAGTCAGCATATTGCCGCCAATAATTTGAGTCCTCATTTTACCGACCTCGGAAGGATGGAAGGCTGAGTCAACCTTGAGCGAGCCAGTCAGGATCAAACTGTGTGTGAGCAGTGGGCCGGTGCATGTGCACACATACATGCAGCTCAACTTGCACAGGTTGCACACTGTAGGGGGCATGCATAAGTGCACTAACGTGCCTACTGTCCCTGTCCTATTGTTTCTTTTATTTTTCTTATATGTATTCATTTCATGTATTCACAACTATGTTTATCCTTATACTTATTATCTTGTAAGCGATTGACTAAAATAAATAAATAAATAAATAAATAAATAAATAAATAAATAAATAAATAAATACATAAATAAATAAATATAAAGTCAGGCTGTGCACACGCACATGTACATGCTTGCCAGCCCATCACTTGTTTGGCCCAGTTCACCTTCCCCCTGACTCAGTCACCAAGTCACCAAGGTTTGTGACTGCTGTCTTAACAGATTTGGGTTCCCAGGTCAGGGCACATAATCTGATCTTCAGATTATCCTGATCTTTCAAGGGAAACTATTCCAGAGGGCAGGGCTGTGGCAGAGAAGTCACATCTCCTAGGCCCACCCCAGAAATGGGCACAATCAGAGGTTTGCAAGGGCCCTCCTACCCACAGCTGCCACCTGCTCTTCTAGGAGGAGTCCAGAAGGAACCCCAAATTGTGTATCAGGTCCATCTGAGACAAAGATACCCCATCCAAGACCAGAAGTGAAAGAATTTTGTCACCAAAGGGCCCAAATACCCTATTCAGTCCTGGATGGCTGTAAGCCCATTACACCCATCCAGGCCCCTAAAGCCTTCAGGAATTGGGGGATGACATCTATGGCATTGCTCAGTCATCCTGGCATGGAGACATAAAACTAAGTATCATATTCATACTTCGTTATGTCATCCCAAACTGTTGGATCACCTCATTCAGCAATATCTTGTAGATGTTAAATAGGAGAGGAGAGAGAACCAAGCCCTGAGGCACTGCATAAATTAGGGGCCAAGGGCTGGATCTCTTCCTCACTAGCAATCCTCCATCTATATTTTGAGAGACCCATAGCTTTGGGTGGAGCTGGCTGGCACTTTTAACAGTGTACATAACACCAGAGGTGATATTCAGCAGGTTCTGACCGGTTCTGGAGAACTGGTAGCAGAAATTTTGAGTAGTTCGGAGAACTGGCAAATACCACCTCTGACTGGCCCCACCCCCATTTACTATCTGCCTCCCAAGTCCCAGCTGATCGGCTGGGTCTTCTTTTGTTGCCCTGCACAGGAGAACAGAGCTGGAAAGCAGGTTAGTGGGTTGAGGAGGGAATAGGATTCTGCAGTAACCTTCCCCTGCCATGTCCACCACCCACGCCACACCCACCAAGCCACACCCATAGAACCAGTAGTAAAAAAATTTGAATCCCACCACTGCACATACCACTTCTGTCTGAGTCTGTTGATGGATTCTTTCTTTATTCATGTCGGAAGTACCTTTAATTTATAAGCATTCAACACTGAGCAAATAAGATAGATATAAAATATGTCATAAAATATAGCACACGTAAAAAGTATGTAAAATAGGTAGGATTAAAACTAGATTAACTAAATAGCATCAACAGGCCATGTTGAGAGCATTTTCTGTCACCAGAATGAGATCTTCCTCTGTACATGTTGAAGGACATCGTATACACCATAGCATATGTGAGATAGATTGTTCTTCTCTATAGTCACACAGAGTATCTTCTATTGGGAAGCTCCATTTTCTTATATTGTTGTTTGATCTTCCTACCCCAATGCACAGTCTATTTAGCAATTTCCATAGAGGCTAAATAAAGAACTTATACAAAAGCAATTTCTGTAGAGGGCAAGCTTGTTCTTGTCCATGCAGCAGACAATCATGTGGTAGTGCCCAGTTGCCCAGTAGCTTTTTTGCTCACCTTCTATAGTTCCAGGGCAGTCTGTGGTGGATGGTTGTTAGCAGGGTCAGAGGTTCTGAGGAAGCTGTTCCTAGATCTCAGTCTCAACTTGGAGATTGATGGCCATATCAATATAATGTTTCCATGGATGTCGCTTTAACCCACTCTTTCTATGCAGCACTTTTTCCAGAGAATTTTTAGAGGGGAAATACCAGATAGATAATGCAACTTTTGTATGCACCATGTCATCTTCTTGAGCCATCCTACATCCTACAAAATGTGTGGATGGATAATGAACAGGCTCAAGAAGAACACGTTGCCTATATCAGATGAATCATTTATTCATTTATTTATTTATTTATTTATTTATTTATTTATTTATTTGATTTGTCAATCGCTTACAAGATAATAGGTATAAGTATAAACATGAGTAAGAATACAGAAAATAGGTATGATTAAATGGGGACAATAGGACAGGGACGGGAGGCACAATGGTGCACTTATGCAGATCCCTTACAGATCTCTTAGGAATGGGGTGAGGTCAATAGTGGATAGTTTGAGGTTAAAGGAGTGGGGGTTTGAGGATGTAACTACAGAGTCAGGTAGTGCATTCCAGGCACTGACCACTCTGTTACTGAAGTCGTACTTTCTGCAATCAAGTTTGGAGTGGTTAACATTGAGTTTGTATCTGTTGTGTACTCTTGTATTGTTGCAGTTGAAGCTGAAGTAGTCATTGACTGGTAGGACATTGTAGCAGATAATTTTGTGTACTATGCTTAAGTCCAACCATAGGCAGAGTAGGTTCAAGATTGTCCAAGCCCAAAATTTCAAGCCTGGTGATGTAGGGTATTCTGTTGCGAGCAGAGGAGTGTAGTACTCTTCTCATGAAATACTTCTGGACTCGCTCAATTATATTAATGTCTGATATGCAGTGCAGATTCCAGACTGATGAGCTGTATTCGAGTATTGGTCTAGCAAAAGTTGTGTATGCCCTAGTTAGCAATTCAATATTTCCAGAGGAGAAGCTTCATAAGATTAGATTTACAACTCTTAATGCCTTTTTGGCAATGCTGTTACAGTGAGCTCTGGTGCTTAGATCATTAGATATGAGAACTCTTAGGTCCTTGACAGAGTGAGGGTCATCAATGAGGTCATATCCGCCTAGTTTGTATTTGGTGTACTTTTTTTTTTATTAATGTGTAGGACAGAGTATTTGTTGGTCAAGATTTGGAGTTGCCAAATGTTTGACCATTCAGACACATAATCAAGATCACTTTGAAGAACAGTAGCATTATCGGTGGTGTTGAATAGTTTTACATCATCCACAAAGAGGATGCAGTTGCTTATAAGGTGATCACAAAGGTCATTAATACAGAGTATAAAGAGTGTGGGTCCTAGAACGCTGCCTCGGGGGACACCGCTATTAACTGAAGCAGGGTTTGATATAGCGCTCCCTATTTTTACTATTTGTTGCCTGTTTGACAGGAATGCAGTAATCCACTTATGAAGGGATCTGGAAATGCCATAAGAGTTTAGTTTTAACAGTAGTTTGTCATCTACCACTGAATCAAAGGCTTTGCAGAAGTCTATGTAAATTGCGTCTATTGCTTTACCTTGGTCGAGTAGAGTAGTCCATATGTTTTTGCAGTGTAGGAGTTGTAGGTTGCACGACAATTTTTTTCCTGAAACCAAATTGTTTTTTGGAGAATAGGTTGTTTGACTTTAAGTGGAGGGTGATGAATTGGTTAATGATTGATTCCATGACTTTGCACATGACACAACACAGCGAGAGTGGTCTGTAGTTTTCAACCAGGCTGCTGTCACCCTTTTTGAAGATAGGGATGACCATAGCTAAGGACCATAGGTTCGGTAAGGAGCTGGTTCTGAATGATATATCATATATAATGCTTAGGGGTTCCGCTATGGCAGAGGAAAGTTTTTTTAAGAAGTATGCACATGATCCATCGGGGCCAATAGATAGGGATGGTTTTAGATTACATAGTGCCTTTTCTACATTATCTTCTGTAAAGTCAATATGTAGTAGATCATTGCAGTTAGTTGTGGTACGATTAGGAAATGCGGGGCATGAACCATTGCTGTTTACAAAGACTGAGCTGAATAATGTGTTGAAGAGGTTGGCCTTAACAGCTTCATCGCTGCAGTCTTTCCCATTTGGTCTCTTTAGAGGTGGGATGGTTCTTGAGTCTTTAAGTTTGGTGTTTACAAAATTGTAGAAAGCGCGGATAGATTTTGTACATAGGAGGTTTTCCTCCTGTTTGAAGTAATAATTTGTGCATTCTGCCTTTATCTGTCAGCATAAGGTGTTGTACTGGTTTTTAAAGTTTGCTGCGTAGCTAGTTTTGTTTTTACACCATAGTGATTTTTTTTAATTGGAATTTTCTTATTGTTATGGGTAATTTGTTTTTTTTAGGGGTTACTAATGGTACATATAGTTTAATGACTCTTTCAAGTTCAAGTAAGTCTTCTGTAGTATTACAGTTAGAGAACAGAATGTGCCAATCAAGAGATGATAGGTCAGCATCTATGAAATCATAGTTGGCTTTTTTGAAATTGTATTTTGGAGATCCATCATTATGATCTTCTTTGTGAGGGCGTAAATTGAGACAAAAGGTCACTGTTTGAAAAGGGTTCTTGTATTTGTAGGCCATAAATTGAGTTTGAGCTGTTGCAGAAGATGAGGTCGAGGCAGTTGTTGAGTCTAGTGTTGTTAGTTACTAATTGATCCAGTCCCAGTGTAGTAACGACATTGTACAGGGTTGTATGTATGGGTTTGGATGTACATTTGTTTAGGGTCCAATCTATAAGAGGTAGATTGAGGTCACCAAGGAAAATAAGAGGGTGTGGACAAGAGGTAGCCCACGTCAGCAGTGAAGTTTGTTTTCATGAACTATGTCACAATCAGGGGCTCTGTAGCATAGTAAGAAATGGATAGTAGTATTTAAGGACAGTTCACAGACAATGGTCTCTGGAAGAGCAAACTCCTGTGTAATTTGAATCCTTCTTAGATTTAGGGATTTTTTAATAGAAGATAGCAACTCCTCTACGGATTTCGCGATCTGACCAATACACATGATATTGTCTGACTGTGATAATGGAGTCTGGAAAAGATGCATTCAACCATGTCTCACAGACAAATATAATATCGAATGTGGCTGTGCTTAGTAACATGAGGAATTCATGCATTTTGTTTGCGAGGCTTCTTGCGTTGAGTAGTTTGCATTTTAGATATGTAGTAATGGGTCTGGAGGAAGTAAAGGGCGTGCATGCCTAATGTTGGATGTTGGGGTGGTGGTTATTGGGATGTAAGTTGAAGGTCTTGCTTTTGATACATTCTATGCAGTAGTCAATGTATAGATTAGTATTTCCTAGTCTTTTTTCTTGTAGTCTTTTGAGTTCAGAGCATAGTTCACGGGACCGTACACGTTGCTGTAAGTTTAGGTCAGGGCAAGAACAGAGATTCTTATGGTTGATGTTGCTCTTGGCAAATGAGTTTATAGCGTAAATGAATTTTCTTTTGCTTAATTCATTTTTGCAAACAACCCTGCAGGAGCGTGGGGCCAACGAGCCATCACTGTTTTTGAACTCTGGGCCGATGCAGGAAAGGTTGAGTATTTGATCAGGGGAAATGCTTGATAGCCACTGATGATGTTGCGGACATTTGTGATGTCATCATTGTCATTGTTGTCTTCTAGACCAAATAAGATGGCATTGGGGTGTTTCCATTCGCGCTCAATGGCTTCTTTGATGAGGATTCGGATATCATTATTTGTTGGATTTGTGGTTTTTTGTGGATTGGGTTGTGGTTGCGGTTGTTGCATAAACATGTGGTTTGCAGCTATTGGATGTTCGGTTTTTTTGTGTTGTGTCTTTTTTTTCAAGGTTAGTTAATCTTGTTTTTATAGTGTCCAGGGATTCTACTATGGTGTCAAGGGATGTTTTTCATGTTTCTAAGGTATCAACTCTTTCAAACAGGGCAATATTTGTCCAGTTTGGGTCTGCACGGTGGACAGAAATATGGAAACCCATGGTTGGGAGATTCTAGGAATTGAGCCATTTCCTTGGGTAATCCCAAGCAGTCGTGGTAAGCGTAATTGTCACATAGGGAACATTTGATGGAATTTTCATTCTCCTGTAAAGTTTTTTTTACATATAAGGCATGTGCAGGAGTCTTGTGGTTCATTGGTGGGGATTTCTTTCTTTTGGGGTTGTGGTTTGGCATTGAATATTTTTACTGGCATGGTGGGTTTGTTGAGATGGTTGGTTAAATTAAATTGTTCAATAAAACAAGATCAATAACCATATTGCACCAATCAATTAATTACAGTAATCATGCTAGTCAAGTAATTACACTAATTAGCAATCACCTAATCAATTAATTACACTAATCACTAATCAAACTGGTCAATTAATTTCACTAATAATTAAATTTTACTAATCAATTAAATTATACTGATAGGTAATTGTTGTGGCCCCGCCTCGTGAGCCTGTGCTGACAGAGGAAGAGGACCTGGATGATGAAGAGGAGGAGGAATGGGTAATGCCTTCCTCACCAGGACCTGCCCCCAGGACCTTCCTCCCTGGCAAGGCTCCTCCCAGGACCTTCCTCCTGGCAATGCCTCAGGTTTCTTCGGAAAGCCAAGAGGAACAGCCTGAGAGAGATGCATAGCGATGCGCCACGGCTGGGGAGTGAGGAGGAGGATTCCTGGCTTGATCCCAGGCAACGTCGGAGGGAGAAAGGTCAGCAGCAATGTAGGAGGCGTGGGAGGGCCAGAGATTGAACTGGACCACACCCCACCAGGTATAAAAGTGCGTGTCCCTACGCTGCAAACTCTGTACATGACAAAGTGTGGAATAAGCCGAGAATTCTGTCTGTGTTGTGGTGCCTGCTTTGGTTTATGGACTTTGGGAATAAATCTTTCCTTCTGTGAGTAATTCATTTCTTGTCAGCTCCGAATTTGGCAGTGAGAGCCTGGGTGACTGCCAACACTCTTATTGGGAGAGATAACTTGGATTTTGGAGACAGGCCAGCGTGACTCTCTGTGCTAGTGTTGCTGCCAAGTTCCTTACCTTCTGGGGAAGGGAAGGGGAGACAGAACAGGTAATCACATTATTTGCACTAGACATTCTAATCACACTAATCAATCAAACAAACAATTGATAAATTATTTTAGAGAAATTATTATAGAGAAATTATTTTATAGACATCATTATCTAATCATTGATATATGTCTTGAGGTAATAAAGTTATAAGTTTTGAGGTAATGAAGTAATTGGTGTTATAAATATTGAAGTAATGAAATAGTAAGTCAGCAAGTAAAGGGTTATTGCTCTACTGGCTGTCTACTGGCTGTTGCTGGCTGCTGTTATCTGATCCACTTTGTATAGCTGACTCCCTTCTCAGCTGACAGGAAATCTCCACTCAGGGAGTCTTTGCCCAGGGAATCTTGGTGAGGTAGAGCTGGAAGGCACGTGGTTTCTTTTTGTTTGAAATGACTTCAAAGTGATTGATTTTTGGTGAGGTACAGGTTGTTGGAGATTAGTAGTGAAAGAGTTTATCCTTGGCTTATTCTTAAAGTTTAAAACTAAAAGTTTAAAGTAAAGAGCCCCTTTCTAGCTCAGAATCGTACTCCTTATCCACTTTCAGCTCAGAATTGCGTTTGCAGCCTGCTCTCAGCCCTCTTCCAGATCTTCCAGATCAGAATCGTGCTGTTCTCAGTCCCTCAGACTCCACTGATTTCTATCAGATTACGGTGTCCCTGTTGGCTCTTTGCTATCGGCTTCTCTCCAATCTCCCTCACTCTCTGCTGATCACAGTATAGCTCTCGAAGCTCAGAATCATGTTGCTAAGTCTCCTTCCAGTATCAGCTGGCGCGACTGGATATTTATTTTTTATTTTTTATTTATGGGGCACAGAATTCAATCTCCCTCTTGGAGATCTTGCTCAGAATTCGATCTCTCTTTTGCCTATCAGTTGGCTATCGACTTGGTCTCATTAGGATTTTTATTCAGTCTCAGCCTCCCTTTTGGATCTGCAGGCCAGCTATCCACTATCAGTACCTCTCGGTGCTTCTTGCCATGGTTCCGCTGACCCCAGATCCCACTCCTACCTTAATAGTTAGTAGATGATTGAAAAACTATCGGAGAGTAATTCACAAGGGCTGCTGCTGGTGGCCATCTTTGGTGAATCAGTATAAATTTTACTTGCTATAATATTGTTATTGTGCTACGAGTGAGAATGCAGATGTCAAATGCTATTATTTTTATTTTCCTTTTTCATGATAACATGCCATTCGTTGCAAAATAAGATCAAAGGCTGTTTGAGGGTAGGGCAGAGAGAGACTTAAACAACTACAAATATTTCAACAGCAGCTGAAGAGCCATTCGCCTGGAATGCTACAGTTAATATCCCTGCAATTTCTGCACCCAACACAATTTGGGTTGACTTCAATAATCCCAGTCAATATTAATTTTTTTTAATATTGTTTCAACTGATACAAATTATACATGTAAATTGGCTGTCCTAAAAAGGCAAATATGTAGAGAGCAAGGGGCTTGCCATAAGAAGCTAGTCTAATTTAAGCTTAATTTAAGACCAGCCCTCTGTTACTGTTTAACATTTCATACAGAAACAAGGAAAGAAGGAAAGAAGCTGAATAAATGCTTGCTTTGCTTTTCAGCACATAAAGCCAAGAAACCAGCTGCCTGAAAAATAATACGGAACTTTGACGCAAGTTGTTAGTGGAGGAACTGTGCTTTCTGTAGGTTAGGAGAATCTGTTAAAGCTCTCGGCTTTCTGCTGTAGCCAGAAAACAGATGGATTGCTAAAAAGTTCTCCCATCAGGACCACAATTCCAACCTATTCAAATTACTTGTTTTAATAGAATAGGATCCTATAACACTGGATTGCAGGCTACTTCCTTATAAGAATTTTTAATTATAAATATTTTAGGAATGTAGAAGAGGTTTGGGGTTTTTTTTATTTGTATGTTTGGGAGTGAAGGGCTGGATACGGAGCTACCAGAATAGGGGATTTCATTGCAGGGTTTGTGTGCACTGTGGATTGCACAGGTCATGATTGAGGAACAGATGAGAAATAATGATACTGAGAAAGGAATTGCAAGAGGAGATTTAGGACAACATTTTAGTAATGATGGTTGGGAGCTGCTTGTGCTTGATCTTTTATTTTAAACAAACTCTAGAGACCAGCAGCCAAAGTGCTATTATAAAATGCAGCTCACACAGATGTTGCTGAATCCACCTAACAGGGCAAGGTGTAATAGTAAGTGAGAAAGACCTTGGGAAAAAGGGCAAAGAGATGCTGCCTAGATAAGAGACAGAATAGCCTCCCACTAGGCAGTAGGCAGGGAAAAAGGCTCAGAAGGGACCCTCCTTAGTTTCTTGGGGAATAAATTGGACAGGGGGTAAAGAAGGGGGAGAAGTACTTTCAGACTTGCCAGATTCTGTCAATGTAGCTTTACAAAAAAAAAAGTAGGATTGGTTTATCTGGTCGTGTTTCCTGCCTTGTCTACCTGGTATAGCTGACACATGGGGCTTGCCCTGACTTCCAATAAACTTTTGTAATTTAAATTCCTGGCTTTGAGCTATAAAGGTGTGTGTATCTTTATTGCCCAAATACCTTCACAATCACATTTTCCAGATAGAATCAATCCAACTAAATCCATTGTCCTGGGAGAAGCTGTTGGCTGTACCCCAGGGGCTGATGCTCAAAGATGCCTCATTTTATTGAAGTTTGACCATGGATGTTTTATATTGTCGATAACCAACAGGAATTCCAATAGATTACGGTATGCAAGTTAAGTCAGGAAAAACAAAGAAAGAGGAGGATCTCGGAATTCTTATGTCTGGAGACTGATCTTGAGATACTTTTAAAAATATAAGTGCATGTTCTACTATACCTATGTAGGAAGTTAGCATCCACCCCTCTCCTAGAAAAATGAAATATTTTAGGATATACTGAAAGGGTAGAATATTTCCCATAAAAAGAGAAGTAGAAACTCAGAGAGGCAGAAATTCAGCTCTCCCACCCTTGCCAATGGGGTCATTAAGGCCTGGGCCAGAGTATTTTACATAACAAAGGTAACCAACTCACCACATGGCCCGGGAAGATTACATCAGCCAGCACTCAGACAAAGTCTTATAAAGGTAGCTAAGACCCTTGCCCCCTGGGAGTCTGACAGGCAATGGGATACATTTCTTACACAAGAACAAGAAACACTAAGGTGGTGGGGGCCAAACAGAGGGCATAAAACTCAGGCACTCTCAGCATCTCAGCCCTTTTTCCTTTCTTTCTTCACTCAACACCTTGAAGCATGTGATTGCCTTTTTCTTCACCCAGCCATGTGGTCCTGTCTACCACTAAACCTTCTTTCCAAGCAACTGTTATGATTCTAGTGTCTTTTCCCCCCACTTGGAACAGAACCCAGAAGGATATTTCTTCCAGCACCTAGTTCAGGAATGTGGAGGCACAGTAATATGGAATGAACACAGTCTCAGGGTTTAGATGTGTTCCTAGGTGGCAAGCCTATTCATATTTATTTAGACCATTTTGATTCACTATACTCTCCCCATAAAATTCACTATACTCTCCCCACAATAATCACAGTTTCCATTATTTATTCTTTTCACCTAGTAATTGCCATAAGCAAATTCTGTTGATGCAAGAAGCATTTCAGAGAATTCGCCGACAAATAACACTCCGGTTCTTGGGATCTTTAAATGCTGCAGCATTTATTCTAGCAAAGACTCTTCCCCCCTTTTTCAGATGTGTAGAGAATATTGTCTTGAGAGAGGAAAATTTATATTCACGTGGTTGAGATAGGTGCAGACAATTATATCAGAAGAAAATGAAATCAGTGTTGTTGAGGAACGTCTGATTTTGGCTCCTGATCTTGGGTCATTCTGGACCCACTTTGCCCATTGAATTGCTGTCCTATATAACATAGCATGTCTGAAAAAGGGCCAAAAAATAGCATAAAAAGCTTACTGGGATTCTGCTATCACATTATAGCAACAGCAATAGCACTTAAACTTATATACTGCTTCACGGTGCTTTACAGCCCTTTCTAAGCAGTTTACAGAGTCAGCATATTGCCCCAACAATTTGGGGCCTCATTTTACCCATCTCGGAAGGAGGGAAGGCTGAATCAACCTTGAGCCTGGTGAGATTTGATCTGCCAAATTGCAGTCAGCCAGCAGTCAGCAGAAGTAGCCTGCAGTACTGTACTCTAACCACTGTACCACTGCAATATGTGTCTCTTCTGCTTCTTCAGTTTCTGTGGAAGACAAGTTAGCATGATATGGTAGGCAAGGCTTTTCTACTGAAGTTAATATCTTGAAGTTTGTCTACAATTTTAAATAAGGTTATCTAGGACCACCACCACCCACAATCCAGATTTCATATATCTATAGAGGTATTAGAGTATCAAGAATCAATATCTGTGATTATGTTGCTATATAAATCTCCCTACATTATGCATTCATGTTCAGAATTTCCTGGAACTTTGGTTAAAAAAATGTTATTTCAGTATGTTTTCTTAGCTGGCAATAGGAAGACAAATTAGGATCTTTTCTTGGCCAGCAGTTCTAACACTCCAACCATCTATCTACTGAGTTCATAAAGGTTTGGAGACATTGTTTCTATTTTTCTTCTCTTAACTGTAATCAGTCTGTGAAGCGTTCTGCATAATGGATGAGAAGTCACATATCTCATGTGGAATTTTTGTACTAGAATAGCAGTCTTCCCCAGAACAGTGCAAATCTGATAATGTTCAACTTGAATAATTGGTATAGTTTAGATTGAAGATCCAATTCAATTTAGACTTCTAAACCAATTGGGAAATTGGGAAATCGGTATGATTCACACATCCAAATTGTTTCAGTTTGATTCAGGCTTTGAACTGATCTTTAATAATGTTTTTGCCCAAGCACATAAATTGTCAAAATCATTTGTAATCATCAGGTTCAGTTTGATGAACTGAGTCTTTAAATAACATATTTGCACAGTTCTATCTGGCATAGGATGTCAACCCTCAGAATTCCCAACACAGTATACCTGGGGGATACCAGATTGGGAAAGATTATTTATTAATCCGGTGTGATGCTGCCTAGTTCCAAACAATGCTGGGTGGCTTGCAAAACACCAACACAATATAGCAGAAGCAAACAAAGCCAAAAGAAAAACAAGGAAAAACATAGAAGAGCAAGAAATAACATTCCACCTATAATTAACATACAACAAATGGGGCACCAACCACTCTAGCCAAGGACTAGGAACAACAGCCAGTTCTTTATGGACCTTCAAAATACTAATGGGGGCAGTAGCCTGGATCTCAGAGGGAACCTCATTCCACAAGGCTGATGCTGCAACCAAGAACAAGACATTGTTTAAACAAAATAACCCATGGTGTGCTAACCTTGTCATCTCAAATCAACTGGGCAGTTACCATAGGAGATAGGTGTCCCTCAGTTGATACAGATATTATGCCTCTTGTATGCAAGTGTACAATCTTCTATATGTGCTGTATTAACTGCCTATATATAGTGATGCACAAAGAGTCATGGTGGCACAGTGGTTAGAGTGCAGTATAGCAGGCTAACTCTGCCCACTGCCAGGAGTTCAGTCCTGACCATTTCCAAGACTCAGCCTTTCATCCTTCTGAAGTCTGTAAAATGAAGACCCAGACTGTTGGGTGCAATATGCTGACTGCTTAGGGGGGGTTGTAAAGTCCTGTGAAGCTGTCTAAGTGCTATTGCTATTGCTATACCATTTATATGTACCCTCTAATGTTGCAGTTGTTAGAAATAATGTAAACAAGTGGACTACTCTCCTTATTCAGAGCAGATTTATACTCTAACTGAATCTAAATAGGATTGAACTGTAAATCCACAATTTCTAGATTATAAGGCATCATGGAATGGTTGCAACTGAAGTAGATTGAAGACGTTTCCCATTGATTTGCATTAAGGGCCTTTGTAGATAGGATCAGCCAATCTCTGAAATAAACTTTTCAAATGACATATTTGTTACCAAACACATAAATGACAAGAAGCCAAATCCAGTGTTATTATGTTTCTTAACTATCACTCCTTAATACGGTAGGATATTTCTCAGTTGAGTGAGCTGTACGAAATCTGAAGAAAGGATTTCATGGAACACTTCTTCCTAAAAGGTGATTAAAAAATTTATTCTCACCAAAGTTTCTGGATCAATTTAATTGTGTAAATAGCTGTGGCACTGAGATCCACCCTAAGGGTATTTCTTTAATGATTCTCAGACAACTCCAGCATCCTCAGAGCTAGACTTGTATGGCCACTCTATGAAAAACTGAAAGAAAATAATAACCCTGCTTCAAGGAGCAAATAAATAGTGCTGGTTTTCCTTACTTTCTTTTTTCTTTTTTAATCATTTAGCAGATTGGTGGTTTTTATTGAAAAAAAATTTCCCTCTTCTTCAGGGCAGAAAAATACACAGCTAAGCCAAGTTGCTGTCACCTTTCCATACTTGTTAATAACATCTACCAAACAGTCACACGAGACTGTTCCGGTCTCATAGCCAACCCTGTTGACTAATGGAAGTTGTTGTAACATCATCACACTTGTCATGCAGTCTGGCTATTAAACTGACTGCAGGAGCCAATGCCATCTGAAGCAGTTTCTCTGAACAAAAATGGTAACAAACGATGTCAAGCTGTCACCTCAATTGGACATTGCTGTTTGGTCTTGTCATTGCTAGCCTCCCCCACCCTCACCCCCCATAATATTCTCACATTCTGTTTCTCATTTCCTTTCCCAGAACTGAGCCATATGTTGACTATATACAGTAATCCCTCTTATGCTAAAAGTTATATTTAGCCAACTTAGCAAGAGAGGTCTGAGCTGACTAAAAGGTTCATTAGAAAGCCTGTGGATCTTTCTCCATTGACAGGAATTGATTGCTCTCATCTTCTCCAAGAGAGGGCTTTTTTAACCCATAAAGGTAAAGGTTCCCACCGCACATATGTGCTAGTCATTTCCGGCTCTAGGGGGTGGCGCTCATCTCCATTAAAAAACCGAAGAGCCAGCGCTGTCCAAAGATGTCTCCATGATCATGTGGCTGGCATGACTTACCTTGCTGAAGGCGCACAGAACACTGTTACTTTCCCACCAAAGTGGGCCTTATTTTTCTACTTGCGTTTTTACATGCTTTCCTTTCGAACTGCTAGGTTGGCAGAAGCTGGGACAAGTAACAGGTGCTCACTCTGTTATGTGGTGCTAGGGATTTGAACTGCCAAACTGCCAACCTTTCTGACTGACAAGCACAGCATCTTAGCCACTGAGCCATCGCATCCCTCCTTTTTTTTAACCCATAGTACCCGTATTAAGTCCCACCTTAGAGGAATGTGGCACATAATTTTAAAATCTTTCTTAAAATTCAGGCCCTGCGAAGGCTTTGTAGAAAGCCTGGATAAATGAGAGGCTTTCTTATACAGGTAGTCCTCAACTTAAGACCACAATTAAGCCCAAAATTTCTGTAGCTAAGGGAGACATTTATAAAGTGAATTTTGTCCCATTTTCCTACCACAGTTGTTAAGTGAATCACTGTAGTTGTTAAGTTAGTAATGTCATTATTAAATGAACCTGGCTTCCCTGTTGATTTTGCTTCAGAAATCAGAAGGTTGCAAAACGGGCTCAAATGACCCTGGAACACTCCAACTGTCATATATATAAACCAGTTACCAAGCACCCAAATTTTGATCATGTGACCATGAGGATGCTGCAACAGTCATATATGAAAAATGGTCATAAATCACTTTTTTCAGTGCCGTTGTAACTTCGAACAGTCACGGAATGAACTGCTGTAAGTCAAGGTTAAGCATTCAGATCCATGCTCTGGACAGTGCTTGG
Organism: Naja naja; assembly: GCA_009733165.1. Taxonomy (NCBI): domain Eukaryota; kingdom Metazoa; phylum Chordata; class Lepidosauria; order Squamata; family Elapidae; genus Naja; species Naja naja. The sequence continues at coordinate 200,190,839 of CM019148.1, read as the reverse complement.
TGATTTCCAAGGGTTAAAGTGAACCCTGTTAATTTCTAACCTACTTGTTTGAAGTGCCCTTAGGAAATATCCAGAGTCTGTTATGAACTTACTTCTTCCACAAATCTACCTGAAAGTACAAACAAACCTTAAGATTTCAAAAGCTTAAATTGACTAGGGCTGAATTATAATGATTTACATTGGTGTATTGCCTTTTCTAGAGGCTTGGATAAAGTCTCCCTTAATTTTATACCCACATCAACTCTGTGGGGGAGGTAGGCTAGAAGTGGAAGTCTGCTTCAATTCAACACAGGTCAAAATCAAGATTTAGTAAAATCAAGCTTCCTACAGCTTTCCTGAACTGCAAAAGTGAATCCACAAAGATAGCACCTTTTGTTTCTTCTTAATGCACTGAGATGATTTTTTTTCTGTAACTGCATTTTTAAAGCTCTAGTTAATTTTGCTTTCAGTTGCACTTTAACAACCAACTTTTGCTTTAATACGACTTGGCTTGCATCAATTCCATTTTCTCTGTACAGTTCCTTGCACCCTCCAAGGATGGTTCCAACAAACTGGAAATAGGTAAAGTTGTACATAGTTGTAAGTGAAATGAAAGCCAAAACACCATGGTAAAAAGTTTTCTTCATTCAAACAATTCCTGCAAATTGAATGAGAGAGAGTCTGCATTTTTTTTCCTTTTACAACCCTGTAATCCTTTCATTAGTGGGATAGAGTCAGGGTGACTGAATGGAGCTGAGCATTGACTGACCAGATGCCCTTCCTGACACCTGCATGGAGTTCACAGCAGATATTTTCTCTTTGTGCCCTGATAGAGAAACTTCTATTTCTGCCTAGGATTGAACTCTCAGGCTCCCAAATGTGAGGCAAGCATCTTCACCTATAGACCACTTCACCACTCAAATGAGAGATTCTGCATAATGGTTGGAATCTCAGACTACAAATAGGAAAAAGCCTTCTTTAAATTCTTACTCAGCTAGGAAGGCTACTAGAAGAGTTGAGATCAGTCACTACCATTCAGTTTAACCTATTTCCAAGATTGTTGTGAAGATGAAATTGGGGAGAATCATGAACACAACTTGAGCTTTGTGTAGAAAAGGTGAGTACAAATGTAGGGCATAATAAATATAACTTGCACAAAATGCAAAGTCATTTGCATTTTTCCTTGTAAGAATACAGTAGACTTAAGTCCAAAGCAACATCATTTTGTTAAAGGTAGCTAAGTACAGATACTCACCATCAGACTCATATTACTTCACTGGATTGTATTGAGCAATTTCACATTAGAGGTGAATGAAGAACATTTGAAGGGCTGCAGTTGGATTTTGGGGGCATGGGGGAGGGGGAAACCAGGCAATGGTGCAGATGGGTGAACCTTTATCTCTCAGGTGGGTAAGGGAAATGTTTTTTTTTTTAAAATAACTTTTTGTTTCTTTTTAGTTATTACTAACCTATTTTAAGCCTACACAACAGTTTTGGAAAAACCTGCCAATAATACCAATATCAATAGCATTCAGAATTATATATCATTCGACAGTGCTTTACAAGCCTTCTCTAAGCAGTTCACAGAATCAGCATATTGCTCGAACAATCTGGGTCCCCATTTTACCAACCTCAGAAGGATAGAAGGCTGAGTCAAGCTTGAGCCAGTCAACAACAAACTCCTGGCAGTCGGCAGAATTAGCCTGCAATCCTGCATTCTAACAACTGTAGCTCTCTGAGCCAATAATGTTGGGATATTATGGTTTTCTGGGGTTTCATCAAACAAAAAATTGCAGTAATAAGTTGAGGTAATAAGTTGAAATGCCAGGCTGGCTAATTTTTGAAGAACCTACATATGCCTCCCTTCCCTCTTCTGTTATAATTTGCCTTGCATCACTACCAACAAAATCCATTAAAGATGCCACCAGACAAAGCAATTACATCTTTTCTTTTTCTCTGGAAAGCAAAGTATAGGAGAGATAAAGAAACATGAGAAGTTTACAGGGTATTCAGATAACATTATCTGGATTCCTTGAAAATTTTCATGACTAATATGCATAACTGCCATCAACACAGCATAAATGTTAGCAGGAGAAGAGCTGAAAGCATCTTGAGACAAGGAAAGCAACCCAAGGCTCCCAATCCCTTCTGTGATTTTGGACTCTAATCATGCCACTATTTTTCAATCTCCATCTCAGAGATGGAGTCCTCTGAGCCCGAAGAGGTAGACCTGATGTTGTCAGCTTGGAAAGTCACACAGGTGAAGCAGCTCTGAGAGACAGATGGGGCCTGACTCAGCAGCAGATGGAGAGCAACTCAGACAATGAGAGGCCAGATCTTGATTTGGTGCCAGGTCCAAGAACATGCCAACCACTAAGGAAGCCAAAGCAAATGCACACAGTCATCTCAAGAGGAAAGGATAGCATATCCCCTAATTAAGGCATGCCAACAACTTGGGACACAGACAAAAGATTTTTCTTTTGCCATTGTTTTCTTCAAAAATGCCTGCAACAGAAAACTCAACTGTTTGGATGGGATTATGTCAACCCATAAATACATTTTACATTCCAGTAAAGGGCCATTCTGAACCTTATCCATTTTGGCATCACTGAATCTGCAAGTTCCAGTTCTTCCCTATCCATTGTATTTTCTAATCTCCTACCTGAAGGTCATAGCGGCACTACATAGTCAACCTTGGCTGATCTAAAAAAAACTAACTAAAGAATGGATCTGGTTATTGCCAAGGTGGTGTTGAAAGAAATATCCTTCTGGGTTCAGTTCCAAGTGGGGAAAAAGACACTGGAAACATGGAGGCTGCTTGGAAAGTTTAATGGTGAACAGGACCACATGGTCTGGAGCTCCAGAGAAAGATGATCACATGCTTGAAGGAGAAGATCAAGAAAAAAGGGCTGAGGTGCTGAGAGTATCTGGGTTTTATAACCTTTGTTGGGATTTGAATTGAAGCTTGTTTCTAATTGGTTGTCAGACTCCCATGAGGGGCAACTCTGTAGGCTGTCCTGAGTTCCAAGCTTGGTTGACCCTTGCTGGATGATCTATGCCCTTAAAAGGGCTTTTGGCAATTGCTATAGCTTTACCTGGAGACCTTTCTTATGTAAAGTATTCTGGCTCAGGCCTTAATGGCCCATCCATTAACAAAGGTGGGGGTGAGATTCTGCTTCTGGGGTTCTACTCTTTTTAGAAGAAATATTCTGCCTTTTAAATATCTACCAGAATACTTCATTTTTCTAGGAGAGTTGGGTGCCAACTTCTACAGTGGAAAATCATAAGGCAGTTCCAGGCCTGTAGACTGGATTGGAGTGAGGTGGGATGGGAATGGAAGAAGGCAAAAACAAACCACAGTAATATTGCTGTTAAGCCAAAAAAAAAATTGGACACTTGCAAATAGTCTCAAGGAATAGCACTTAGCACTTAGATTTATATACCACTTTACAGTGCTTTACAGCCCTCTCAAAGCGGTTTACAGAGTCAGCCTATTGCCCCAACGATCTGGGTCCTCACTTTACTGACCTCGGAAGGATGGAAGGCTGAGTTAACCTTGAACCTGGTGAGATTCGAACTGCCAAATTGCAGGCAGCTGACAGTTAGCAGAAGTAGCCTGCAGTACTGCATTCTAACCACCGCGCCACTGTGGCTCAGTTGAATTGAACTGATCTCAGGGGAGGTTTTCTTTTATTTTCCTCATGAAAATGTCAGATGAACTCAAAAACTTGTACAATCCTTTGTGTTGTTTCAATTGATTCTAATAAAGAGTTAACCAGCTGTAGATTTTATAACTACAGGTAATCCTCAGGGCCACAATTGAGGTAAGTGGTTGTTAAGTGAATGGTTGTTAAGTGAATCTGGCTTCCCCATTGATTTTGCTTATCAGAAGGTTACAAAGGAGGATCACATGACCATGGGACACCTCAAGAATCATCAATATGAGTCAGTTGACAAGTGTCTGAATTGTGATCACGTGACCATGGCAATGCTGAACAGTTGTAAGTATGGAAAATGATCATGTCACTCTTCCCAGTGCTGTTGTAACTTCAAGCAGTCACTAAATGAACTGTTGTAAGGCAAGGACTACCTGCAATAAGCTAGGAATGAAATGCCCAAAACTCATTTGAAACGAACATATACTGAACATCTTGATTCAAAACTCTGTCAAAGAACAAACAATCAATTTAAAAATTTAAAGTTTAAACGTGAAAGCCACCTAGCATATGGAATAAATACTCATGCTATTTGGCATTTGTTTCCCATCCACGGTTGATCATTTGTTTTTGTTTTTCTCTCTAGCTATGTAGGCAGCTTCCCGCCCCAACCCCCAAGTATCAAATGGCCAAACTTTCCTTTCAGGAAATATCTGGAATCCAATGCATGTGAATGGCTCCATTGATGTGAAATTCAGTATTAGAAATCATCAGATGAATCAACTCTTAACTGAATCTGTTAGAATATAATCTCTCAATAATTATTGCGTTGCTTTTCTTTCCCACATATTAGACCTGGGCATTTTACGGCCTGCGGCAGAGGTGGTATTCAGCAGGTTCTGACCAGTTCTGGAGAACCGGTAGCAGAAATTTTGAGTAGTTCGGAGAACCAGTGGTAACCTTCCCCCAGGAGTGGGAAGGGAATGGAGATTTTAAAGTATCCTTCCCCTGCCACACCCACCAAGCCACACCCACCAAGCCATGCCATGCCACGCCCACCAAGCCATGCCCATAGAACCAGTAGTAAAAAATTTTGAATCCCACCACTGGCCGGTGGGCCATGTCTGGTCCTTCTGCTGCCCCTGTCCAGCCTAGAGTGATGGGGGCTGTGGAGGCAGGATGGTGGGGCGGGGGCAGGGCACAAACAGCAGAAATAGGGGAGTTATGGCAGGGGGGGTGGGGCAGCAGTCCCATCCCCTGCAATGCCAGTTTCCTATGTGGTTTCTTGGGGAAATGAATTGCCCACCCCTGCCATATACACTTTACTATTGTTGCAATCTAGGAAAAGAAGAAAAAAATATAAAATCAATATATCAATATAGAATTCAGGGAAAAGGAAGTGGATGGAAAGGGGGTAGCTCAGATGAACCTTCTCTTCCTTGCCTTTTAAACAGACACAGCAGATAGCAAAGTTTTTTTTTCTCAAAGTGAAAGTATTTGCTTGAGTGCTAGCAGGCAATAGACAGCAGATTATAAACGCTGACATTTTCCTAACTGTTCCCTTGTTCCTTAAAATTGCATTTCTTGTGAATGACTTACAGGGCTTCCATGAATTAATAAATATCTCTCTACCTCCCGTCACGAAAACAAGAATGTTTCTAAGGTTCTCCTACATATCATACACCTACGCACTCCACATATTTGTTGTTATGTATGCAGGTTTTAATGTCATTGGTTAAGTTTGAACTGTTCTTGTAAAATGTCAGAAATGATTGGTTTAAAAAGTGCAGGAAAACCCTGCACTCTGATTGGCTGGCAACTGCGGCTGCTGGCTATAAGTAGCAGCCACAGACCAGCCAAGTCAGGTCTGTTATGAGCTGTAGTCACTAATAAACTCTTCACTGAAGCACTTCGCATCTGACTCTTCATGCAAATCTAACACTGGCGACGAAGTTGGGATCCTTCCTGAAGAGAAGACAATGCGGAAAACAAGCCGAGAGAGATGGCTGCGCTGAACACCCCCCCAGCCCCGTTCGATCCGACGGCAGAAGACTGGGACTCGTATGCAGATCGTTTCCAAATGTATTTGGAGGGAAACGATCTCACCGACATTTCCGACAAGCGGAAGAGGGCGGTCTTTCTCACGCACTGCGGTCCGGCCGTTTTCAAGATGGTGAAGGCATTGGCGGGAGCTGCAGACGTGAAGGTAATGGACTGGCCCGATTTAGAAAAGTTATTAAGAGCCCATTCACGCCACAAGTATCGTGCCTCATTAAGAGACACGAATTCTACCGTCGGGATCAAGGGGAAAGCGAAAACGTTAATGACTTCATGCAAGTTTAAGGGACATTGGGGGTGCATGTGAATTTATCAACTTAGAAGAGGCCATGTGCGATTGATTTGTTCTAGGCCTAAAAGACAAGGTTTTGCAGAGCAAATTATTAATGAAACCTAAGATCACGCTTAAGGAGGCCATAGAAGAAGCTTCTTCAGCGAAGCTACCAAGTCCTCAGCAGCAGCCATGAAGAAAATTAACAAGGCCACAAGCCATCCTGATGTGGAAAAATCCACAACAACCCATTGCGAGCAAATAGATTCTGATTCAGACTGTAGAGAGGTGTGAGGAAGGAATTTATAGACTCAGAATGGAGAAGAAAAGGAAAGACCTTGGAAGAAAGAGGCAAGACTTTTATTGCAGAGGTTGTGGGGGGGCACCCCCGCACTGAATGCAAGTTTTTTGATACCATCTGTCTCTGTTGTGAAAAAAGAGGTCACCTAGCAAGAGTCTGCAAATCATCCAGAACTCCACCAAGCAGAAAGAAGTTTCCTGACAAAGATTTCAAACCTAACAACTTCAGTGAGAAAATGGGGCGCAATACAGAAGCAAAAGGGAAGAATGAAACTCATCAAACAGTCACCATTGGTCATTCTTCACCCTTAAGAAGCAGAAAAGTACATGTGAAGGTACTAATTGAAGGAAGGCCTTGCCAAATGGAAGTGGACTCAGGCTCCTATTTATCTATGGTGTCATGGGACACTATTCACAGGCTACTTCCCAACATTCAGAAGAAGCATTTCCAGAAGCAAGCACTGACTCTTAAAGACTACCAAGGGAACAAGATTCCAGTAGTTGGAACAAGAGAATTCATCGTGAAGTTCAAAGGCCACACCAAACGTTTGCCCCTGACCATCGTGGACAAAGACCGTCCAAGCTTGCTGGGACTTGAGTGGTTCAATCCACTAGGCATCGAGGTGACTGGCATCAATCACGTGAGCAACAGTGAATGGAAGGAGGCCCTGAAGTCTGAGTTTCCAGAGGTCTTCAGCGATGGATTGGGCAAGTATATGGGGACCCCTATCACTTTCAACCTAGATCCCAAGGTGCCCCAATTCGCTTAAAGCCCAGAAGGGTCCCATTTGCCTTAAAGGAAAAATTGATGCACAATTAGATAAACTAATAGCTCAAGGAGTTTTAGAGCCCACTGACCACTCCAGGTGGGAGACACCCATAGTCACACCAGTCAAGACTGATGGGTCAGTGAGAATCTGTGGAGACTATAAGGGGACATTGAACCATGCGCTTCAACAGAGCGCATATCCAGTTCCAGTGGTGCATCATTTATTACATTCACTTGGCAGGGGTACAGTCTTTGCCAAATTGGATCTGGCCCAGGCATATCAACAACTAACAGTTGATGATGCCACTGCAGAGGCCCAAACCATTGTGACTCATAGAGGTGCCTTCAAATGTAAAAGGTTACAGTTTGGAGTAAGCGTGGCACCAGGCATTTTCCAAAGCCTTATGGAAAGGATGCTCCAAGGACTGCCAGGGGTAGTGCCTTACTTTGATGATGTGTTAATCTCTGCTGAAAATGACACTCAGTTACAAGAGAGACTCAGAGAAGTCCTTACCAGATTCAAGAAAGCGGGGTTAAAAGTCAAGGAAGAAAAATGCACTCTTAGAACTGACAAGGTTGAGTTCTTGGGCTATATGATTGACAAGCATGGCATCCACCCTACAGATGCCAAGGTTCAAGCAATCAAAGAAGCCCCTAGACCAAAATGCAAAACAGATTTGCAAGCCTTCCTTGACTTATTAACTTTTACCACATGTTCCTACCTCAGAAGGCAACCATTGCAGAACCATTACACAGATTGCTTGACAAAAAGTCTGTTTGGGTCTAGGGCAGGAAGGAACAATCAGCATTTAACAGTATTAAAAGACTAATCACGTCTGATGCTGTACTCATACAGTTCTCTGAGAATTTACCTGTTGTACTGACTTGTGATGCATCCCCTTTGGAGTGGGGGGTTTGAGCCACAGGCTTCCCAGCGAGGGAAGCCCCTATTGCATTTACTCTCGCACCTTGACCAAAGCAGAGAGGAATTACAGCCAACTGGACAAGGAAGCATTGGCAATTGTTGCAGCTATCAAGAAATTTCATGAGTATTTATATGGGAGAACATTTACCATTGTCACAGATCACAAACCTTTGTTAGGCATTGTGGCAGGAGACAAACCTACACCCATTATCCTGTCACCAAGAATGCTGAGGTGGACTGAATTTCTTGCTGCTTATTCATACAACCTTATCCACAAGCCTGGCAAGGACATTGGACATGCTGATGCCTTGAGTCGTTGCCCACTTCCTCATCACAAGGAGGACTTTGAACCTGAGGCACACACCTTTTTCCTAGAAACTGTTGCCAAGCTTCCAGTACACGCTGCTGAAATTGCCAGAGAGACTGCCAAAGACACTTTATTGCCTCCTATTATAGGCTGGATTAAGAAAGGTTGGCCTCTTTAAGATCTTCCTCACCTTGCCCAACCTTTTAAATCCAGGCAAACTGAATTATCTGTATTAAGAGGATGTATTTTGTGGGGTAACAGGGTGGTTATTCCTGCAAAACTGCAAAGGGAGGTTTTGGAAATGCTACATGAGGGTCATCCTGGTATTGTAAGGATGAAGGGATTGGCCAGGAGTTATGTATGGTGGCCAGGTATTGACAAAATGGTTGAAAACTGGGTTGCATCTTGTCCCAACTGTCAGGTAGTCAGGCCTGCCCCACCTCTTGCCCCCAAACAGGAATGGGAATGTCCTAGGGGCCCATGGTCTAGGATTCACATTGATTTTGCTGGCCCTACCAGAGGGCACACCTTCCTTATTATAGTAGATGCATATTCCAAATGGCTAGAGGTAATCCCTATGGCATCCACCACAACTGATGCTGTCATCAAGCAGCTTAAAAGCTTTTGTAACCCACGGGTTACCTGATGTTCTTGTCTCTGACAATGGCCCTCAATTTACATCCAACCCTTTTGAATCCTATCTAGCACAACTGGGTATCAGACATGCCCTGACAGCCCCTGGGCACCCTTCGGCTAACGGCCGGACTGAACGAATGGTACGTTTTACCAAGGAAAAGCTTCAGCAATTGGGTCCTGGGGACATCACTGAGAAAGTTGAAAAACTTCTTAGTGTTCAGCACATCACTCCTAACCCATCAACTAACTTATCCCCAGCAGAGTTGTTGATGGGTAGGAAACTTGGGTCTTCCCTTGACCACCTTCATCCCACTTACGCACCCAATGCACCACTAGATTCCACTAGCAAAGTTCGCACGTTCAGTGTGGGTGATTCTGTTTATGCTAAGAACCTTATGGGTGAGCCTTCATGGATTCCTGCTGAAATAACTCAAATCACAGGCCCTCGTTCTTACAGGGTACAAACGGAGGATGGAGTCCTCTGGAGCAGGCACATTGATCAGCTTAGATCCAGGTTACCTCAGGAACATCGCAATTGTTCCTCTCTAGTTCCCATTCCTAATGCCTTTTCTAGGGGGGAGGGGGAGGAACATGAGGATAATCAGCAAACAAGAATCAACCCCATGTGTAATGAGCCATTATGACAGGAACCATCCCAAAACCTGTCACAATGCCAAAATCCATCCTTACAAGTGGAAGATTGCACATCACTACCTGACTTGGGTGCTGACATTGAGCTGGAGATGGGTTGGGAGGAGAGACCAGATTCTAACAATCAAACAGGGTCTTCTTTCACAGGAAGTCCAACTAGGGAAATGTCAACAGACACATTTCCCCTCTCACTGGGTGAGAACATTAAAACTTCTGAACCACAAAGGTCTCAACATACACGTAAGAGCCCCACCTATTTAAAAGAATACATTAGATAGGTTGGGGTTTGAGTATGGACTGAACCTAGTGGGGAGGTGTTATGTATGCAGGTTTGAATGTCATTGGTTAAGTTTGAACTGTTCTTGTAAAATGTCAGAAATGATTGGTTTAAAAAGTGTGGGAAAACCCTGCACTCTGATTGGCTGGCAACTGCGGCTGCTGGCTATAAGTAGCAGCCACAGACCAGCCAAGTCGGGTCTGTTATGAGCTGTAGTCACTAATAAACTCTTCACTGAAGCACTTCGCATCTGACTCTTCTTCAAATCTAACATTTGTCTTTTGCCTTTGTGCGGGTACATTGGTTTTGCGATTTTCAGAATATTTTCTTCCCAAAGGGGTATTATAAAGATGGCTGCAGAGAAAAAAATATATTCTTTAAACTATTAATGGAAGAGCAGTTACAGAGCTGCCGCAAGGAGCCTTTGAGACATCTGGAGGATAAAATCACTCAGATTCTCTCAGAGCTGGATGCCAGCTGACCAAGTCCTATGGAAGTGATTAAGTCTACTTCTTGTGAGGTTACCTGAAATGAACTTGAACTAATTACTCCTGAGAAAGTGGACAGAGTTCTGCATGACATCAACTTGGCCTGGGGGATAAGTTCTTCCAGGAAAGCAACAGGAAGTGGGGTCAGGAGAGTGTCAAATGCATAATTGGGAAAGTAGAGTACCTCATGTCTGCCCTGAGAGCTACGCTGGTTACCAGTTCGTTCCAGGTACAATTCAAGATGCTTTAATACCCAGCAGATCTGAAGCCCTGGGTACTTTCAGTTCAGCTTATCCCACAAGGTTGTTCTTGTGGGGAAAATAGTAGGAGGAAAATGATTGAATATGTCCATTGCCTTGGGTTATTTGTAAAAGTAATAAAGATGGGGTGCAAATCAATATCTGTACCGATAAATACAAATTCTCAGGATTCCCTTCTTCCCATTAGTTCTGCCTATCTGATAAGATCAGGAGAAAAGTTTCACAGTTAGGGGAAGTCATCATCAGGACCTACAGAGGTGGGCCTTTTAAAAAAAATTACAATTACAAAAATAAAAAAATAATGCAATCTTTAAAAAGAAAAAAAAAACGTGGAGAAAAAATAGAAAAGAAAAAATAAGATTATAGTAAAGAAAAAGAAAAAAGTATATAAAGAATTACTTCCCCCTTCATCACAAGTATAAACAATTTTTGTAACTTGTTATCATCTTCTCTTAAAATATTACAGATTATATTTTCTTCCCATATTCCATCTCTTATCTATAAATGAATCCTTCAAGCCTCATCGTTTCAGTCCTAATATCAGAAAAAAGCCTATTAAGGGTTACTAGACTTATAAAACATATCTATGTTAACCTCTATAAGATAAACCAACTTTATATTCTTTCTTTCTTTTTTCTTTTTCTTACTTTTTACAATCTTGAATAATGCCCCAGAACTTGATTTCTTCCACACCTCCTTTGGTCTTTTTCAACTGCTGTCTGCCCACCTCCTACCCCCCCCCCCCAAAATAATCTAATCCCCTGACAACCACATAGCTACAACTTTGCAAGACTTTAAAAAGGCAATTAAAACCTGGGTTTTCCAACAGGCCTTGAGGGGAAGATATGTTATAAAGTGTTCTTTCTTGTTCTCTTTGAACTGAGTTTTATTGTCCCTGGCATAGAATGCTGAGTTATCTGAAACGTCTTTGAAAGTTTTGTATGGTTTTTTTTAACCTTATCTTACAGAACAGTATATGTAAGCTGTTCAGAGTCAGTTACAGTTTAAGCAGAATATAAACCAAGTAAAAAATAAATCAATGTACCAAGAAGACTGAAAAGCTGATGGTACCTGATCTGCACTGCTGAGCAACTCTGTAAAGGTAGCATTGTAGTGAGCCTTGTGAAGTGTGAATTCTAGCAATTCCTGGGACAGTAGCACATCAGCAAAGAGCATACAAAGAATTTTCTTGCTGACAGAGATCACAATTGCAAACTGGACTAAACAAAATGCTTCCCAGAAGCAGAATCTCCAATAGGCAAACAGATACCCCACTAGCCCAAGTGCCAAGTGAAATCCCCATCTTGGAAATGTTTTTTTTCCCTGAAATGCTGAGGATCTTGAAGTTTTAAAACTGGGAATTTATCTCCAGTTCTGGTTGCTCAAAAACAACATGATGTAATTGGGAAAATGCATGCCAGCCCAGTCCAGCTTAGTGTTCTGACCAAGGCTTCCCAAGACCATAATTAAGCACACACTTAGTCCAAACAACTTTTGTTTTATTTCAATGCATTCCCAGCCCATAATGAGTCCCAAACAAGTCTTCAAGACACCCACCTTATCTCTTTTGAATTGCTGCCAACAACTAAAGTGCCAAATGAACTGTAAAAAACCAACCAAAGTACAAAGTCCACACAGAGCTTCAAGGTTTAATCTGAACAGAGTGAATGATTTTGCTTCCTGCAAAAGTTTCTCTACCTTTGCACCTCCTTTATACCTTAAGGGAGGGGCAATCACCTCCAAACCTTACTCCCCAGTTGCCTCTTTTGTCTCAGCTGCTCTTGCCTTCTAGCAGCTCTGCACACATGCACACTGGGAACAGGCTCCCCTTATTCCTCTGCCTCGCTGCTGCCAGACTCCGGAGGCTCCATCAGCTGGCTCCAGAGTCAGCACACCACTCCCAGATGGTCCTGGCTCCATCTCTGCATCAGATGCAGGACCCTTGTCTGAGTCCTCTCCAGACTCCCGGACTGGTCCCTGGACTTCCCCCCTGTCCGATTCCACTGCCATCTGCACAGGCTGCTAGCAAACCACAACACTTAGAATCCTAGTGGTAGATCCCCTATTTCAGATGCTAAAATACATTTTTATTATTATTCCCAAAGCTCATGAATTATAACCCTGTGTTTATTTAAAAATATTATCTGAACATATCCATATGTTATTTCCAACGTCATGCACACATTCTATTTTTATTGAAAAAGTAACTAGAAGCCGGATGGTTCCCTATTTCAAATATTGCTAGTTTCTTGATACATTTCCTCCATAAAACTTAACAGAGCAGTAACCTTTATTAAAATATTGGCTATTGCTGAGCACACTGGGTTGCATCCCAAAAATTGTAAGCTGCCCTGAGTCTCCGGAGAAGGGCGGCATATAAATGTAATTAAAAATATATATATACAGTTTGTAAGCTGCCTAAAGCCACTGTGTGTGAGTTGGATGACCTTGTAAATTTAAATATAGCAGCGGTCTACATTAAAATAACTACAATATTAAATATATTATAAAATATATTAATAATATAGCTAATAAGCTATAATATGCCATGTGGCCTGCAACTTTAGAGTTCAGTGGCTCTTCCTGAAGCCACTGCTTCATCAAACCTATTCCTTCTGTCCTTGCTGCTATTGATTATTCGACTCTACTCTCTATCTATTGAGTTAAGAAAACAGGAAGTCTCAAAAGGAATTTAGGCTGCTGAAAATGACTTTCCAGTTTGTAAGAATATTTTATTTATTTATTTTATTTATTTGACAAAAGCTTACAATATAACAGAAACAAGAATAAACATAAGTTTAAATACAAGAAATAGGAACTAATAATTGGGGACAATAGGACAGGGAAAGTAGGCACGATTGTGTGCTTATGCACACCCCTTACAGACCTCTTAGGAATGGCGTACAGTCAATAGAGGTTAGTTTGAGGGTAAAGGAGTGGAGGTTTGAGCAGGTGACAACAGAATCAGGTAGTGAGTTCCAGACATTGACCACTCTGTTGCAGAAATCATACTTCCTGCAATCGAGTTTGGAGTGGTTTACATTTAGTTTATATCTGTTGTGCACTCTAGTGTTGTTGTTGTTAAAGCTGAAATATTCATTAACTGGTAAGATGTTGTAACATATGATTTTAGGTACTATGCTTAAGTCTAATCTTAGTCAGTGTAGTTCAAGGAGTATCTATCTCATATTAGTGTTCTTTGGATGCATATATTTTTGTAGACATATTTTCCCTAGTAACTGCATGAGCAAAAAATTATATCAAAATGAGTAGAGGTTGATTTCTTGGGGGGGGGTGTCTTTCCTAGGAGGACGTTCCTAGGACATTTTTCTCCAAGATAAAGGAATGCAGGTTTCTTCACCTAGCCTTCTCACCTTTCTGAGAGTTCTTCTGTTAGTCAATTGGGCATTGGGAAAAATAGGAATAAAGTAGTCATTTTCCCAGAAGTAACCCATGTTATAAGAAACATATTGCTGCTAAGCAAGCTTGCTACTACAGATGTCTGGAATAGTATTTGGCCCTGTCTGCTTGTCCGTTCAAAATAAATCTTGTTGGTAGTTTCAGAAACTGAAGACTAAATACCAAGAGGCTTTTAAAAGCAAGTTGCAAGCATGTTAAAAGTAAATTGTCAGGGGAAGGGGGTGACAATGCTTCTCAGAAAGCATGGATACCTCTGTTACTTGTCACTGGTGCAGCAGAAATGAAACAGATTATTTTACTCCTATAGTTATTGTGAACCTAGTTTCAAAATGTCTTCAGTTTACTCCTATCAAACCCAAACCAAACAAAGTACTGAGCCCAACAGCAGCAGAATTGTGTTTGGTCCTCAGTTATAACTGCAAAGTAAGAAATAGTAATATAATAAAAGAATTGCCCTATATGTGTAGGAGAAGGGATGTCAGAGCCAGGAGTGGGGAGTAAAAAAAGTAATCAGTTTAGAATTGTTATGTAACCATGAAGTCTAACACTCCCTTGATTGCCCTTGATTCTTAGCTAAATCTAACCAGGTGCTGACCATTTTTAAAAAAGATTCCTCTGCATAGGCTTTTAGCAATGAATGATTTAAATTGAACCTTCATGTGTGAACCTGGTTCTTTGTGCCTGACAATAAAGCTCTTATGCAGGGGTGTCAAACTTGCAGCATCACAGCAGCATCACGTGACATATTGGGACTTTTTTCCTCTTTGCTAAACTGGACGGGGGCAGGGCCAGCACATGACACATCCAGCCTGTGGGCCGCAAGTTTGACACCCCTGCTCTTATCTCTTAAAAAGGATGGTTTAGAACAGTGTCAAATACAAGGCCCATGATGTGATCAGATCCAGCCCACATGCCACCCTGGAAAATGTAAGGGGCCAGCCTGTGTCGCTTTGGCCTGGTCTACCCAATGCAAAGAGGAATCATGCCAGCAGTTTGGGGAATGGTGTCAAGCTGGCCAGGCCCACCCAGCTGGCCACACCCACCCAGTCAGCCATCCCTGCCCAACCCCCCTGAGGTCAACCACAGCCCTGATGTGGCCCTCAATGAAATTGACACCCCTGGCTTAGAACTAGGGTTAGAAACCCAGTGTGGTGGTGAAAGTGTTGGACTAGTATTGTGGCCTAAATTGACCCCTTTAGATCAGTTGCCTATAGCACAAAATATCTCAAAGGGTAAGGGAAAATGGTATGCTCCAGTGAGCACCGGAAGGAAAAGCAGAGTAGAATTATAACAAACCAATAAAATAAATAAAAGCAAGAGAATTTGTGTGTGTGCTATTGGACTTTCCCTGTCTCTCCTCTCACCACTGAGGTCTAAATCTTCTTTGTAGCATCCCCAAAAAGGTGTGTGTTCTGCCAATTGATAAACTGGAGATGATACAAACCAAAAAGATTTATGGATTTAATCACAACCTGAAATACTGGGACATATAAGACTTTTAAAAGCTTTATTTGAAGACTTCAGGTACAGTACCTCTCCAAACTTATCATTTTGAACATGAAGAAAATACAGGATCCAATCTGGGTCGGTTACTGGGAGGTTTAGTCTTCACAACCAGGCACCATATAAATAATACAGAGAGACTAGCCCAAAGCACACACTCTGTTAGAAAGAAGTTCCCTGAGGATTGGCTCCAGCATGAGTCCAAAAGTTCAGAAGCCTAAACCTCTGGTTCAAGTAGCTGACCCAGATTGGATCCTGCAACATTATCCTGGGACATGTATATTCGCCTACATTCATGAAGAAAATGATACAATATGCGAGTGATCATTTATCACACAAACTGCTTTTAAGTTTCATCAAATTTAAAATTTTGTTCTACATGGGGCTCCTGCACTTAATTTTATAGCTAAATTCTAGAAAGACATATTAACTACTCCTTTACATAGAATTAAATACTGTGGAATTAAGTTATTTCCTAGTTTGGGGACAGGCACTACCTACCTCGATCCTCAGTTTCACAGGTATTCTATAGAAAAGCCGTATCACATTGAAGGTACCCTATCTTAAGAAGGCTGACAATTTCATTTCATAAAATAGTCTCTTTATTATAGAGCAAAACGTATCCAGAACTGAAGGAGATGCTCAAATTTACCCTCTTTTCCTCATTCATTCTTATAGGCATCTTGGTACTCTCTGCTTGGGTAAACAAAGTTCATTCGTGATCTCTGATTCAAGGAGATGCCATTTCATAACTGCAGTGGTTTGAGATGATGACTTGATTTCTTTAAAACAGTGTTTATTTAAAGGATGCTCAGCATGTGCAAAAGAGATTTGCTATTAGGTGATTAGCTTGATGGTAGGCTTGCATGAGGCCATTTATCTAGGTAGATTTCCCTGTCAATTCTCCTGCATTTTCTGTTTGCAATAGCACAAAAGAGGTGGCAAAGTGACTGACACCTAGTCTGGTGTACGTTGCAATTTTCCAGTGGCTGACAGCCTAAAGACATGGTTTCACTGAAGTGTTTTCTTTCACAGGGATCCAGAGGAAATTCAGTGAGATTAGGAAAGACACATTGAACCCATGGGAAGATTATCAACATTTTTTATGATACGTGCATGATGTAAACAAGAGTGACATCTTATGGACCTATGCAAATTTTGAATGGGCCAGTGTTTCCAGAAGGGAAGGTTAAAATGGGGCTACAAAACTGCTGATACACATCATCAGCAGTACCATGGGGGTATGTATGTACCATTATTAGTGTAACATTAAATAATCATTTTGTTGTAAAAAGTGGAACATGAGAAAATTAAATTTCAATGTGCACAAGGGAAGCATCCTTCTCTTTGTCTTCAAATAATAGAGGTGGGCATAAACATTTATGTTTGTAAATAGGCAATGCACCGCCAACTCTACAAAGTACTCTCTAATATGGGGGCTCTTTAGTTTCCTGAGTGTACTTATGGAAAAGTTAACTTAGAAAATCGCCTGTAAACCAGCACTGGCAGCAAATTTCCAAGACTTTCTTAGGAGTCTTCCTTTTTTTCCTTTTACTGACACTATAATCCCTAGCATCGGGGTGGAGTCAGGGTGACTGAATGGAGCTGAGCATTTACTGGCCAGATGCCCTTCCTGACACTTACGCAGAGCTCACAGTAGATATTCTCTTTGCGCCTAGAGAAAGAAATATCTGCCACTACCTAGACATGAACTCACAGCCTCCTGATTGGGAGGTGACAGCTCCATCTCTAGGCTACCATGCTGCTCCCCTTAGGAGTCTTCCTTAATTAAATTAAATCTTTCTGCATGTGAGCAGGTGCTCTGCCTGGAAAGGCAAATGGAAATCCCTTCATCCTGGGACATACATCATGTTTTTCATATTCTGCATGAAAAGAATAATGCACTATGAACTATAGCCAACCTTCTAATTACTTTAAATGTATGATGGCCCTTATGTTGCTTTTAGCTCTGCATTTTCTAATAAGGGCAGCCATCCCAGGAAGAGGGGCTTTCCATCCTGCATCTCCAAGTAATGCTGAGACATTTATTTGTTGTGTACAATAAACGGAAATACTCATCAACCTGCAATTTATTATGCAAAGAGCACATTTAGCTATAGCAAAATATAATAATGTCCAGACTTCATTCTATTTTACATTGTAACAAAATATAAAAAGCTCTAAACAAACTAAACTAAAAGCTATAAACCAAACTAAGAGTTTTGAAGCAGAAATTTGTACTTAATAGGTTAACTAATTTCAGTTTACTATAACTGCAAGAAAATCTTGAATACAGCTGCCAAGATTCTATTTTCTCACATCTAACAGCACATAACAAGACAATTTCCAATCATAATAATTGACAGGTGGCAAACAAGAATACAAGAGAATTAAGATTAAGGTTTGAAATTTTATTTGGAAGCCTTTGAATCCCCTCAAAAATTGTTTTATTGTGAACCTTACCAAAATGCGTTCAAAGGCTTACAAACAAGAGTTAGCATTAGTGTCCTTATCGGGTTTAGCATTTTCCAATTCCATTCTGTTTTGTTTTCATTATTTTTATTGCTTTTATTCCTCTGACAACGTTTAAATGGAAAATAGGGACCGCTCTTTTTAACTACACAATGCACACTTTTTATCACTGAAGCTGAAGAAAGGAACTATACAAAAGCAGCTTATCCTACAGATGCAGTCTATCGTAAATGAACAGATGCACCGTGGATGCAAGCTGCATGTAATGATTTTGAATCCTCATTTCTTGCTATTGATAAGTATCAACATGATTTCCATCTGTGGCACTGCAGTTACTTACACTTTGCTATTCCAGTCTGGACCTTTTGCCTAAGCAGCAATTCTTGTGCAGCCAATTTCTAACAACTAGAGCAGCTGCCTGTGCACATTCATCCTGAACCCACAGGAATTGCTGTGGAAGAAGGAAACATGATTGATTCCGCTTCAGAATTAACTCATTGGGATCGGTCTGCATAAACGGGTTGGCATGCCTGGCTTTTAACTAGGAGACAGTAATATTGCTTTTCACTTCAAGGCTCCATGATGCAATTTCCTGCATTTTCCTAACCCTGCTTTCTGCTATTTATCAGCCTCTGTGCTGCACTGGCCAATTTGTTTACCCTCCCCCTCCAGTAAGGTTGCAGATTCCATATATGTAGGTTCTATTGCTTTTTATTCAGCAGATGTAGCTGTCTCTATTTTTTATGGCATTTTTTTTCAGGAGCCAGGGTGGTATTTTGTACTCAGAAAAGAGTTTGTGCAGAAGATTGTTCTATTCCACTGATTACTTTAGGGACTGTTTTCTTTCCAAGTTCAATTTAAGTGTTGGTATTAACTTGAACCTGGTCCTCTAAAAAGAGACGTGGCCCTCTAAATGTTGATGAATGACAGGTCCCAGAAGCCCTGACCTAGATGTCAGTAGAAAAGAAGCCAGGAACTGGAGCTCAGCAGCCTCAGAAAGATCAGAGAATCCCCTCCCCTATTCTAAGCTACCTTGAACTTAAAACTTAAGGGATTGCTCACCCAGGATTTAAGATCTGCACTGCCAACAGCAAGGACAGAATTATTCAATTGTGGTATATTTGTGACAAGTATATTATATTCAGAAGTAAACCCTAGTTTTACCACAAGCTTGATTATACTATTCAGGAACTACCTTCTATGCTGACAACTTTCTACCAATATCCCATCAACTAGGAGATATATGCAAGGTACTGACACACATTCAGGATGAAGTCATAAGTGAGGTGACTATTTTGTCTGTTTATATACTGCACCCAATTCAGAAATAATTATTTTGGGGAGAAACTCTGTCTTCTGACAGGGTTCAGGCATACATATCAGTTTGCCAGACAGGTATTCCACTGGATGGAAAATGGCATTACAATGTTGCTGGCTGAATAAAATAAACCATGGATCCGTATCCTTTTTTCTTTTTTTTCAAATCCCCCTCCCTTTGTCTTATTCTTTATAGTGTGTTAGCCTATCAATCAAACCAAATTCCAGCCAAATATTTACACGGGGAAGGCAGGGAGGGAAGGAGGAAGGAAGGAAGGAAGGAAGGAAGGAAGGAAGGAAGGAAGGAAGGAAGGAAGGAAGGAAGGAAGGAAGGAAGGAATCACCCTTTTTAAGGGAAACATTCTCAACCTAAATGCATCATGGGTTTATTATACCATAGGTCATAAATCTACAAATTTTAAATTGAATCATATTGGTGCTCTATTGAGCAGGGAAATGTGTATGTGAAAATAATGCCACATTTTGACAAAGAACAGGATACCAACTGGGGCTCTTCCAACTTTATGATTGTCTTATTCACTGAGTATCTTAAGGGAACATCTTGCTCTGATTTACTTGGTAACTGTTTATAAGGATATCAAGGTTTCTGTGACCTACTTGCACTTCTCTTTTCCCCAGCTAGTTTAGGTATTATAAATGCCATAAACTTCTGTCTGTTTCTCTGAAATATTTTCAGCGTCTATTTTCCCAAGGTATTTTAACTAGCAGCAACCAGATAGAATGGAATTTGGTCCTTTTAATGTATCAGTTTGTTTTCTGTATCTTAGTCTCTTCTGAATAGGCAGTAGCCATCAATAGAATCATTGAAGGGAGGACAATTACCTTTGAAGTTAGGGAGAAGATATAGGGACAAAACTTTTTAAATTTGAATGTGTTTTTAATAGCATCAGAGATAAAGGGACAATAAAGTCACTTAGGTGAGATGGGTAGTATAGAAATGTGTTGAATAAATAATCGTATTAATAATAAAAATTAACAAGATTTATTAATATTTTGGAAAGTGCTAATAAGTATGGGTTTTTAACCTTACTGTAGAATTATATCTGACTTTCATCCTATATTATTCAAACCTGCAAACAAAATAAAATAAAGGGTACTTTTTCTCATATCCAAAAGTAGAAACATGAACTTATGTGAGTTCAGCCTCCTACAAGCTTAATTTATTTGTTTTAAGCTTTTTTTTAATTCTTCTGGTTCAAGTTATAATTTCTTGATATAGAAGTTGTATCAAAAGAAGGCCAAATGGTTCTAGGCTGCAAAAATCTAGACAATTGTGTGATTGATTTATTGATGGATGGATTCTATAGATTTATACAACTGCCTGACACGTGATTCTAAGTGACTAACAATCAAGAAAATAACCACAAAGATAAAAACAATAAAATTGCCACAGTAATAATTTTTTAAAAAATTATTTATTTATTTGTTTGTTTGTTTGTTTGTTTGGATTTATATGCCGCCCCATCGCCGAGGGAACTCGGGGCGGCTTACACAAAAATATATAAACAATAAATATGACTTTATCAAATTCTCTAATCCAATTATAAAATCAATAAAATACCCTTAAATTAAAATTCCCAACTCTGCTCAGTCCAGGTCAGCCTGTACAAACAGCCAAGTCTTGAGATCACGGCGGAAGGAGCGCAGGTCTGGGGCCAAACGCAGCTCTAGAGGTAGCTGATTCCAGAGGGTGGGTGCCCCCACAGAGAAGGCCCTCCCCCAGGGGACCGCCAACCGACATTGTCTGGCCGACGGCACCCCCAGGAGGGCCTGCCTATGGGACCGTACCTGGCAATCAGACCTCGATGCTGGTAGGAGGCACTCCTGCAAGTACCCCAGACCCGAGCCATGCAGGGCTTTATAGGTTAATACCAGCACCTTGAATCTTACATGAAGGGCAACCGGCAACCAATGAAGCTCGCGCAGGAGGGGTGTCACATGGGAGAATCAGGCCGCTTCCATCACCACCCACGCGGCTGCATTCTGTACCAGTTGAAGCCTCTGTATAGTCCTCAAGGGCAGCCCCAGGTAGAGAGCATTGCAGTAGTCAAGACAGGAGGCAATGAGCACATGAGTGACCGTGCGTAGGGAATCTTGGTCCAAGTAAGGGGCGCAACTGGTGCACCAGGCAAACCTGGGCAAAAGCCCCCCTGGTGATGGCTCCCACCTGCTCCTCCATACTGAGCCATCCGTCCAGGCGGACACCTAAGTTGTGCGCTTTATCCACAGAGGGCAACACCTCTCCCCCTATGGTCAGAGATGGAATTTCTTGAACTCGAGATGCCGGTATGCACAGCCACTCAGTCTTGTCTGGATTGAGCCAGAGCCTGTTCCTCCCCATCCAGATCCGCACCGCCTCCAGGCATCATGAAAGCACAGGGAGGGCATCACTGAGGTGGTCTGGGGTGGAGATATAAAGCTGGGTATCATCAGCATATTGATGATACCTCACCCTGAAACCATGGATGATCTCACCCAGCGGCTTCATGTAGATGTTGAACAGGAGGGGAGAAAGCACCGACCCCTGGGGAACCCCACAAGTGAGGGTCCTCGGGGTCGATCTCTGCCCTCCCGTCAACACCAACTGCGTGCTCCCGAGAGGAAAACAGTGCCTCCCACTCCCAACTCCCAAAGATGCCGCAATAAGATACCATGGTCGATGGTATCGAAAGCCGCTGAGAGGTCTAATAGGACTAGGACAGAGGAATATCCCCTGTCCTGAGCCCTCCAGAGATCATCAATCAGCGCGACCAATGCCATCTCCGTGCTATAACCAGGCCTGAAGCCTGATTGAAACGGATCTAGGTACTCGGTTTCTTCCAGGAAAGCCAGAAGCTGCTGTGCCACCACGCTCTCAACAACCTTCACTAAAAAGCGAAGGTTGGAGACTGGACGGAAGTTGTTTAAATTGGCTGGGTCCAAAGCAGGCTTCTTAAGAAGGGGTCTCACCACCGCCTCTTTCAAGGCAGCAGGGAAAAACCCCTCCCGCAGTGAAGCATTGGTAACTGCTTGGAGCCAGCCACACGTCTCCTCACGGGCAGCATAAACTAACCAGGAGGGACATGGGTCCAATAAACACGTGGAGGCACACAACCACCGCATAATCCTGTCCACTGTATCTGAGGATACAGGGTCAAACTCCTCCCAGATGACATCGACAAGACTTGCCGTTGACTCCATGTCCGATTCAAGCCAGTTGGTGTCCGACCCAGTCCGGATCCAAGCAATCTTTTCCAACAGATGTTGACCAAACTCCTCGGCTTGTCCCTGCAAAGGGTCCACCTCCACCTCCCGATTAAGGAGGGAGCGGGTGACCCTAAACAGGGCGGCCGGGCGATTATCAGCAGATGCGATGAGAGTGGCAAAGTAAGATCTCTTCGCCACTCTCATCGCTCCCAGGTAGGTCCTCGAAAAGGACCTCAACTGGGCTCGGTCAGATTTGGACCGGGAGGACCTCCAACTGCTCTCTAGGCAATTGCAGTAAAGATGAGTTTTCTGCCTCTCTTTGCTGCCAGCTGATGGCTTTCTGGATCTGTGTAGCCCAGATGTGATAGCCTAATGCAAGGCGTAATTATTGTGAATGGGACACAGCTACATAATTTAGCTTTACACAAAACTGAGAAACAATCTGTCACTTGGAAAATATTAAATCAAAGTCCCACTTGTGTTATGTGCCAGCAATCCCAAAAGCTGCTTTGTGGCAGTATCTTTTAGGTTACATATTGGTTCACATATCACCAGTGCCACTAAACCTAGATATAGATCTTTTACTTTTTAGAACAAAAGAACCATCAAGCTTTTCCTGTGATCCAAATTCTAGCTGTAAAGGCAATTTGGTAAAAGGGCTTTGCACAACGTTTCCATATATATATATATATATATATATAAGTAGATTTTCACGGGTAAAGGTATGTAGGTCTTGGTGTATTCGGGTCTTGTCCCGTGTATGATTGAGAATACCTTGGCAACGTTTCGACGAAATCTCATCCGTCATCTTCAGGCTGGGAACGTTCTGAGATGTGTGACCGTGGATTTCATCAAACGTTGCCAAGGTATTCTCAATCTTACACGGGACAAGACCCAATACACAAGACCTATATATATATATATATATATATATATATATATATATATACATACATACATACATATATATATATATATATATATATATATATATTCTTTTAATATTAGGAATAAAAAATATTTTAATCTGAGGAGGGGAGGCTTCCTACACTAGATTATGAGGACATACATCTTCCTGAAGCAAAGCTTATACACATCAGGAATTATCTTGAGAACACAACTGTCTGCTGATAAACAATCACTTTGAACTGGAACTCTTTTAATCAAGGTCTTCTAATGACAGAGTGATTAGAATCTTAGGAGAGGTGACATATAAATCAATGTATACATCAATAAAAATAAATAGAAGTCAAGGTACTTTGTTTTGTTGAAGATGGGACCAGTCAACACTTGGGAAGATGGAGATCAAGACAGATCACTGTCCCACATGGCTTTCTTTCTAAATCAAAGAAGACCTGTGATGATGTGGCAATGTGATATTTTTTCCCCTTTTGAACCAGGTAAAAGTAGTACCACATTTCTAAATAAGTAATTTAAATAAGAAGAAAAAAAGGCAAAGAAGAGGGGAAATTGTAGGAGCAAGGGAAAGAAAGAGAGGAAGGTTAAATCAAGACAACATAACATGGGAACATGGGACATTATGTGTTTGATGTATTAATAGTTAACATTAACAAGTGATGCATACAGAAAAAGAAAGGGAGAAAGAAAAGTAATGGTGGGAAATCCATATATTGCTTTCCATAATCAAAACAACATTTATGGTATACTCTTTTTATCATACTGATGCAATGGGTCTATTCATTTGTTTTTTTTTAATATTTATAAGACTTACAGTATACGGACACCTATTCCCTACAATGACTCTGATCAGCTCACAACAATCTATTAAAAACATTGTTAAAAAACCATATCTACTGGAGAGTTTCCATATAGCTTTATTTTCTTAAATATAGCTGTCTCTGTCTCTGCTGATTAATGTTGGCGAGAGTACAAACAGGTCCTGGGGAGACAACTGCAACTTTCTTTTTGCCACCCTACAAACCCAGCTGAATTGTATATACATGATGACAAGGACATGCTCAGAGGACAAAACTGACTTTGATTCTGCTGATAAGTTCTGCAGCATGAGCTATACTTTCGCTGTGCCTGTATCTGTGCAGAAGTGAAAATTCTACAAGAGAAGAAAGATAAATCTCTGTTAGAATAATTACATAGCCATATGCTATGGTCCGCTTTTGCCCCAGGTTCTAATGTTAAAATCAAGTGATGGCCTAAAAGAATGAGAATTTCACACTGTTCTGTGTTCGGAAGCTATGACCTACTTGAGCATTGATGCTAGGAGCTAACCTTAACACTTATTTTTAATGAAGAGTCAGATTCATTTATCACAACCAAACGTGAGCATTTTCTAGATTGACAGCCCACAGAGGCTTCAGGGGAAAGATACTGCTATTCACACTTTCAAATCCCAGATTACTGTGTGACTCAGATACCACTCTCTCAGACTTTATCTCTACTTCCTATTGTTAGCATTTGAGCTTTGAGCCATTTTACCTACTGCAGCATTTAATTTGCATAATGTTTGTTTCTTCAATGCATGTGTGTGTACAGTGTAGCCTGTTTCATGTTCTTTAATGTTTCTTTCCTTTCATTGATGTCCTCAGTCAGACTTCATCTTATTTCAGGACTGCAAACCTATTCAGTAGAGATGGAAAATCTAGTGTTGCTGATGTTCAACTCCTGAAATTTCTCAGAATGACAGAGTTGGAATGAATCTTAGAGCTTTTCTAGTCTAACCCCCCACTCAAAGCAGGAAATCCTATACCTTTTCAGACAAATGGTTATCCAATCTCTTAAAAACCTCCAGTGTTGGAGGACTCACAACTTCTGGAGGCAACTTGTTCCACTCATTAATTGTTCTAAATGTCAGGAAATTTCTCCTTAGTTCTAGGTTGTTTCTCTCCTTGGTGGTGATCACCAGTGAAAATGGGCTCCCAAGCTCTGTTTTCGGCTGCAATGGCCTCCTGCCACCCTCTGACAGCAAAAATGGAGCTTGGAAGGGCTGCACCACAGGCCAGTCCTTCACTGTTTCCAGGGCAGCCCCATGGGCCAGATCTAAGCACCCCATGGGCCAGATCTAGCCCTTGAGTTTGACACCCTGAATTAGACATACCCAATTCCTTCAACTGCCTCCAGTCCCCTAATTACCTTGGTTATTCTTCTCTGCACTCTTTCTAGAGTTGTATTTGTTGTGGCTGCTGGGAGTTGTAGCTGCGTAACAAATGGATGGTCATAGGTAACCTATCCATGTACAAACCACACACAACTCAAGTAGATGCATATACCCAGGACAAGTCCAGGATGACAGGACAACAGGTTGCAGCCCCTACACAAATTCTGAAGAACAATCATGCTAAAGAAGAATATACCTAATAGAATATACAAACAAAAGAATTCATAGTATTGTTGCTTAAGAAGCTGCACTTCTGTGTCAGGTATAAATGGAACAGATCTTGTTATGGGAGTTCAGAAATGGTTCTTCCTTTTCCAAAAAGAGCTTACTCTCTTTCCTATTCAGTAACTAGAACTGCCCATTTACCAAAAAGAGCAAAGCAGCAAAGCAGACAGTTCTTCAGATTCAGTGTATTTGTTTTATCCAAGTCCTCACTGAACTGTTTAATTACTAGGTCTACTTTAGTATAGTATTATACTCTTCACTGCTAATTCTGCAACAGTTCTCCTTTTTTTCCTGCCATGAAAAAAAAAATTCCTAGACAAAGTAAGTGTGCTTATTGGAGGAAGAAAGCTGTATCCGGGATTTTCTTTCTAGCCGGCATTCTGCTGAACAACTGTGAGTGTTACAATCCAATCTTGCTCGAGACAGGCATCAAACTTTTATAGTTGAAAAACAGGATCAGCTCAGCAGCAGTCAGAACAAATGCTTGAATTCACTATTTAATCTAACACTCTTGCCCTGAAATTCATTTGTGTCTTTCCTTTCCTCATGATTCCACCACAGACTTCTTAAAGGGACAAATTAGCAGAAGCAAAGCTGTACTCTGTGTTCAGGGTAATTGGTGTTTAGGGCCAATTTCTTACAAAGAGCAAGTACACTATGGCAGGTCCAACAAAAGCTTGAGACATTTCTGTAACCTATCAATTTGAGAGGTAGGAGAGAACGATTTGATCATTTTAGTAGACAGGAATTGTTCACCTTCAAACCTGTGCTAACAAGGACGTGGTTGTCTTGCAGTCATCCAGCATAATAACTGCAGAAGGAAAGCAGTAATATCATTCCAAGGATATATGCTAAAAAGATAATCCTGTCATTTTAGATATTGCTGAACTATAATGCCCAATAATCCAAGCATGTTCTATTTTTGATTTATGGAAAGACAGGGAAATGTTTTTGGGAGTGAAGGAACAATTTTAAAGCTTTGAAGCACCAGCTTTTTATTTTCATGTGCTTCTGATCTTTTATTTGCATTTACCTCTGGAACCAACTTCCCCTGGAGCTCCGTCTGGCCCCTGACCTCCGCACCTTCCGCCATGGCTTGAAGACCTGGTTGTTTAACCAATCCGGGTTGTGATTTTCTGGGACGGGATGGTTTTTATGGGATAGTTTTAAGGGATATTTTTATGGGTGTACTTGTAATTGTAATGGGGCTTATTTAGTTTAATCTGCTTTTAAATTATTTATTGTTGCTGTTGTTTTATTTGTAAGCCGCCCCGAGTCTTCGGAGATGGGGCGGCATATAAGTCCCATAAAATAGAATAAAATAGAAAATAGAATTTATCTATTTATTCTCTATTTATTTATTCTGCTGTTATTTTTATGAATAATTCAAGCTGGCAAACATATCTAATACTCTTCCTTCTCCTATTTCCCAACAACAACAACTCTGTAAGGTTGGTTGGGCTGAGAGAGAGTAACTGGCCAGAAATCACTCAGCCAGCTTTCATGGCTAAGGCAGGATTAGAACTCACAATCACCTGGTTTATAATCTGGTGCTTTAATCACTAAACCAGCTGGCTATCTGCTTAGTGTTTTTATTTATTTATTTATTTATTTATTTATTTATTTATTTATTTATTTATTTGATTGTATGCCCCTCTCCAAAAAGGACTCGGGGCGGCTCACAGATAAAAACGGAACAATAAATTAACTAAAATAGAATTAAATTACAGCAAGCCAAATTAACTAAAACCCATTAATAAATTCAAAATTAAAAAACCATTCCCCGAGGAGTCAGCACAGCCCAGCCTGCTCAAACAAACAGGTTTTTTGGTCGTGTCGGAAAGTGCGGAGGTCAGGGGCCAGGTGGAGCCCCAGAGGTAGTTGGTTCCATAGAGTGGGAGCTGCTACAGAGTAGGCCCTTCCCCGGGATACCGCCAAATGACACTGGGTCGCAGATGGCACCCCGACGAGTCCCTGCCTGTGCATACAGGGCGGTTGGTATTGGATGCCGGCAGTAGACGCTCCCGTAAGTAACCCGGACCCATGTCTCGTAGGACTTTGAATGTCAATACCAGCACCTTGAATCTCTAAACCATCTTACAGTAGACATAGCAAGAAATTATATCAATTTGAGGTGTTTTGCTGTGGAAATCTCCATGCTGTAATCTTGAGGAGCTCTGGGTAAGTGGGTGTGTTCAAACAAGGAGATGGTTTCTACATGGCCTATCTATGCGCTGCCATTTCTAATCTGTAGGAATCAAGGAAAGCTGATTTTTCGTGATTTTTTTCTTCCATTGTATCATGTCTGATTTTCAGAGATTGCAGTTTTCGTGACATTTTTTTCTGCTTTAGGCTCCTGCAAAAGCTGAGATCAGCCTAAGTTGTCTTTGTACATTCAACTATACAGCAACACAACTGCATGAGAGTTTGCAAAAAGTTGTCATTCTAACTGAACCTGTTTTTCCACTGATCTAACATATGTACAACTGAGCAGAAACTTATTAAGCCATAATTACAACTAGGGCCATTTTGTAGATTAAGAAATGCAAATAAATTATTAAAGATAAAAGCAAACATGTCCAACTCTAGGGGGCATTGTTCATCTCCATTGCTTAGCCAAGGGAACCAGCATTGTGCAAAGAAGTTTCATGTGGCCAGCATGACATCACACTGCAGCACATAGTGTGTGAAGAAACATGGAACACTGTTACCTTCCCACCGAAGTGGTATCTCTTTATCTACTTGCATTTTCATGCTTTCAAACTGCTAGGTGGGCAGAAATTGGGGCGAGAACAGGAGCTTGCCCCATCCTGCAGTACTCGAGTCTCAAACCCAGGCTGTCAACTTTCCAGCTGACACCCTCAGCTTCTTAACCACTGAGACTTTGCATTCCTCCAGATAAATTATTATTCACTTTTAATTCTTGTATAAGACTAGGTGGTTTGTCTCATATTTGGTGTTTTTATTTCCCTAAACATAGTTACAACAACTTAGGCATGTGAGGCTTCCATTCCTTCCTTTCAGGTATCTCCCACTCTCCCTTTTTAAATATTTCCAACAACGCAGATTTCCAACAAGTGATTTACAGTCAGTTAACCTCACCCTGAACACACAAATATTGAGGCCTTTAGAAAAGAACTGCTTCGCCTTTCCAAGATGTTCTTTCCTTGTGCAACCAGCTTCCAAACAGAGGATGGAGTCCTCTGGAGCAGGCACATTGATCAGCTTAGATCCAAATTACCTCAGGAACATCGCAATTGTTCCTCTCTAGTTCCCATACCTAATGCCTTTTCTAGGGGAGGGGAGGAGCATGAGGATAATCAGCAAGCAAGAATCAACCCCATGTGTAACGAGCCATTACGACAGGAACCATCCCAAAACCTGTCACAATGCCAAAATCCATCCTTACAAGTGGAAGATTGCACATCACTACCTGACTTGGGTGCTGACATTGGGTTGGAGATGGGTTGGGAGGAGAGACCAGATTCTAACAATCAAACAGGGACTTCTTTCACTGGAAGCCCGAGTAGGGAAATGTCAACAGACACATTTCCTCTCTCACTGGGTGAGAACATTAAAACTTCTGAACCACGAAGGTCTCAACGTATTACGTAAGAGCCCCACCTATTTAAAAGAATACATTAGATAGGTTGGGGTTTGAGTATGGACTGAACCTAGTGGGGAGGGGTGTTATGTATGTAGGTTTGAATGTCATTGGTTTAGTTTGAACTGTTCTTGTAAAATGTCAGAAATGATTGGTTTAAAAAGTGCGGGAAAATCCTGCACTCTGATTGGCTGGCAACTGCGGCTGCTGGCTATAAGTAGCAGCCGCAGCCCAGCCAAATTGGGTCTGTTATGAGCTGTAGTCACTAATAAACTCTTCACTGAAGCACTCCGCGTCTGACTCTTCATGCAAACTTAACAGAAAGGAAAGGTATATAGGGGTGCTGCCAGTGGTGGGATTCAAATTTTTTTACTGCCAGTTCTGTGGGTGTGGCTTGGTGGGTATGGTAGGGGAAGAATATTGTAAAATCTCCAGTCAGATGTGGTATTTGCCAGTTCTCCGAACTACTCAAAATTTCCACCACCAGTTTGCCAGAACTGGTCAGAACCAGAGGCAGTATTCAGTAGGTTCTGACCAGTTCTGGAGAACTGGTAGTGGAAATTTTGAGTAGTTTGGAGAACCAGCAAATACCACCCCTGACTGGCCCCACCCCCCTCTATTCTCTGCCTCCCAAGTCCCAGCTGATCGGCTGGGTCTTCTTTTATTGCCCTGCATAGGAGAATGGAGCTGGAAAGCAGGTTAGTGGGGTGGGGAAGGAATGGGGATTTTGCAGTATCCTTCCCCTGTCACACCCACCAAGCTGTACCCACCAAGCCATGCCCACCAAGCCACACCCACAGAACCGGTAGTAAAAAAAATTTGAATCCCACCACTGGTCAGAATCTGCAGAATACCATCTCTGGGTGCTACATGAGTTGGGAAGGGTGCATGGATCTACACAAGAGATGTTGTGTGGGTTGGAGAGGGCATGCATTGGTGCAGCAGTCAGGGAAGGCAAATGGGATGGTGATGTGAACCAGGAAGGATGTATGAGAATTCCTTCCTCCCTGTTGCTCCCTCCCTCCCCTTATTTCCTGTCAACACATTCCATTCCACTTCCTCCCTATCCCTCCTTCCCTTCCCTTCCCTTCCTAGATGGCAAGTAAATCAGTGCTGCTGAGGAAGAAAGGGAGGGAGGAATTGGGAAAGTGGCTGGGAAACTGTTAACAGATTGT
Source organism: Naja naja (assembly GCA_009733165.1). Classification (NCBI taxonomy): domain Eukaryota; kingdom Metazoa; phylum Chordata; class Lepidosauria; order Squamata; family Elapidae; genus Naja; species Naja naja. The sequence continues at coordinate 200,160,206 of CM019148.1, read as the reverse complement.
TTAAAATGAAGATCACATGACTGCAGCAGCAGCCTTGCAGCTGAACCAGCCATAACTTTCCCAAATTTCATTCCCTTGGGAAAACTGGATCTTGCAATTTGGATGCATTCTGTAAGTTAGCCTATTTGAACTACCTTGTTGCCCTAGGATGCACAATTCCACCCAGTTATAGAAACAAGAGTTTTAGTAGTATATAGAAAAATGTATGTTTGTGTGTGCATGCATTCATATGCATTATTTACTTATATTAGTCCTGCCTTAAATAGCCCCAGCTGTGATTTTGTGCTGTTGGGCCTGATAATCAGCTTTATAGCTCCATGTATTTGAACCTATCTTCTCACAAACAAGGACTTTGTCTTGTATTCTAGTGTAGAAATAATAACAAGAGCTCCCCCTATTGAATTTAATGTGATTCTTCTTTGCATGTATTTGATGTAATCCAGAAAGTGTAGCCCAAATGGCAAGGTTATCAAGGTAATAGATGATAGATAGATACTGTAGATAGATCGATGAGAGATAATAGATGAGAGAGAGAGAGAGAGAGAGAGAGAGAGAGAGAGAGATTTTCAGCTTTGAGTTGTTTGAAAATTCTATAACACAACATTTGAAGCATTTGCTAGGCCTTATTTATGAATTCACACAAAATATCATTATTAAAGGATAGTATACTAGTACAATATAAAATGTTTTAATATTGGTGTTTTACTCCATTACCAGTTGCTAAGTGGACAACACATTCAAATATTGTGAGAAATTGAATGATCAGATTGAATCATTTTTCAGTATTTCATGGCAATGTTACCTGACAGACCATCTCTCCCTGGTTACATCTACCCATCCAATTAGATCTGGCAGAAAAGGCATGCTAAGGGTCCTGTCTATTAAAGATGTGACAGAATCTAGGACAGCCTTTTCTGCTGCAGTGACCACCCTTTGTAACATCATTTCCCCCTGAGGTTAGATGGGCCCTGATCAGGGGTGGGATTCTACCAGTTTGGACCAGTTCTATAGAACCAGTTGTTACAATTCTGCGCAGTTTGGAGAACCGGCAAATCGCACAGCTAGCTGGCCCCTCTGTCCCCACCCACCCCGCCCAGGAGGTTTCCCTGAGGCCCAGTCAGGGGTGGTATTCAGGGGGTTGGGGAAGGGAGAATTGGCCTGAGAGCAGAGCTGAACCTTCCTTAGGATTGAAGCTTCTATTTTTCAGTGCAAACTCAGGCAGCAGATTGTAGAAAGATAGATCTGGGAGTGAAACTGTGATTCTGCAAGCAGCTCAATCTGCCTGCCTGCTTTGCCTGATTTTGGGTAAAAGTTGCTCTTTTTAAAAAAATCAATCTTTACATATATATTTATAATATTTACATACAAGCCGTGCCCAGCCAGTCACATGACCACCAACCCACACCCAGAAATTAGGCCATGCCCATAGTACCGGTTGTTAAGAAATTTGAATCCCACGCCTGGCCCTGATCCTGCTTTTCAACCAAAAGGCTCTAAAGAGGTGAGTGTCAATGTGTCTGGGGATCCAACATTGTCAGGTGATAGTTCTGCAACCCAACAGGACAGATACAGACTTCAGAGGATAATTAGGATTGCAGAAAAACAATTACTACCAACCTGTCTTCAATTGGGGACCTGTATACTACACAAGTCAAAAAGAGGGCTGTGAAAATATTTACAGACCCCTCACATCCCGGACATAAACTGTTTCAACATCTTCCCTCAAAATGACGCTATAGAGCACTGCACACTAGAACAACTAGACACAAGGACAGTTTTTTCCCGAACACCATCACTCTGCTAAACAAATAATTCCCTCAACACTGCCCAACTATTACAAAGTCTGCACTACTATTACTATTAATCTTCTCATCACTCCTTATCACCCATCCCCTCCCACTTGTGACTGTATGACTGTAACTTTGTCACTTGTATCCTTATGATTTATATTGACTGTTTCCTTGTATGATTTGATTGCTTATTGTACCCTATGACTATTATTAAGTGTTGTACCTTATGATTCTTGACTCTTGATGAATGTATCTTTTCTTTTATGTACACTGAGAGCATTTGCACCAAGACAAATTCCTTGTGTGTCCAATCACACTTGGCCAATAAAGAATTCTATTCTATTCTATTCTATTCTATTCTATTCTATAGGATTGATTGATCCACGATTTTCATTTTTCTGCTTCTTTTGTTTCTCAGATTTAATTTTGGTTATTAATTGGGTTTTTAATTTGGGTTTTAAGGGAGTTTATTGTGTTTTATTGATTTTTGCGTAGTGTTTATTGGTTGTTTTTAATTATATGAACTGTCCAGAATGGCAAATGTGAGATTTGGGGGTGGGTGCATAAAAATTAAATAAATAAATACATCACATGCATGATGGAAAGCTCAACAATTTTGGGAAATGATTGATAACATAGTGAGATATACTGTAGTTTAAAAGCTGATTTCCCCCCCATTAAATATTGCTAAATCTTATATTCCTACTAAATTCTTTTGGACAGGAATAAATAATATAAAACCACTAATGTACAACAAAGTTCCCATGCTTTTCTTAACTTCCTTGTTTTTAGAGATTCTTTTATGGCTTTCTCCAGTTCCAGATTTCCTTCTTCCATATCTTTAAGAAAAAATATCTGGGTCTCTTTCTATAATTCCTCATCCTTTCTTCCTTTTTCCCTTTTATTTTTATTGCCACAATATGCAGAAACAGAAAGAAAAAAAATACAGAAGAAAAATTTCAAGGATATACAAAACAAAAAATTTATTAAAAAGAGGAAAGAAATGTCCAAGCAGCAGCAACAGCCCCTTCCCAATGTTGGATTGATGGTTGAACGCAACTCTCCTCAGTTCCTCATCCTTTCTTCAGAGTTGCAGCCTCCCTCAAGTATGTGCAAATTCCAGTTTAGACAGTAAAGGAAGAATGATTTTTTTTTCTGGAACTAGTTGAATAAATCACTGCAGCTCTTAAGTGAATCGTGCAGTTATTAAGCCAATCTGGCTTCCACAATTGACTTGCTTATTGGAAGCTGAAGGTTGTGAATGGCGATCACGATTGTAAATATATGCTGGTTGCGAAGCACCTGAATTTTGATCATGTTGCTGTGAGAATGCTGTGACGGTCATAAATGCAAGAACTAGTTATAAGTCACTTTTTTCAGTGCTGTTGGGACTTTGAACGGGCCCTTTAAAAATGGTTGTAAGTCAAGGTCTACCAGTATCCAGTTACCCAGGGAATTAATCTAAGGCTACCAGATCTCGATTACAAACAGATACAGAAAAATCCAAGGTTGATGTGATCTAGTGATTAGATTAGATCCAAATCTTTTGCAGGTCAAATCAGTAAATTGTATCATTCCTCTGTGTCCTCACAGATCCTGATGCAGCAAATCACGTGAAGAACTTCTTGCTTGGTTAGAGTACAGTAGTAACCACAATAAAATGGTGTTCTTTCCTATTTTACAGAGAACAGCCATCTGTTAGAACAGGGATCCTCAACCACCAAGCTGCAGTCAACTAACGGGCTGTGTGGCCAATCGGAACCAGGCCACCCGAGTGGTGGCCCAGTACTGTATGTACATACACATGCATGTTAGCCCATCACTTGTGGAAGTCAAGCTGCAGGCTTGCATGCATGCCAGCATGCTGCTCATGCAGCCCAGTTCCCCTCTCCTCCTCCCAGCCAGGTCACCAAGCCGCAAAGGTTGAGGACCACTATGTTAGAAGACATTCTTTCAACAACTCAGCCCATTACTGATTTGAGGATAAGGACACACAGTGAGAAGGGTCTTAGACCTAATACCTAGATAGCAGACAAGCAAATATACATCTGTTCTGTCGTAGGTCTCCCCAAAAGTACTAAGTCAATGCTGAGTCCCAGCAAAAAACTCTTTTATTACATTAGTGTGAATTTATTTCATTCACAGTCAGCCACTAGGTTGGCAAACAGTCTTGTGAAGGTATAATAATTAGCTCAGACCGTTATCAATCCTGGAACACTTCTCGATAAATAGTTCCACTCTCAATGCTGGCAGGGAAGGGCTGGGTTATACAAACAAATCCTCAGGAGGCTGGAACGAAGGCATGAGCAAGTTGTTTCCTGAAAAAGCCCCCTCCCCTTTTGCTTCTCTTTTAATTCTGATGGGAGAGGCCATTCATCATCCACCTGTGGCCTTACTCCCATGTTGACCCTGAGTTTTTAATTGTGCCTTCCTTTTGGCAGCTCTGCACATGTGCAGGCTGGGAACCAGTTTCAGAAGCTTTCCCACCTCACTGCTGTCCAAGCCTAAAGGCAGCTGATGACTGCCAGCCTGCCCTGGCCCCGTCTCTGCCTCTGATGCAGAGCCCTCATCCGAGCCCTCTTCCTCAGCATCCAGGAATGGCCTCGCTTCCTCTCGAACCTCCTCAATACTATCCGACTCTGCTGCCAGCTCCACCAGCCACCGGTGATCCACAGCAACATCTCCTGATCTTTGTCTTCTATGATACTAAACAATGTGTTATATTTAAGAATGCATCTCTCTATATAAGTTAATATTTGCATATTTTGACTGTCTATTTAACTAACTAACCATAGCTTCCCTTGCCTGCTCTTTAATATCTACAATAAGTATAGGTAGTAGCCCCCGCTCCCCCAATATCTGGATTGCAAAAATCCAGACAACTATTAAATGGCAGCAAAGAGATATCCATGAAAGTGATTGTAAAGGTACTTACACAAGCAAAAGCAGGGAGATTTTTAAATTTAACATTAACATTTTTTTCCTTTTAGCTATCCTACAGATCAACTCTAATTAGACATCATTGTCCCTCCCATTTTTTTATGAGGTGGCAGTTCTTTGTTCCATAGTGCCACAAAAGCCAGACATCAAGAATGTATCAACCGCATAAACTCAGGATATATCTGCTGAAATAGTTATGTCAGTAGTATTGAGACATAGGGGGAGAGGTTTGTTTTGTTTTGTGCTGTGTTTTAAAGGACATAACTGTGGGGCAGAGTTGTTGACATTAAGGACTAATCTAAAACTAAATTGCTCCCTTTATTTTTAAACCTCCATTTCTTACTCTGAGAAACAAGCTCTTTTGGATAAATCCTTCATCCTGTTTCTCTATTCTTTTTACTCTACTACTGCCTTACTCCAAGCTCTTTCCCATCCACCTCATAGCACAATGCTGACATTTTTAATAGCAGCTGCAAAAGAAGAAAGACACAATAGCTATTTAATCTAGCTGAACCAGAATCTGTTTTTTTTCTCAAGAATAAAAGTGGTTGGGTGAGCATAAAACAAACCTTTTTTCTCCAATTCCTTCCCCTTCCCCTCTCACATACCCTACCCCCAATTTTATTTTTATTAGGCATATCGATATGCCTAATGGAACAATTCTTGTAAAAGTAATATTACCAAACTAACATAAATCTAAGTTCACTTAAGAATGAAATGGCAATTCTTGCTGAGCTGCCTCTGTTCGTTTGATCAAGAAAGTATTATTATTCTTATTAAGTGGCATTTAACAGATTGTTATACATTTAAAATGTGTAGACATTATCTTAATAATTTAGATTTCAATATAAGATGGTATTCAGTTGTTTATTATTTATATGGCTGTCCCTCTGGGCGACATACAGAATTTAGGATTAAAGCAACAGTATAAATGACTGTAAAAACACATAATCTACAGAAAAAGAAAGAGCAACCAAGCATATTTAAACAAAAGTATTTTTTTTAAATCCTCAAAATAATGACTATCCACTCACGCTTCACTAACTTCATGACCCCAATGCCTAAGCAAATAGACAGGTCTGACTCTGAAGTCATTTCTGAAAGGCCAGCTAAGAGTCAGTCCATCTTTAGGTGATAAGATGACCCAAAGGGCAGGCACCATAGCTAAAAAGACATGTTTCCTGGTTGCTGCAAGAAGGCTTTATTTCATTGAGATGCACCAAAGCATGTATCTCCTGCCACATCCTCACAGAATAGAGAAACAATTAGAGAAAGGTGGTCCTTTAAGTATCTTGTGCCCAAGCTAGGAAGGGCTTTATAGATAAACAAAAGCAGCACTATAAATTGTTCCTGTAAGCCTACTGGGACTTGAGGCAATGTGTGTAGCAAAGATATAGCATGGGCAATTTTTTTTAAAAAAATTATTGCCTGCGCCCCCACATTTTGAACCAATTGTAGCTTACAGATGCTCTTCAGGGTCAGCTCCATTTAAAGCATATCGCAGTAGTCCATCTGACTGAGTGATTGATTGCTTGATCGTGTGACATGAAGTCATTTTTGACTCCTTGCAACCACAGAGATTAGTTCTTCTCCATTATCATCTACCCTTAACTTCTTTCAAGTCTCCCAACTGTGCACTCATTGCCATTGTAAGTGATCAAGCACCTTGCTGGTGATACCTTTTTGTCTCTTTAGCATTTGCAGAAAGCTGGGTCTTCTCATAATGTATCTAAAGCAGGATAATTTAAGCCTGGTCATTTGTGCCTTGAGTGAGAACTCTGGGTCATTTTATTCAATGATCCATCAATTTGTTTTCTTGGCTGCCCACAGCCTGTGAATATTATTCTTTTTTTACCTGAGTTGGGGACTGAACACCATTTGGTAGTAAGTCACAAGCAGCAAAAAGTCTGAAGCCAGCCCAAAACTTATTGTGCACTTCTAGTCAGGGTGTACTAATCTTTCTTAGTGTTGTTCTCTTCAAATGGGTTGAGACTACAATTCCCAAATCTGACGTGGCCTAAAGTAGTTTTCGATTTTTTCATTTTAGTTGCATTTGGACCATAGACCATGCTACATGAATGATGCATTTCCATTCTACTATGTCTACAGTAGACTGAAAGTATTGGCTTCTCCTTTTGTTTCATCCAAGCCAGGACACATTGTGGTTATTTAAACAATGCTATGCTCAAGCAAAGCAATAGCCCAAGCAAAACAACTTTTATTTTATTTTTAACAACTCATTTATTCACTAAAAGCATTAGAACTCAGGTCAGTTTTTGTATGAAGCAATTAGCCACCGTTATTTGAAAATAAAAAGAATACTGATGCTCAAGATTTGGAAAGAGGGATATTTGTGAACACATTAAGGTATGATTTAGAGTTATATTCAAACCAGGCTATTATGTTAGTCAAGGATCACTTAACTGGTCGAGCAAAACAACCTTGGCTTATTTGATAAATCATGGGGTTATTCAAAGCTATAACCCATAAGCTATGGTTTACAAACAGCAATCATTTACATCACAAATGAACAAACAAAATGCAAAATGTAAACTCAAGCAGGGTATATATGGCAGCAAACAGAACAATTCTCTTCTTTATATACAAACACTGCTGAAGGGGTATGTCTGTAAATCAAAGGTTCTGTGAGAAATTTGCAAAATAATTTCCAATTGATGTCACAGCACAAAATTAAGGAATTTTGTGACTAGTACTTAATGATATGAATAGAGAGCAGGATCAATAAGTGCTATTTTCTTCCATCTGTATATTGTTTCTTGCTAAGAATTACATTTATGACAGCCTCAAAAATCCAACACTTAGAGTCCCTCACTTCAAAATAAGCTCCACTGAACCCTTTGAGCCTCCTGATGAGAGATGTTTAAAGGAGCTGCACAGCATGTCATATGTTAAAGATCTCCCATTAAGTTTTCCTTTTTTCTTTTCCATGAGTGTGGCTTTGGCACTAGCAAAACATTACTTTATTCTTTGACAATGAGATAAAGGCTGACAAACATTACCCATACTCCCGAATCACCTAGCGCATGTAGGAATGACAGCTTGCAATTACAATGCAGCAGTTGTCAGAAGGAAATTGTAATGCAAAGAAATGCCTTCATGTAGCAATTACAGAGGCTCAAAAGGAAGCATAATTAACAGCCTTCTTACAAGTTTAATTTGGTACATCAGATACTGTTGTTGTTTCGCCAACCTGAACAGGAAACAGGCTAATAGACATCCCTCTCAATTGCCCTTTTGTGAAGGATGTAGTTCCTTTAATGATGAACACTTCCTCTGAAAGGTTAAAAAGTTCTCTGCACAGTTAAAATTCAGTATTCATGTGGCAAAGTGAGCACTAAGGATTATGTACCTCCTCTAACGTTTACCGGTAAAGGAAACTTGTCTGTTGACAAGCTGTTCAAAAATGTTGCAACCTGATCCCTTAGCTCAGAGAGTAGCCCAACCAACTATAGAATCATTTATGGAGATAAAATGAAGTCATTTCATTTCATTTATTGGACTTGTATGCCGCCCTTCTCCCCGAGGACTCAGGGCAGCTCACAACATTAAAATACAAATACAAATAAGTTAATTAAAATAGTATTAAATTTAAGCCCAATAAACTCTAAAACCCACATCTAAAATATAGTTAAAATACAGTTAAAACACAATTAAAACCCATCCCACTCTCAAAGTCCCCTTTGAGGGTTGAGCTAATCTCCAAATGACTAATGTATATGCATCAATGTCATTTTCTAGCATGATATGGAATGGTTGGTTTCCAGTTTTCTGTTTTTTGTTTTTACTCACCTATTAATGGACCAACTGTGAGCTTCCCAGATGGTTCCTCATCAGTATACTAAACATGGTTGACCCTGCTTAACTTTCTAATTTGATTAAAGCCACCTAGATCCTCAGTTCATTCTGGAAAGTTATTTGTGGGAAATTGAGGTCTACATTCCTATAGTTGTTATGGAAAAAAATATAAATATGATCTAATACCTATTACTTCCAATTTTCAATCTAGAATTGCCTCTGCTTTTAATAAAGGAACACATATGCTAAAATATAAACTGTACTTTACACATTATGTTTCAACATACTAATGATATGCTATATTAAGTATACTCTGTAGTATGCTCAAAGCAAACCACATTACGTGTTAGTATGGTTTGTAAACAAGGCTATTACTTTAAACTATAATGAGTTGTGTTTTCGCTTGGCATTTTGTGTAAACACATTCTTTCAGGGAAGTTAACTATCTTTTTTGAACTAGTGTGTTGGGTGGACATAGCTAGAACAATGGAACTCAAATGCATCTGTACATATATATAGTATATATGTACGCATGCACACTTCCAAAATTATAACTCATCTTGATTCAAGATGGATACAGGGACAACTTCCACAACCTTCAAATAAGCTGATTAAAATGGAGACAGCTTGTTGTTCCAATGAAACATTTCATAAATTAATTAAATGGAAATTTTGGTCAACTGATGTTTGAACAATGAAGACTAATCAGGCGAGAGTCTTAATAGCTTCAAAGAGCTTGTGCATACATTACTATTGTAATTAAAAAGATTGAATCCACAACAACATGAATAAACAACCTCCAACATAATAGAATTTCCTCATCTCTTCTTCCTTGTTCCTCCATCTGAAAGATCAATTTTAGAAACAGATTATGGTGCAATGAGTTTTTTTTCTTGGACATTTTGGGTCCAACCCTAAATCTGTTATGTAATTCCATCTTTACTGTAACTGTAATCTTCTGAACACCTAGAATAGAATTAAGAAGTAATAACATTTTCAAATAAATTGAATGATACTGTAGAATGTAAATCTAATTTGTTACTTATAGTGGTAACAGGCTGTTGGAGCAATTAATAAGGAAGGAAGGAAGGAAGGAAGGAAGGAAGGAAGGAAGGAAGGAAGGAAGGAAGGAAAATGCAGCCTTCTCTGGCTAGCAAGTGAGCCTAGATTTTCTAGAGATGTGAAGTCTAGTGTTTTCAAGCCTATACCCCTAAGACCTACCCAGTGTTTTCCAAAAATACACACACTATTTGTCTTACCAAAAAGACAGGTCTTATTTTCGGGGTCTTATATATATATATATATATATATAATGAAAAAAAAACACTTACCATATTCATGTAGAACAATGTACATTTATTCATGTACTGAAACCACGAACAAATACCGTGTTTCCCCTAACATAAAACACTGTCTTATATTTTTTTTGGCTCCCAAAAACACACTAGGTCTTATTTTCGGGGTAGGTCTTATTTTCGGGGTAGGTCTTATTTTTGGGGTAGGTCTTATTTTTGGGGTAGGTCTTATTTTCGGGGAAACACGGTATATTTACCTTGGTTAATTTTCAAAGAAACAAATATTTTTGTATGACTCACTGAGATAATTCAAGCTGCTTGGGCCTATATTCAAATGTCTAGGTAATCCTTATTCTCTGTCTCTCTCTGTCTCTCTGTCTCTCTGTCTGTCTCAGTCTCTCTCTCTCTCTCTCTCTCACACACACACACACACACACACTCCTCCTCTTCAGTTGCTTCACTATCAGTCTGGTTGCAACCATCACATTTTGAAAAGTAATTAATGCATCACCACCCAAAACGATACAGAGTTTAAACAGCAGGCCGAAAATATAGGTTTGCCAATTAAGTAGTTAAAGCAATGTCTTGTGTTATCCTATAATGGTAGGAACTATACACTGCTTTTGCATGCATTACTATTGATAATGTGTGAAATACCTTCTTAAAATATGTATAAGAGCATGAGCATGACAAGTAGATGTATAAGCTTATAGAGATTCAGAAGGATTTCATTCTGACCCAATCCACATTTTGTGAATTAATCCTTTGAATGTTATACCTCTTCACATTCAATACTGCTGTTCTTAACTCAAAAACTATCAAAATGCATACATTAATTGCATATTTCAGGGTAAAATATTTTAAATTGCATATAGGATGGCAAAGTCAATTCAGAATTATGCATTTCAAGATTCAGTGTACCAGTGTACCAATATACAGAATGATCTTAAGATTTAATATTTTCTGTGTTAAGTTTGCATGAAGAGTCAGACGCGAGGAGTTCCAGCAAAAGACTTTATTAGTGACTACAGCTCGAATAGACCCGTTCTGGCTTGGCTACGGCTGCTTCTTATAGCCTGCAGCCGTAGCTGCCAGCCAATGGGAGTGCAGGGATTCTTCCCGCACTATTTAAACCAATACCATTTGACATTTTACAAGAACAGTTCAAATAAACCAATAACATTCAAACCTACATACATAACACCCCTCCCCACTAGGTTCAGTCCATACCAAACCCCAACCTATCTAATGTATTCCTTTAAATAGGTGGGGCTCTTACGTGTACGTTGAGACCTTCGTGGTTCAGAAGCTTTAACGTTCTCACCCAGTGAGAGAGGAAATGTGTCTGCTGACATTTCCCTGTTGGGACTTCCTGTGAAAGGAGACCCTGTTGAATTGTTAGAATCTGGTCTCTCCTCCCAACCCATCTCCATTCCAATGTCAGCACCCAAGTCAGGTAGTGATGTGCAATCTTCCACTTCTAAGGATGGATCTTGGCTTTGTGACAGGGTTCGGGATGGTTCCTGTCAATGGCTCGTTACACATGGGGTTGATTCCTGTTTGCTGATTTTCCTCCTGTTCCCCCTTCCCCTAGAAGAAACAGCAGGTGAGGGACCTAGAGGGAGACAGGGGTGATGTTCTTGAGGGACCCTGGATCTAAGTTGGTCAATGTGCCTGCTCCAGAGAAGGCCATCCTCTGTTTGTACCCTGTAAGAACGAGGGCCTGTGATGTGAGTTATTTCAGCAGGAATCCACAAAGGGTCACCTAGAAGGTTCCTAGCATAGACAGAATCTCCCACACTAAAAGAACGAACTTTGGAAGTGGAATCCAGTGGTGCGTTGGGTGTAAGTGGGATGGAGGCGGTCAAGGGAAGACCTAAGTTTCCTGCCCATCAACAACTCTGCTGGGGACAAGTTAGTTGATGGACTAGGAGTGATGTGTTGAACACTAAGAAGCTTTTCAAGCTTCTCAGTGATGTCCCCAGGACCTAGCTGCTGAAGCTTCTCTTTGGTAAAGCGTACCATCGTTCAGCCCGGCCGTTGGCGAAGGGTGCCCAGGGGCAGTGAGGGCATGTCTGATGCCCTGTTGAGCTAGAAAGGATTCAAAAACATTAGATGTAAATTGAGGGCCATTGTCAGAGACAAGGATATCTGGTAACCCATGGGTTACAAACAATTTTCTTAGCTGCTTGATAACAGCCTCAGTAGTTGTGGATGTCATTGGAATTACCTCTAGCCATTTGGAGTATGCATCTACTATCACTAGAAAAGTGTGCCCTCTTGTAGGGCCTGCAAAATCAATGTGGATTCTAGACCATGGGCCCCTAGGACATTCCCATTCCTGTGGGGGGCGTGAGGTGGTGCAGGTCTGACTACCTGGCAATTGGGACAAGAGGCTACCCAGTTTTCAACCATTTTGTCAATACCTGGCCACCATACATAACTCCTGGCCAAACCTTTCATCCTTACAATCCCAGGATGACCCTCATGTAACATTTCCAAAACCTCCCTTTGCAGTTTTGTAGGAATAACCACCCTGTTACCCCACAAAATACATCCTCTTAATACAGATAATTCAGTTTGCCTGGACTTAAAAGGTTGGGCAAGGTGAGGTAGATCTTGAAGAGGCCAACCTTTCTTGATCCAGCCCATAACAGGTGCCAATACAGCATCTTTGGCAGTTTCTTTGGCAATCTCAGCAGCATGGACTGGAAGCTTAGCAACAGTCTCCAGGAAGAAGGTGTGAGTTTCAAGTTCAAAGTCCTCCTTGTGGCAAGGTAGTGGGCAACGACTCAGTGCATCAGCATGTCCAATGTCCTTGCCAGGCCTGTGAATCAGTTTGTAGGAATATGCTGCAAGAAATTCAGTCCACCTCAGCATTCTTGGTGACAGGATATTAGGTGTAGGTTTATCTCCTGCCACAATGCCAAGTAAAGGTTTGTGATCTGTAACAATGGTGAATGACCTGCCATACAGATATTCATGAAATTTCTTAACAGCTGCAACAACTGCTAAAGCTTCCTTGTCCAATTGGCTATAATTCCTCTCTGCTTTGGACAGCGTGCGAGTAAAATGCAATTGGGGCTTCCGTCCATTGGGAAGCCTGTGACTCAAACCCCCCCACTCCAAAGGGATGCATCACAAGTCAGAACAACAGGTAAATTCTCAGAGAATTGTATCAACACAGCATCAGACGTGATTAGTCTCTTAATACTGTTAAATGCTGACTGTTCCTTCCGCCCCCAGATCCAAACAGCATTCTTATCAAGTAGGCGATGTAAGGGCTCAGCAATAGATGCTTTGTGAGGTAGAAACATGTGATAAAAGTTAATAAGTCCAAGGAAGGCTTGCAAATCTGCCTTGCATCGAGGTTTAGGGGCTTCATTGATTGCTTTAACCTTGGCATCAGTAGGATGGATGCCCTGCTTGTCAATCATATACCCCAGGAACTCAACTCTGTCTGTTTTGAGTGTACATTTGTCTTCCTTGACTTTTAACCCCGCTTTTCTGAATCTGGTAAGGACTTCTCTGAGTCTCTCTTGAAGCTGAGTGTCATTTTCAGCAGAGATTAAACATCATCAAAATAGGGCACTACCCCTGGCAGTCCCTGCAACATTCTTTCCATAAGGCTCTGAAAAATGCCAGGTGCCACGCTTACTCCAAATTGTAGTCTTTTACATTTGAAGGCACCTCTATGGGTCACAATTGTTTGTGCCTCTGCAGTAGCATCATCAACTGTTAATTGTTGATATGCCTGAGCCAAATCCAGTTTAGCAAATACTGTACCCCTGCCAAGGGAATGGAGCAGATGATGCACAACTGGTACAGGATATGCGCTCTGCTGCAGCATGGTTAAGTGTCCCCTTGTAGTCACCACAGATTCTCACTGACCCATCAGCCTTGACTGGTGTGACTATGGGTGTTTCCCATCTGGAGTGGTCAGTAGGCTCTAAAACCCCTTGAGCAATGAGTTTATCTAATTGTGCATCAATTTTTCCTTTAAAGCAAATGGGACCCTCCTGGGCTTTAAACAATTGGGGGCACCTTGGGGTCTAGGCTGAAAGCAATAGGGGTCCCCATATACTTGCCCAGTCCTTCGCTGAAGACCTCTGGAAACTCAGACTTCAAGGACTCTTCCCAGTCAGAACTGCTCACGTGATGGATGCCAGTCACCTCGATGCCAAGTGGCTTGAACCACTCAAGTCCCAGCAAACTTGGGCGATCCTTGTCCACGATGGTCAGGGGCAAGCGTTTGGTGTGGCCTTTAAACTGCAGTTGAAATCTCTCTCCAACTACTGGAATCTTGTTTCCTTGGTAGTCTTTGAGAGTCAGTGCTTGCTTCTGGAAATGCTTTTCTGAATTTTGGGAAAGAGTCTGTGGATGGTGTCCCATGACACCATAGATAAATAAGAGCCTGAGTCCACTTCCATTTGGCAAGGTCTTCCTTCAATAAACACCTTCACATGAACTTTTCTGCTTTTAAGGTTGAAGAATGACCAATAGTGATTGTTTGGTGTGTTTCACTCTTGCCATTTGCTTCTAAATTTCGCCCCATTTTTCAATGACATTGTTGGGCTTAAAGTCTCTATCAGGGAATTTCTTCCTAGCTGGTGGAGTTCTGGATGCTTTGCAAACTCTGGCTATGTGACCCCGTTTCTCAGCGTAGGCAAATGGAGTCAAAGAACTTGCAATCAGTGCGGGGGTGCCCCCCACAGCCTCTGCAATAGAACCCTTGCCTGTTCTTCCCAGAGTCTTTTCTTTTCTTCTCCATTCTGAGTTTAAAATCCCCTCTTCTGCCTCACTGCCATCAGAATCAGAGTCTATTTGTTGCAATGAGTAGATGTGGATTTATCCCCATCAGAATGGCTTGAGGCCTGGCTTGAAGCCTTGTTAATCTTTTTCATGGCGCTGCTGAGGACTTGGTGGCTTCCACTGAAACAGCTTCTTCAATGGCCTCTTTAAGCGTGATCTTAGGTTTCATTAATAGTTTGCTTTGTAAACCTTATCCTTAAGGCCTAAAACAAACCGATCATGCGGCCTCTTCTAAGTTGGTAAAGTCACAAGCACCCCAATGTCCCTTAAACTTGCCACGAAGTCATTAACATTCTCGCTATCCCCTTGATCCCGACGGTAAAATGTGTCTCTTAATGAGGCACGATACTTGTGAGGCGTAATGGGCTCTCAAAAGTCTTTCTAATCGGGCCATTCCATTACCTTCAGCTCTGCTGCTCCAACGCCGCCATTTTGAAGACTGCCGGACCGCAGTGCGTGAGAAAGACCGCCCTCTTCCGTCTCTCGGGGATGCGGCGAGATCGTTTCCCTCCAGGAACATGTGGAAGCGATCCGCATCGATTCCCAGTCTTCCGTCGCGGATCGAGCGGTGCTGGGGGGTGTTCAGCGCAGCCATCTCGCTCAGTTGCTTGTTGTCGCGTCGTCTTCTCTTCAGGGAAATCCCACCTTCGTCGCCAGTGTTAAGTTTGCATGAAGAGTCAGGCGCGAGAGTTCCAGCAAAAGACTTTATTAGTGACTACAGCTCGAATAGACCCGTTCTGGCTACGCTCGCTTTCTTATAGCCTGCAGCCGTAGCTGCCAGCCAATGGGAGTGCAGGGATTCTTCCGCACTATTTAAACCAATACCATTTGACATTTTACAAGAACAGTTCAAATAAACCAATAACATTCAAACCTACATACATAACATTCTGTCCAATTGAAAAAAAGATAAACCAGGTACATACCACCTGGTGCCTCCTACTATAACTTCCCACCATCCAGGCTCAAAACAATCTGGGCCCCCAGTGGTGGGATTCAAAAGAATTACTACCGGTTCTATGGGCATGGCTTGGTGGGCGTGGCAGGGGAGGATATTGTAAAGTCTCATTTCCCTCCCCACTCCTGGGAAAAGGTTACCACCAGTTCTCGAACTACTCAAATTTCCTACCAGTTCTCCAGAACAGTTCAGAACAGATACCACCTCTGCTGGGCATGCCTGCCAGGAAATTACAGTTACCATTGCCAAGATTGAGCTTAGACAGTATCATTAATAAAGAAATTTAGCATTACCTTATTGGAAACACTACCTTTCTGAGGTTCTTTTAAATTTAATACTCCAGTGTTCTGTTGACACAGAAATTTATTGCCAAGCACTTCATTTTTATCTTGACACTTCTGCTTCAAGCTTTCTGGTATTTTCATTAAAATGGGATTTAAATTGCTATGTAAACACATTTTAAACAAATAAGTCTGGGTATAAAATCAAATGGTCTTAACAAGAGCACCATTCTGCTACCATCAAATAGTTTTCAGAGAGTAGATTGGGAAGGGGCAGGAGGGTTTTCCCAAAATAGCTCTAACATCCTGGCATATTTCTCACTAGACAACTTAATGTAATCCAACCAGAATCAATTTGTTTGAAAATCCTTAAAAGTTGGAAAAAGTATTTAAATGAGACCCTTATGCCCAAATAAGCATATAAAAAGAGCTTTAATGAGGTAATTCCTCAACTTACAACAATTAATTTAGTGGCTGTTCAGGCAATGAAAAAGGGCGATGTAACCAACAACAGCATCCCCATGAGACCCTTTATGCCCTTTATGCCCAAATAAGCATATAAAAGAGCTTTAATAGAGGTAGTCCTCAACTTACAACAGTTAATTTAGTGGCTGTTCAGGCAATGAAAAAAGGGACGTATAACCAACAGCAGCATCCCCATGGTTGCGTGTTCAAATTTTAGATGCTTGGCAACTGGTTCATACTTATGACCGTTGCTTTGTGCCGAGGTCATGTGATCCCCTTTTGTGACCTTCTGATAAGCAAAGTCAAGTGGGGAAGCCAGATTCACTTCACAACTGGGTTACTAACTTATTACCTGCAGTGATCCCTTTAACAAATATGGAAAGAAAGTTTGTAAAATGGGGCAAAACTCAACAAATGTCTCACTTAACAACAGAAATTTTGGGCTCTGTTGTAGTCATAAGTCAAGGACTACCTGCAGGGGTGGATGCTACGGTTCTGCCTGGTTCTATAGAACCGGTAGCTCTAAAGAGCAGCAGACACCAAACCAGTTCTGTGTCTGCTGCTGTTTGGCCTACCCGCCTGTCCGGGCTGTTACCTGTCCTTTATTTCCTGCTTTTCAACCTCAGCTGTTTTGTGCAGCACAGCTGAGGTTGAAAAGTAGGGAAAAAGTGGTTTTCAAACACTGCGCACCGTGTGCAGCACTTTTCAGCTGTCCGGGCGGCACAGCTGATTTTTTTTACATGCATGCATGGCGCGGTCAGGTGCACATGCGCACAAAGCAAAATGTAGCCACCGAACTAGTAGTAACACCAGTTGAATCCCACCCCTGACTACCTGTATATGAAACTATCACAGGTTTTGTTTTTCTTTCCAGGGCTTTGCGAGTCCACTCTTTTACAGGGGAAGTCCACAGTGAGCTTAGATATGTCATTACCAACTACATCATCAATTTCTTTAATTTATATAATAGCAGATCTGGGAAAGTTCAGTTTTTATCTGGACGCCATTTTGCAATCTTGATAGAAATACCTTTCTTGTCTTCTACATTAATAAAGATTGGGGGTGGGGGTGGGGAAGGGCTTTAAAAAGGTAACTTGAGATTGGCCTCCTGGATAAAGGCAGCATGATAATGATAATACCAAGGTTCTGGTATTGACATTCAAAGTCCTACAAGACATGGGTCCGGGTTATCTACGGGAGCGTCTACTGCCGGCATTGAATACCAACCACCCTGTATGAGCGCACAGGCAGGGACTCCTCGGGGTGCCATCTGCGACCCAATGTCATTTGGCGGTATCCTGGGGGAGAGCCTACTCTGTAGCGGCTCCCACTCTGTGGAACCAACTACCTCTGGGGCTGTGCCTGGCCCCTGACCTCCATACCTTCTGCCATGATTTAAAAACCTGGTTGTTTGAACAGGCTGGACTGTGCTGACTCCTTGGGGGGATTGGTTTTATATTTTAAATTATTAATGGGTTTTTAGTTAATTTGGCTTGTTTAATTTAATCTCATTTTAGGTAATTAATTTATTGTTCTGATTTTATTTGTGAGCCGCCCCAAGTCCTTTTTGAAGAGGTGGTGGCATACAAGTCAAATTAATAAATAAATAAATAAAATAAATAAATAAATAAATTGCAACAATAGCATAAATTGCTATTGGCTTATTCTGTAGCAGTCTCAATTTGAACCACAAAACAACCCCTGATTTGGACATTTCTTATCCATAAGCAATTCCCGTGGCAACTAAGAATGTTCTGATTCTAAAGACTGTTCTGTTCCCCCCCTCTCCCGAATTCTCTGCAACCTCAGATTATCCTCTGTAATATGATAGTACTGAACTAAAAAGAAAACCAGGGGTTTACTCTATGAAACTAAGACTCTTACATAGAGTGCATATTTACCATTGTTCTGAAGCTTAAAAATACACATTGCCCAATCTGCTCTACACATCTCAGTGTTTCAACATTCCAGAATGAGTATCTTGCAAAGGAAAAGTAATGACTTCTTTAACACATAGCCTCTTCCAACTAGGAGTTTTGTTTCTTCTAATTATAAAAGCTGCAAGAAATTAAAATTATTGGTAGATTTGAAAACTGTGGGATATTGCAAGTAGTGTGACCATGTATTACTCTAAATCCGATATGGAAAACTATGGCAGCAAACCACAACCACTTTTTCAAACACAACAATCTGGAACGTAGTTGCATTAAGCATCTGCAATGGGCTGAACTCACCATGAATGAAGACATTCCACCTGGCAATTCCATCATCATCATCATTAAATTAATTATACCTTCCCCTCCAAACCTGTTCCTCCAAGAGCAGAAGAGTTCTTTCCGTGCCAATTGGAAACGAGGGTCAAGCTGAAACTTCCCACTCATTAAAGGAATGCGTATACATTCTTACCCATTTGTATTTCACTTTAGCTCGATCC
Organism: Naja naja; assembly: GCA_009733165.1. NCBI lineage: Eukaryota > Metazoa > Chordata > Lepidosauria > Squamata > Elapidae > Naja > Naja naja. The sequence goes on along the minus strand of CM019148.1, from coordinate 200,141,415 downwards.
CATCACCTCTCCATAATATTGGAAGACTCTTGAGAGCTGCTTTCTTGGTTATACATTTGAAGCACCAGCTTCACCATTCAGCTGGTTGAGATAACTGTCTGAGGCAGGAGACCTGGGGTATCATGAAAAAATAGCAGTTTTGCCTGGTAGTATTTTAGTACCAAGAATGAAAATAAAAGTGTGTTGGGTTTTGCCTCATGAACCTTGAATAGCATACAGGTTGTCAAGAGTAAAGGTGTTTGCTGCATCTTTGCAGGTATATTTTAGTTAGTCATAACTCTGGAGCCTTTAAAAGGGTAAACAATCCATCAAACGCTTTCTTCCCATTTGAGCAGAACTCCATATTCCATTGAGTATGTCAACTATGTCTGTTCTTACTTTTTTGTCCATGGTTCTGCTATCTGACTTTTCTCCCATTGGCTATTAAGCCAGACACCAGATATTCACACAACAGTTGTACATTGTTTTCTAGATATGTGACAAGAGACTTCCTTGTGGTGGTGGGGAGCCATTCTGAAAGCTGGCTCTTTGCTTCACAGCATGCTAAATTCCCATTTAATTCATTTGTTAATTTAAAAAGTCTGTATGTGAGAGAGTGTGTGTATTTAGCAAAGTAGGACAAGCAGCCTGGAGAGCACCAAAGAAAGTGACAGCAGGCATTTGATGTCAGCAGGCAGCATGTTGCCTAATCCTATTATGTAGACAACTGAAAGTGTCCCTTTTTTGTAGCCAGTTCTTGTGGGCAGTTCTTTTGAATGAAGAACAGTATAATATGAACTTTATCAATATACAGAGCATGAGTTTTGAGGAATGAAATGGTCTCTGCAGTGTTATTCATTTGAAATCTGTGGCTTTATATCAGGAGCATATTTGGTCCCCAAAATGTGAGTTGCCTCTTTTGAATGCTTTTTATTTTTATTTTTCCTGCTTGGGAAATTGGAAAGGCTCCCCTGCTGCAGCTTTTGCCCTGCATCACACAAAAGAGTTTTCTTCTTATGCCTTGTCAGCCATTCTCAGTCCACATGCTAAAATAGATACATACAATCTTTAGCAGGCTTTACTTAACACTTGAATCCCACTCTGGCACAAGTGGGGCCAGGAGGAAATAAAATAGAAACTGAAATTTCATTTCAAATGTACATTTAACAATTATTTTCATTTTAACTGTAAGAATGAATGCTTCCTCTCTATGTATTTAATAAGTTACATATTTATTTGCCAATTATTATTACTGAGGGAAGGCTGAAGGTTGCTGTGCCGCAGTTTCTGAGGCTCTGGAAGAAGTGGACTATCTTGACCTTTTTCAATAAGAGCTCAGGCAACATTGATCAAATTCTTGGATGACCTGTGGCAAGCACAGGATGTTTTACTCTTCCTGATCTCTCAGCAGTCTTGGATGCCATCATTCATGGTATCTTTCTGAGACAGTTTGGGATCATGGAGGTGTGTGGAATATGTTGTTCTGGTTCTTCTCCTTCCTCTGGGGAAATTTCCAATTGGTATTAATGAGGAGAAAGGTCCAGCCCATGGGGCCACCTTGTGGGGTGCCAAAGGGTTTGCTACTTTTTCCATTCCACATGAAGCCACCAGATGAGATCAGAGGTGTCTCCACCCCAGGTCTGAGTTATGGTATGGAAATTCTGTCTCACTTACTGGAAGCCGTGGGGTGTCTGGTTGAGATATAACAGGCTTTGATTCAACGCAAGCAAGACCAAGTGGATCTTTAGATCTGGCTTTTGGTTTTAGACTTCAGATATTTGGTTCTGGGTGGGGTATCACTACCCTGACAGATCCAGTGCAGTGGGTGGGGTCTGTGAGTGCATCTGGACTTGCAGCTCATTACTAAGGGCTATGAGGGCCTTCACACAATTTTGGGTTTCTACCTTTCCTGAACTAGGAGGCCTTGTTCCTCATGACATCTAAACTAGACTATTACACTGCACTGTACATGAGGTTGCCTTTAAAGAGCATTCAAAAGCTTCAGCTGGTTCAGAATGCAGAAGCACAGGAGTTAATTATGTTGGTTATTCAGAACATGTGATACCACTAGTCTGAAAGTTGCATTGGCTCCCAGTGTGTTTCCAGGTGCAATTCAAGATGCTGGTAGTCACCTTGAAAGCCATTCATGGCTTGAGATTGGGCTATTCATAGAAACTTCTATTCTACCTGTCTTACCCCATTCAGCAGGAGGGGCATCTCTAGCCCAGCTGCTGTTGATTAGGAATATCAGATGGCAGAGCTGAGTAGGAGAGATTTTTCTGCCATGGTGCCCACCAGTGGTGGGATTCAATTTTTTTTACTACCAGTTCTGTGGTTGTAACTTGATGGGCATGGCAGGTGAAGGATACTGTAAAATCTCTAGTCAGAAGTGGTATTTGTCGGTTCTCCGAACTACTCAAAATTTCCACTACCGGTTCTCCAGAACTGGTCAGAAACTGCTGAATACCACCTCTGGTGCCCACCCTTTGGAACTTCATTGCCTCTGAGATTATATTACCCCTGACCCTGCTATAACTACTATCAATGTATATAATCAGTGCTGTTTCGGTTCCATAATCAGATCTGAATCCCAACCAAAAGGGTTCTGATAATCTTCTTCCTCCAGTTTAAATACTGGACAAAAAATTTCCAATGCAGTTAGTTCCAGTGATGGCTTCTTGAGAAGTGGGTGAACCAACATCTTTTTATGAGACAGCAGCATCAAAGAAAAATGTCAATGGATAGTTCAACTGCAAAATGCTTTACTAGCTGTGGTCAGAAAAAATGCCCACTTCAATAAGGAGTCAAAGTGTCCAGAAATGGAAATAACAAAGGACCTTTTATTGGGATGCACAGGTACAGTGATCACTGGCTAAAAGAATGCAAAACAGCCCTGAACTAAACAAGGTACCCCCAGAAATGTTAGATAGGGATAATGAAACCAATATAAATCATAGAATGATTTTTACAACCAGAATGTAATATCTTACGAACACTATGAATGACTTCACTATGACCATCCCAACAGACCTTCATTTTTATCTACTAATTGGATTTTAATCTGCCCCAATTATAGATATTTACTGCCTCCCTTCACACCAAAGGAAAGATAACCATCTGATTTCTCTTATCTGTCTGTTCTGTCTCCAGGAAACAGTTGGCTTTTAGTTTACCTGCTCTTTTATATTTCTAGGCTTGTTCTCATGCTTATGTCATGTACAAACCATTGTAATAATGGCAATGAATTTGAATGATCTGTACGGGTCCATGCAAGACTGCTTTCTACATCATTTCCAGCTTTTGGACCATCTTCAAGTGTAGAGCATTGCAAGAATCCCATTGTGAGTTTATTAGAGGAAGGGGCACTGAAATTAAAGAATCTCAGTATAAGTAACATTGCAACTGTTCAATATAACAGTTAACAGAATAGCAGAGTAACAGAATAACAGATCAGTAAATACTAGGCGTAGGTTGTCTTTGCTCCAAAATCACTTCTATCTCGAGAGACAAAATTAATTCTTTTCACTGGAAACAACCAACATAATCTTTGCAGTTCATTTGCTCAACATAGTAACTGAAGTTTTGTTCACATTTATTTATTTCTTTTTATTGCTGCAATTCTGCAAAATGAAGAAATGAAGAAAAAAGAAAAATTACAGTAAAAGGCAAAACAAGAAACTCAAAACAAAACAAATACAGAAAGGAGAAAGGGGAAAAAAAGATCAGGAAAACCAATAAAACAAAACAAATATACTCATTACACTAGAGATGTAAGAAGATTTTAAACTATGAATTAAACCTTGTCCACAAAGAAACATCGTAATGAATGCTTCAGTTACATAAACAAAGAGCCAATATAAAGGCCTAGAAAGAACATATTTTTTCAACCCATATTTTTTGCTGGTTTCTTTCCAATAATGTACTACTAACACTCTCGCCACTCTCTCTACACACATACTCACAAATACAGAGAGAGAGAGAAATACATATATATATATATATATATATATATATATATATATATATATATTTCATAGATTTTCACGGGTAAAGGTATGTAGGTCTTGGTGTATTCGGGTCTTGTTCCGTGTAAGATTGAGAATACCTTGGCAACATTTCGACGAAATCTCATCCGTCATCTTCAGGCTGGTGTCTTCAGCTTCGTTCTCCTGGGAGAATATATATATATGCATATATGTATTTCTCTAGTAGTAGTAATAGGTCTTGGTGTATTTGGGTCTTGTCCCATGTAAGATTGAGAATAACTTGGCAACGTTTCGACGAAATCTCATCTGTCATATATATATATATATTCCATGTTTCCCCCAAAATAAGCCCTACCCTGATTTTTAAGCATGTGTCTAATATAAGCCCTATCCCAAAAATAAGCCCTAGTGAAGGGGGTGGGCAGCACAGGAGGCAGCGAGCTTGTGCAAGCCAACATTGTCCAACAGCAGCCGCCCCCTGTGCAGCACAAGTGAGTTGATACCTGTCCAAGCAGCAGGCAGAGGCAGATGCAGGGGGAGGCACACAATCTGGATGCACTGCACAGGTTGCAGGAAAACTGAGAGTCAGTGGGCCAGAGTAGCAGGTGGCCATGGGGAGCTCATCTTCAGCAGCACCAGCAGGCAGGTGATCTGGATGCGCTGCACAGTCCATGGGAAAGCCAAAAGTCAGGTGGGCAAAAGCAGGCAGGCAGCTGCAGGAGGCTCATCTTTGCATCTTTTGACTTGCCTGCATGTGGTACATCCAGTTCACCTGCCTTCCACCCTGCACCTCTGGACCTCACTCTACTGCTTGGGCAGAGTTCAACTCATCTGTGCTATGTGGGCTGTGCAGCCCCAGAGTGCACTGACCAAGGGACCATCAGGCTGCAGCTGCTGCTGGATACCATTGGTCCCCATCGCTGCCGCCTCTTGTGCATGCACTGGGGACGCCAACACAGGCTGATCACCCTGAAATCATGTTTCCCCTAAAACAAGTCCCAGTACTTATTTTGGATCCCCCCAAAATATAAGACCGGGTCTTATTTTGGGGGAAACATGATATGATACATTCAGAAACAAAGGAATGCTGATTCAGACAGGAAGGGATAGTAAATGTGCAAGGAAATAAGGATAACACATAGAGAAGAAACAAACACATTATTTATCAGCCTTACCAGGTAGGAAACATGACCAGATACTTCAACTTTATTGTAAAGTTACATTGACAGAATCTTGCAAGACTGAAAGTACAATTCTCTTGCTGTCTCCTTTACAGCCTGAGAAATTAAGAAGGGTCCCTTCTGAGTCTCATGCCCAACCCACTATCCAGTTGCAGACTAGATGGGTCTCTTATCTAATTGTTCCCTAGGAAGCATTTCTGGGCCATTCTCTCAAGGTCTTTCCCATATATCATTATATTATTAAATTGTCTAGTTCAGCTCTAGCTGCCATTATACTCTCCTCCACCAACTTTGATTCTGACCTTATTAATATGTACAATTGTAATCCAATAAATTAAGTGCTAGTCTGATTAAATGTATACTGTAATCCATATATAGGGTAGCATATCCACCTCCTTAATCTCATCCTTGGGCTTCTGGTAATGTAATAAGCTAATTTATATTTCAGTGAAATTATGTGCTGATCTTCAGTTCTAAACAAATTCCTGGAAATTCTCCCAGAACTGCAAATTATTTGAAAACAAGCACAGATTTGTCACAGAGAAAAAGTTCAGATATTAGGTAAGTTCCATGTGTTGGATGCAATTTTCCCAAATAACCTTTCTTTAAACCTGGCTTTATTAAATTTTTAAAACATAGCTTTCTTAAATCTTATCCATTTGTTTCTTGAAACTTTGTTTCATGAAACCTATAAGATCTCTAAATGTACTTTTTAAATTATATATTGAGATGGACACAAACCAAATTGATTATAATGAAACCATTGACACTAGATTCTGTTTTGACAAACACACTGTTTCTCTTTAAACCAAATCCCCTTCTTTATATCTATCCCACATCAAGCCAAACATCCCATTTCACTGAAAAAAGGACTTTCTACCCAGCAATATGTGATAGGAAAAGCATCAGTATAAATGCTCGAAGTAAAACTGGAAATACTTGTCTGGATCACATTTTTTTCTTTAAACCTGTAACTTCCTAGAGTATATTTGTAGAATTGCCTCCAGTTTTCTTAAGAGTATGAGAGAGGCAAGTCTACAAATATTCTCTAGGAAGTAACAGATTTAAAGAAAAATTTGTGATCCAGACAAGTATTTCCAGTTTTACCTTTGAGCATTTATACTGAAGTAACTGAAGAGGAGGAAAAGGAGTGTGTGTGTAAGAGAGGGAGGGAGAGGGAGAGGGAGAGAGAGGGGAGGGATACGCGCACACACACACACACACACACAAAATGAAGGATATCTTTCTTCCTTTCTTTCTCTCTCCCTTCTTTTGTTCGTTTCCTTTTTTGTCAAGGAGACCAGCTTGCTTGGCAATGAAATCCTAGCCCAGGGCAATGTAGCACTGTGTTCATTGCTCTCACCTTGCAATAGATCAGGATGCGACATAATGCATTTTTTCCACCAAAGCTGGGGCCTCCTTAGATTCTTGAATCATTTAAATTGGTGGCTCTGAAGGTTCTTTAAAAAAGAAAAAGCTGGTCCAAGACATATTTTTAAAACCTGTGACAGCCAACCAAGGTTATGTGCTTCTGCTATTAAGTATGGTGCATTTTCATTTATTCGTAAACATGGTCTTGTCGCATAAATTGTTAACAATATTTCCGAAGTTTTGAACATAGAACATTTGCTTGATGTAGCATTCACTGGAGCCTGAGATTAGAATGCAAAAAGGCAATGTATGGTGTGATGTAAAAATACAATGTTTTTATACCATAGAGGTCAATGTTTTTATACTATAGAGGTCAATCCTCAAATGCAAAATGAGTATCTTCAATACTAGTAGGAAATAAAATATATTTCCAGACCATAGTATTTTATTCTTTCCATATAAGGAAGACTGATGTTAGGATGTGGCAGTGGAGAACAAAAATAGGTCTATTAACTAGACAACTGAATTTGGTCAACTGAAATTCAGAGAATGGGTTATGTGATGACCCAGGGTGGGGTACAAAATAAACACAGTCACAAAAAACAGGTGAAGCCCCTTTTATTCCTTCACTTTGCTTCCAAGCTCCAAATATCCTTGACTGGAGACAAAAAACTCCCACACAAGCAGTTACAAGAAGGAGGAAATGCCATTTAAATTATAAAGAGTAAAAACACAACACAAACCAGGCAAGATAAGAGCTTGAAGACGTCCATAGATATCAGAACACGCACTGGGAAGGACACCAAACTCAGAGAGGAACTATAAACTAGAGATATTTACACACTTTGTTTCCAGCGTTTGCCAGTACGCAGGTCCAAACTCTTATTCAGTTGTCACACCTGCAGCCAATGAAGAGGATCAAGGCCCTCTACTCCCAAGGAGACCATGTCTCTCCCTTATCCTCTCCTCCCTGAGTGCCCTAGGATGGATAGGGGATGGGCCTGGGTCCTCCTCTGACTGCTCAGCCGACCTCTGCCCTTCCCCAGCTTCCTCCACAACCTCCGGAGCCACACTTCCACTCCCTGTTGGCTGTTCCTCCTCTCCCTCAGAGTCAGTCTCCACCAGGGGCATGACAGGTTAAGAGTACAACCTGGTCAGTTAGAAGGGATTTTGTTTTTTGTGACTTCACAGTTGGAGGGACTTAAATAAAAATTACCACTGACCATTGGATCTCTTTAAATCCATTCTTCCAGGTATAAATAAATAAAGCCATGTGGTATAATTCTTCTGAATTTGGTTCCAGACAATACAAAATCCGGTCTAGCATACTAACTGTAATTTGTTAAATTACTTCAGAGGATTCCCCAATGGTTGTGAAAATGATTGGGATCACCCAGATTTACAATTATTATTATTATTTTCTTACTAGGACAAAATCCTTATTTTCATATGCTCTGACAGCCAGAATCAAAAGAATCTCTATGTTTTGATGTGCCAGTCAAGGCTGGCTTAAGAAATGTGACTATCTGAACTGGAATAGAAAAGGGCATTCATGCCCACCCCATGTTAATGTCTTTGCTTAATCATGTTATTGTGACATCCAAAGCAGAAAACACTGCAAGACACCATATATCTTAAAGGGAGGGGAGGGAGGAGGAGGGGAAAACAACTTCCTGAATCACAGTGAGGCAAAAATGGGAGTCCTGTATGATACGGTAGGTAGCCAATAAGTGCAGATAATGATGAAGGAATGTAGATCTAGTCTTTGGAAGGGAAAAGAGTTTCCTGAACTATTCAAGGAGAAAAAGGATGTTTTCACTCCTGGTAAAGTGGAAAGCATGAAAAGAAAATTCAAATAATCCAACCTTGATTTTGTCTGGTATAAAATGGGAAGAGAGAAACACTGGCACACTTTAAATATTTTGCTATTCCACTTACAATAATAAAGCATCTTCCTGAATCCTTACTATTTCTGCATCTTGACCTCAAAGAGTTGTCAGAACTACACTGGGGCACACTCCCTTAAACCATGACCATAAAGAAACCATTATTTAACCTAGTCTGAAGAGCCATTAAGCAATCTTTCATTGGCAGAACACTTGCTTTATGTAGAGAAAGTCCCAGGTTGAATCTCTGGCATCTCCTGATAAAGCTGTAAAAATCCTGGCGAACCATTTCCAGTAAATGACTTCGATTGCTAAGACTTTGCTAGGTATTATGGTTGCTCCCAGATTCCTAACTTTAGTTTGTGTTCAGTTATTTAAACCATTGGTAAAGGGATTAGTTTAACATTCTGTGCTTTGCATATGTTTCTGTCCTCCAGCCATGTGTGTCTGTAATTTGTATGTAATGAAAACAGCATAGGGAAACAATCTTCCTCATGCATGTGATGCCTCTTTCTGTCAGCCTGATCTTACACTGCAATCCTCATTTCTTGTTTCTCAATGCAAAATGCAACTGATGAGAGCAGAATTGTGCATAATTACACAATTACATAACTAATATGTAGTATTAGTAATATAACTAACTACATAATGAATAATACTGTATTGTGACATTTATTTAAAACAAGCTCAACCACATTCATCCTACAGAATTATTTTGCAGATGAACTAAATAAATACTGTTTGCACCATTGACATTTTAAGGAATAAATCAAATGAGACTTACTTAATTAGATTTCAATACCACAATCAAGAATGGACATATTGTTAATATTGCAGCCCAGTTTTATGTGAGTGAAAGGTATGAACAACATCGCCTGAGGGAAAATCAGAAAATGGGTGGGTTAGATTTCAA
>CM019148.1:200068917-200131099 GCA_009733165.1 Naja naja | reverse complement strand
CCTTGGTTAATTTTCCAAAGAAACAAATATTTTTGTATGAATCAATGAGATAATTCAAGCTGCTTGGGCCTATATTAATGTCTAGGTAATCCTTATCTCTGTCTCTTCTGTCTCTCTGTCTCTCTGTCTGTCTCAGTCTCTCTCTCTCTCTCTCTCACACACACACACACACACACACACACTCCTCCTCTTCAGTTGCTTCACTATCAGTATGGTGTGCAACCATCACATTTGAAAAGTAATAATGCATCACCACCCAAAACATATACAGAGTTTAAACAGCGCAGCCGAAAATTAGGTTTGCCAATTAAGTAGTTAAAGCAATGTCTTGTGTTATCTATATGGTAGGAACTATACACTGCTTGTGCATGCATTCTATTGATAATGGTGGAAATCCTTCTTAAAATATGTATAAGAGCATGAGCATGACAAGTAGATGTAAAGCTTATAGAGATTCAGAAGGATTTCATTCTGAACCAATCCACATTTTGTGAATTAATCCTTTGAATGTTATACCTCTTCACATTCAATACTGCTGTCTTAACTCAAAACTATCAAAATGCATACATTAATTGCATATTTCAGGGAAAAAATATGGTAAAAATTGCATATAGGAGGCAAAGTCAATTCAGAATTATGCATTTCAAGATTCAGTGTACCAGTGTACCAATATACAGAATGACCTAAGATTTAATATTTCTGTGTTAAGTTTGCATGAAGAGTCAGACGCGAGGAGTTCCAGCAAAGACTTTATTAGTGACTACAGCTCGAATAGACCCGTTCTGGCTTGGCTACGGCTGCTTCTTATAGCCTGCAGCCGTAGCTGCCAGCCAATGGAGTGCAGGGATTCTTCCCGCACTATTTAAACCAATACCATTTGACATTTTACAAGAACAGTTCAAATAAACCAATAACATTCAAACCTACATACATAACACCCCTCCCCACTAGGTTCAGTCCATACCAAACCCCAACCTATCTAATGTATTCCTTTAAATAGGTGGGGCTCTTACGTGTACGTTGAGACCTTCGTGGTTCAGAAGCTTTACGTTCTCACCAGTGAGAGAGGAAATGTGTCTGCTGACATTTCCCTGTTGGGACTTCCTGTGAAAGGAGACCCTGTTGAATTGTTAGAATCTGGTCTCTCCTCCCAACCCATCTCCATTCCAATGTCAGCACCCAAGTCAGGTAGTGATGTGCAATCTTCCACTTCTAAGGATGGATCTTGGCTTTGTGACAGGGTTCGGGATGGTTCCTGTCGCAATGGCTCGTTACACATGGGGTTGATTCCTGTTTGCTGATTTTCCTCCTGTTCCCCCCCCTTCCCCCCTAGAAGAAACAGCAGGTGAGGGACCTAGAGGGAGACAGGGGCGATGTTCTTGAGGGACCCTGGATCTAAGTTGGTCAATGTGCCTGCTCCAGAGAAGGCCATCCTCTGTTTGTACCCTGTAAGAACGAGGGCCTGTGATGTGAGTTATTTCAGCAGGAATCCACAAAGGGTCACCTAGAAGGTTCCTAGCATAGACAGAATCTCCCACACTAAAAGAACGAACTTTGGAAGTGGAATCCAGTGGTGCGTTGGGTGCGTAAGTGGGATGGAGGCGGTCAAGGGAAGACCTAAGTTTCCTGCCCATCAACAACTCTGCTGGGGACAAGTTAGTTGATGGACTAGGAGTGATGTGTTGAACACTAAGCTTTTTCAAGCTTCTCAGTGATGTCCCCAGGACCTAGCTGCTGAAGCTTCTCTTGGTAAGCGTACCATGCGTTCAGCCCGGCCGTTGGCGAAGGGTGCCCAGGGGCAGTGAGGGCATGTCTGATGCCCTGTTGAGCTAGAAAGGATTCAAAATGTTAGATGTGAATTGAGGGCCATTGTCAGAGACAAGGATATCTGGTAACCCATGGGTTACAAACAATTTTCTTAGCTGCTTGATAACAGCCTCAGTAGTTGTGGATGTCATTGGAATTACCTCTAGCCATTTGGAGTATGCATCTACTATCACTAGAAAAGTGTGCCCTCTTGTAGGGCCTGCAAAATCAATGTGGATTCTAGACCATGGGCCCCTAGGACATTCCCATTCCTGTGGGGGGGGGGGTGAGGTGGTGCAGGTCTGACTACCTGGCAATTGGGACAAGAGGCTACCCAGTTTTCAACCATTTTGTCAATACCTGGCCACCATACATAACTCCTGGCCAAACCTTTCATCCTTACAATCCCAGGATGACCCTCATGTAACATTTCCAAAACCTCCCTTTGCAGTTTTGTAGGAATAACCACCCTGTTACCACACAAAATACATCCTCTTAATACAGATAATTCAGTTTGCCTGGACTTAAAAGGTTGGGCAAGGTGAGGTAGATCTTGAGAGGCCAACCTTTCTTGATCCAGCCCATAACAGGTGCCAATACAGCATCTTTGGCAGTTTCTTTGGCAATCTCAGCAGCATGGACTGGAAGCTTAGCAACAGTCTCCAGGAAGAAGGTGTGAGTTTCAAGTTCAAAGTCCTCCTTGTGCAAGGTAGTGGGCAACGACTCAGTGCATCAGCATGTCCAATGTCCTTGCCAGGCCTGTGAATCAGTTTGTAGGAATATGCTGCAAGAAATTCAGTCCACCTCAGCATTCTTGGTGACAGGATTAGGTGTAGGTTATCTCCTGCCACAATGCCAAGTAAAGGTTTGTGATCTGTAACAATGGTGAATGACCTGCCATACAGATATTCATGAAATTTCTTAACAGCTGCAACAACTGCTAAAGCTTCCTTGTCCAATTGGCTATAATTCCTCTCTGCTTTGGACAGCGTGCGAGAGTAAAATGCAATTGGGGCTTCCGTCCATTGGGAAGCCTGTGACTCAAACCCCCCCACTCCAAAAGGGGATGCATCACAAGTCAGAACAACAGGTAAATTCTCAGAGAATTGTATCAACACAGCATCAGACGTGATTAGTCTCTTAATACTGTTAAATGCTGACTGTTCCTTCCGCCCCCAGATCCAAACAGCATTCTTATCAAGTAGGCGATGTAAGGGCTCAGCAATAGATGCTTTGTGAGGTAGAAACATGTGATAAAAGTTAATAAGTCAAGGAAGGCTTGCAAATCTGCCTTGCATCGAGGTTTAGGGGCTTCATTGATTGCTTTAACCTTGGCATCAGTAGGATGGATGCCCTGCTTGTCAATCATATACCCCAGGAACTCAACTCTGTCTGTTTTGAGTGTACATTTGTCTTCCTTGACTTTTAACCCCGCTTTTCTGAATCTGGTAAGGACTTCTCTGAGTCTCTCTTGAAGCTGAGTGTCATTTTCAGCAGAGATTAAAACATCATCAAAATAGGGCACTACCCCTGGCAGTCCTGCAACATTCTTTCCATAAGGCTCTGAAAATGCCAGGTGCCACGCTTACTCCAAATTGTAGTCTTTTACATTTGAAGGCACCTCTATGGGTCACAATTGTTTGTGCCTCTGCAGTAGCATCATCAACTGTTAATTGTTGATATGCCTGAGCCAAATCCAGTTTAGCAAATACTGTACCCTGCCAAGGGAATGGAGCAGATGATGCACAACTGGTACAGGATATGCGCTCTGCTGCAGCGCATGGTTAAGTGTCCCCTTGTAGTCACCACAGATTCTCACTGACCCATCAGCCTTGACTGGTGTGACTATGGGTGTTTCCCATCTGGAGTGGTCAGTAGGCTCTAAAACCCCTTGAGCAATGAGTTTATCTAATTGTGCATCAATTTTTTCCTTTAAAGCAAATGGGACCCTCCTGGGCTTTAAACGAATTGGGGGCACCTTGGGGTCTAGGCTGAAAGCAATAGGGGTCCCCATATACTTGCCCAGTCCTTCGCTGAAGACCTCTGGAAACTCAGACTTCAAGGACTCTTCCCAGTCAGAACTGCTCACGTGATGGATGCCAGTCACCTCGATGCCAAGTGGCTTGAACCACTCAAGTCCCAGCAAACTTGGGCGATCCTTGTCCACGATGGTCAGTGGCAGGGCAAACGTTTGGTGTGGCCTTTAAACTGCACGTTGAAATCTCTCGCTCCAACTACTGGAATCTTGTTCCTTGGTAGTCTTTGAGAGTCAGTGCTTGCTTCTGGAAATGCTTTTCTGAATTTTGGGAAAGAGTCTGTGGATGGTGTCCCATGACACCATAGATAAATAAGAGCCTGAGTCCACTTCCATTTGGCAAGGTCTTCCTTCAATAAACACCTTCACATGAACTTTTCTGCTTTTTAAGGTTGAAGAATGACCAATAGTGATTGTTTGGTGTGTTTCACTCTTGCCATTTGCTTCTAAATTTCGCCCCATTTTTCAATGACATTGTTGGGCTTAAAGTCTCTATCAGGGAATTTCTTCCTAGCTGGTGGAGTTCTGGATGCTTTGCAAACTCTGGCTATGTGACCCCGTTTCTCACAACGTAGGCAAATGGAGTCAAAGAACTTGCAATCAGTGCGGGGGTGGCCCCCCCACAGCCTCTGCAATAGAACCCTGCCTGTTCTTCCCAGAGTCTTTTCTTTTCTTCTCCATTCTGAGTTTAAAATCCCCTCTTCTGCCTCACTGCCATCAGAATCAGAGTCTATTGGTTCGCAATGAGTAGATGTGGATTTATCCCCATCAGAATGGCTTGAGGCCTGGCTTGAAGCCTTGTTAATCTTTTTCATGGCCGCTGCTGAGGACTTGGTGGCTTCCGCTGAAACAGCTTCTTCAATGGCCTCTTTAACGTGATCTTAGGTTTCATTAATAGTTTGCTTTGTAAAACCTTATCCTTAAGGCCTAAAACAAACCGATCACGCATGGCCTCTTCTAAGTTGGTAAAGTCACAAGCACCCCAATGTCCCTTAAACTTGCCACGAAGTCATTAACATTCTCGCTATCCCCTTGATCCGACGGTAAAATTCGTGTCTCTTAATGAGGCACGATACTTGTGGGGCGTAATGGGCTCTCAAAAGTCTTTCTAATTCGGGCCATTCCATTACCTTCAGCTCTGCTGCTCCCGCCAACGCCTTCGCCATTTTGAAGACTGCCGGACCGCAGTGCGTGAGAAGACCGCCCTCTTCCGTCTCTCGGGGATGCCGGCGAGATCGTTTCCCTCCAGGAACATGTGGAAACGATCCGCATACGATTCCCAGTCTTCCGTCGCCGGATCGAACGGTGCTGGGGGGTGTTCAGCGCAGCCATCTCGCTCAGTTGCTTGTGCGGCGTCGTCTTCTCTTCAGGGAAATCCCACCTTCGTCGCCAGTGTTAAGTTTGCATGAAGAGTCAGACGCGAGGAGTTCCAGCAAAGACTTTATTAGTGACTACAGCTCGAATAGACCCGTTCTGGCTTGGCTACGGCTGCTTCTTATAGCCTGCAGCCGTAGCTGCCAGCCAATGGGAGTGCAGGGATTCTTCCCGCACTATTTAAACCAATACCATTTGACATTTTACAAGAACAGTTCAAATAAACCAATAACATTCAAACCTACATACATAACATTCTGTCCAATTGAAAAAAAGATAAGCCAGTGCATACTTCACCTGGTGCCTCCTACTATAGCTTCCACCATCCAGACTCAAAACAATCTGGGCACCAGTGGTGGGATTCAAAAAAAATTTACTACCGGTTCTATGGGCATGGCTTGGTGGCGTGGCAGGGAAGGATATTGTAAAGTCTCCATTCCTCCCCCACTCCTGGGAAAAGGTTACCACCAGTTCTCCAAACTACTCAAAATTCCAGCTACCAGTTCTCCAGAACTGGTCAGACCTACTGAATACCACCTCTGCTGGGCACTGCCTAGGGAAATTACAGGTTACCATTGCCAAGATTGGCAGGCTTAAGACAGTATCATTAATAAAGAAATTTAGCATTACCCTTATTGGAAACACTACCTTTCTGAGTTCTTTTAAATTTAATACTCCAGTGTTCTGTTGACACAGAAATTTATTGCCAAGCACTTCATTTTTATCTTGACACTGTTGCTTCAAGCTTTCTGGTATTTTCATTAAAATGGGATTTAGATTGCTATGTAAACACATTTTTAAACAAAATAAAAGTCACTCACTGGGTATAAAATCAAATATGGTCTTAACAAGAGCACCATTCTACTTACCATCAAATAGTTTTCCAGAGAGTAGATTGGGAAGGGGCAGGAGGGTTTTTTCCCAAAAATAGCTCTAACATCCTGGCATATTTCTCACTAGACAACTTAATGTAATCCAACCAGAATCAATTTGTTTGAAAATCCCTTAAAAGTTGGAAAGAAGTATTTAAATGAGACCCTTTATGCCCAAATAAGCATATAAAAGAGCTTTAATAGAGGTAGTCCTCAACTTACAACAGTTAATTTAGTGGCTGTTCAGGCAATGAAAAAAGGGACGTATAACCAACAGCAGCATCCCCATGGTTGCGTGTTCAAATTTTAGATGCTTGGCAACTGGTTCATACTTATGACCGTTGCTTTGTGCCGAGGTCATGTGATCCCCTTTTGTGACCTTCTGATAAGCAAAGTCAAGTGGGGAAGCCAGATTCACTTCACAACTGGGTTACTAACTTATTACCTGCAGTGATCCCTTTAACAAATATGGAAAGAAAGTTTGTAAAATGGGGCAAAACTCAACAAATGTCTCACTTAACAACAGAAATTTTGGGCTCTGTTGTAGTCATAAGTCAAGGACTACCTGCAGGGGTGGGATGCTACCGGTTCTGCCTGGTTCTATAGAACCGGTAGCTCTAAAGAGCAGCAGACACCAAACCAGTTCTGTGTCTGCTGCTGTGGCTCTACCGCCTGTCCGGGCTGTTACCTGTCCTTTATTTCCTGCTTTTTCAACCTCAGCTGTTTTGTGCAGCACAGCTGAGGTTGAAAAAGTAGGGGAAAAGTGGCTTTTCAAACACTGCGCACCCGTGTGCAGCACTTTTCAGCTGTCCGGGCGGCACAGCTGATTTTTTTTTACATGCGTGCATGGCGCGTCAGGTGCACATGCGCACAAAGCAAAATGTAGCCACCGAACTAGTAGTAACACCAGTTGAATCCCACCCCTGACTACCTGTATATGAAACTATCACAGGTTTTGTTTTTCTTTCCAGGGCTTTGCGAGTCCACTCTTTTACAGGGGAAGTCCACAGTGAGCTTAGATATGTCATTACCAACTACATCATCAATTTCTTTAATTTATATAATAGCAGATCTGGGAAAGTTCAGTTTTTATCTGGACGCCATTTTGCAATCTTGATAGAAATACCTTTCTTGTCTTCTACATTAATAAAGATTGGGGGGGGGGGGGGGGAAGGGCTTTAAAAAGGTAACTTGAGATTGGCCTCCTGGATAAAGGCAGCATGATAATGATAATACCAAGGTTCTGGTATTGACATTCAAAGTCCTACAAGACATGGGTCCGGGTTATCTACGGGAGCATCTACTGCCGGCATTGAATACCAACCACCCTGTATGAGCACACAGGCAGGGACTCCTCGGGGTGCCATCTGCGACCCAATGTCATTTGGCGGTATCCTGGGGGAGAGCCTACTCTGTAGCAGCTCCCACTCTGTGGAACCAACTACCTCTGGGGCTGCGCCTGGCCCCTGACCTCCATACCTTCTGCCATGATTTAAAAACCTGGTTGTTTGAACAGGCTGGACTGTGCTGACTCCTTGGGGGGATTGGTTTTATATTTTAAATTATTAATGGGTTTTTAGTTAATTTGGCTTGTTTAATTTAATCTCATTTTAGGTAATTAATTTATTGTTCTGATTTTATTTGTGAGCCGCCCCAAGTCCTTTTTGAAGAGGTGGTGGCATACAAGTCAAATTAATAAATAAATAAAAAAAATAAATAAATAAATAAATTGCAACAATAGCACATTATCATTTTTATTGCTCTTATTGGCTTATATGTACAGTCTCA
This sequence comes from Naja naja, assembly GCA_009733165.1. Taxonomy (NCBI): domain Eukaryota; kingdom Metazoa; phylum Chordata; class Lepidosauria; order Squamata; family Elapidae; genus Naja; species Naja naja. The sequence continues at coordinate 200,123,224 of CM019148.1, read as the reverse complement.
ATTTGAACCACAAAACAACCCCTGATTTGGACATTTCTTATCCATAAGCAATTCCGTGGCAACTAAGAATGTTCTGATTCTAAAGACTGTTCTGTTCCCCCTCTCCCGAATTCTCTGCAACCTCAGATTATCCTCTGTAATATGATAGTACTGAACTAAAAAGAAAACCAGGGGTTTACTCTATGAAACTAAGACTCTTACATAGAGTGCATATTTACCATTGTTCTGAAGCTTAAAATACACATTGCCCAATCTGCTCTACACATCTCAGTGTTTCAACATTCCAGAATGAGTATCTTGCAAAGGAAAAGTAATGACTTCTTTAACACATAGCCTCTTCCAACTAGGAGTTTGTTTCTTCTAATTATAAAAGCTGCAAGAAATTAAAATTATTGGTAGATTTGAAAACTGTGGGATATTGCAAGTAGTGTGACCATGTATTACTCTAAATCCGATATGGAAAACTATGGCAGCAAACCACAACCACTTTTTCAAAACACAACAATCTGGAACGTAGTTGCATTAAGCATCTGCAATGGGCTGAACTCACCATGAATGAAGACATTCCACCTGGCAATTCCATCATCATCATCATTAAATTAATTATACCTCCCCCTCCAAACCTGTTCCTCCAAGAGCAGAAGAGTTCTTTCCGTGCCAATTGGAAACGAGGGTCAAGCTGAAACTTCCCACTCATTAAAGGAATGCGTATACATTCTTACCCATTTGTATTTCACTTTAGCTCGATCCCATCACCTCTCCATAATATTGGAAGACTCTTGAGAGCTGCTTTCTTGGTTATACATTTGAAGCACCAGCTTCACCATTCAGCTGGTTGAGATAACTGTCTGAGGCAGGAGACCTGGGGTATCATGAAAAAATAGCAGTTTTGCCTGGTAGTATTTTAGTACCAAGAATGAAAATAAAAGTGTGTTGGGTTTTGCCTCATGAACCTTGAATAGCATACAGGTTGTCAAGAGTAAAGGTGTTTGCTGCATCTTTGCAGGTATATTTTAGTTAGTCATAACTCTGGAGCCTTTAAAAGGGTAAACAATCCATCAAACGCTTTCTTCCCATTTGAGCAGAACTCCATATTCCATTGAGTATGTCAACTATGTCTGTTCTTACTTTTTGTCCATGGTTCTGCTATCTGACTTTTCTCCCATTGGCTATTAAGCCAGACACCAGATATTCACACAACAGTTGTACATTGTTTTCTAGATATGTGACAAGAGACTTCCTTGTGGTGGTGGGGAGCCATTCTGAAAGCTGGCTCTTTGCTTCACAGCATGCTAAATTCCCATTTAATTCATTTGTTAATTTAAAAAGTCTGTATGTGAGAGAGTGTGTGTATTTAGCAAAGTAGGACAAGCAGCCTGGAGAGCACCAAAGAAAGTGACAGCAGGCATTTGATGTCAGCAGGCAGCATGTTGCCTAATCCTATTATGTAGACAACTGAAAGTGTCCCTTTTTGTAGCCAGTTCTTGTGGGCAGTTCTTTTGAATGAAGAACAGTATAATATGAACTTTATCAATATACAGAGCATGAGTTTTGAGGAATGAAATGGTCTCTGCAGTGTTATTCATTTGAAATCTGTGGCTTTATATCAGGAGCATATTTGGTCCCCAAAATGTGAGTTGCCTCTTTTGAATGCTTTTTATTTTTATTTTTCCTGCTTGGGAAATTGAAAGGCTCCCCTGCTGCAGCTTTTGCCCTGCATCACACAAAGAGTTTTCTTCTTATGCCTTGTCAGCCATTCTCAGTCCACATGCTAAAATAGATACATACAATCTTTAGCAGGCTTTACTTAACACTTGAATCCCACTCTGGCACAAGTGGGGCCAGGAGGAAATAAAATAGAAACTGAAATTTCATTTCAAATGTACATTTAACAATTATTTTCATTTTAACTGTAAGAATGAATGCTTCCTCTCTATGTATTTAATAAGTTACATATTTATTTGCGCCAATTATTATTACTGAGGGAAGGCTGAAGGTTGCTGTGCCGCAGTTTCTGAGGCTCTGGAAGAAGTGGACTATCTTGACCTTTTTCAATAAGAGCTCAGGCAACATTGATCAAATTCTTGGATGACCTGTGGCAAGCACAGGATGTTTTTACTCTTCCTGATCTCTCAGCAGTCTTGGATGCCATCATTCATGGTATCTTTCTGAGACAGTTTGGGATCATGGAGGTGTGTGGAATATGTTGTTCTGGTTCTTCTCCTTCCTCTGGGGAAATTTCCAATTGGTATTAATGAGGAGAAAGGTCCAGCCCATGGGGCCACCTTGTTGCCAAAGGGTTTGCTACTTTTTCCATTCCACATGAAGCCACCAGATGAGATCAGAGGTGTCTCCACCCCAGGTCTGAGTTATGGTATGGAAATTCTGTCTCACTTACTGGAAGCCGTGGGGTGTCTGGTTGAGATATAACAGGCTTTGATTCAACGCAAGCAAGACCAAGTGGATCTTTAGATCTGGCTTTTGGTTTTTAGACTTCAGATATTTGGTTCTGGGTGGGTATCACTACCCTGACAGATCCAGTGCAGTGGGTGGGGTCTGTGAGTGCATCTGGACTTGCAGCTCATTACTAAGGGCTATGAGGGCCTTCACACAATTTTGGGTTTCTACCTTTCCTGAACTAGGAGGCCTTGTTCCTCATGACATCTAAACTAGACTATTACACTGCACTGTACATGAGGTTGCCTTTAAAGAGCATTCAAAAGCTTCAGCTGGTTCAGAATGCAGAAGCACAGGAGTTAATTATGTTGGTTATTCAGAACATGTGATACCACTAGTCTGAAAGTTGCATTGGCTCCCAGTGTGTTTCCAGGTGCAATTCAAGATGCTGGTAGTCACCTTGAAAGCCATTCATGGCTTGAGATTGGGCTATTCATAGAAACTTCTATTCTACCTGTCTTACCCCATTCAGCAGGAGGGGCATCTCTAGCCCAGCTGCTGTTGATTAGGAATATCAGATGGCAGAGCTGAGTAGGAGAGATTTTTCTGCCATGGTGCCCACCAGTGGTGGGATTCAATTTTTTTTACTACCAGTTCTGTGGTTGTAACTTGATGGGCATGGCAGGTGAAGGATACTGTAAAATCTCTAGTCAGAAGTGGTATTTGTCGGTTCTCCGAACTACTCAAAATTTCCACTACCGGTTCTCCAGAACTGGTCAGAAACTGCTGAATACCACCTCTGGTGCCCACCCTTTGGAACTTCATTGCCTCTGAGATTATATTACCCCTGACCCTGCTATAACTACTATCAATGTATATAATCAGTGCTGTTTCGGTTCCATAATCAGATCTGAATCCCAACCAAAAGGGTTCTGATAATCTTCTTCCTCCAGTTTAAATACTGGACAAAAAATTTCCAATGCAGTTAGTTCCAGTGATGGCTTCTTGAGAAGTGGGTGAACCAACATCTTTTTATGAGACAGCAGCATCAAAGAAAAATGTCAATGGATAGTTCAACTGCAAAATGCTTTACTAGCTGTGGTCAGAAAAATGCCCACTTCAATAAGGAGTCAAAGTGTCCAGAAATGGAAATAACAAAGGACCTTTTATTGGGATGCACAGGTACAGTGATCACTGGCTAAAAGAATGCAAAACAGCCCTGAACTAAACAAGGTACCCCCAGAAATGTTAGATAGGGATAATGAAACCAATATAAATCATAGAATGATTTTTACAACCAGAATGTAATATCTTACGAACACTATGAATGACTTCACTATGACCATCCCAACAGACCTTCATTTTTATCTACTAATTGGATTTTAATCTGCCCCAATTATAGATATTTACTGCCTCCCTTCACACCAAAGGAAAGATAACCATCTGATTTCTCTTATCTGTCTGTTCTGTCTCCAGGAAACAGTTGGCTTTTAGTTTACCTGCTCTTTTATATTTCTAGGCTTGTTCTCATGCTTATGTCATGTACAAACCATTGTAATAATGGCAATGAATTTGAATGATCTGTACGGGTCCATGCAAGACTGCTTTCTACATCATTTCCAGCTTTTGGACCATCTTCAAGTGTAGAGCATTGCAAGAATCCCATTGTGAGTTTATTAGAGGAAGGGGCACTGAAATTAAAGAATCTCAGTATAAGTAACATTGCAACTGTTCAATATAACAGTTAACAGAATAGCAGAGTAACAGAATAACAGACCAGTAAATACTAGGCGTAGGTTGTCTTTGCTCCAAAATCACTTCTATCTCGAGAGACAAAATTAATTCTTTTCACTGGAAACAACCAACATAATCTTTGCAGTTCATTTGCTCAACATAGTAACTGAAGTTTTGTTCACATTTATTTATTTCTTTTTTATTGCTGCAATTCTGCAAAAATGAAGAAATGAAGAAAAAAAGAAAAATTACAGTAAAAGGCAAAACAAGAAACTCAAAACAAAACAAATACAGAAAGGAGAAAGGGGAAAAAAAGATCAGGAAAACCAATAAAACAAAACAAATATACTCATTACACTAGAGATGTAAGAAGATTTTAAACTATGAATTAAACCTTGTCCACAAAGAAACATCGTAATGAATGCTTCAGTTACATAAACAAAGAGCCAATATAAAGGCCTAGAAAGAACATATTTTTTTCAACCCATATTTTTTGCTGGTTTCTTTCCAATAATGTACTACTAACACTCTCGCTCACTCTCTCTTACACACATACTCACAAATACAGAGAGAGAGAGAGAAATACATATATATATATATATATATATATATATATATATATATATATATTCATAGATTTTCACGGGTAAAGGTATGTAGGTCTTGGTGTATTCGGGTCTTGTTCCGTGTAAGATTGAGAATACCTTGGCAACATTTCGACGAAATCTCATCCGTCATCTTCAGGCTGGTGTCTTCAGCTTCGTTCTCCTGGGAGAATATATATATATGCATATATGTATTTCTCTAGTAGTAGTAATAGGTCTTGGTGTATTTGGGTCTTGTCCCATGTAAGATTGAGAATAACTTGGCAACGTTTCGACGAATCTCATCTGTCATATATATATATATATTCCATGTTTCCCCAAAATAAGCCCTACCCTGATTTTTAAGCATGTGTCTAATATAAGCCCTATCCCAAAAATAAGCCCTAGTGAAGGGGTGGGCAGCACAGGAGGCAGCGAGCTTGTGCAAGCCAACATTGTCCAACAGCAGCCGCCCCTGTGCAGCACAAGTGAGTTGATACCTGTCCAAGCAGCAGGCAGAGGCAGATGCAGGGGAGGCACACAATCTGGATGCACTGCACAGGTTGCAGGAAAACTGAGAGTCAGTGGGCCAGAGTAGCAGGTGGCCATGGGGAGCTCATCTTCAGCAGCACCAGCAGGCAGGTGATCTGGATGCGCTGCACAGTCCATGGGAAAGCCAAAAGTCAGGTGGGCAAAAGCAGGCAGGCAGCTGCAGGAGGCTCATCTTTGCATCTTTTGACTTGCCTGCATGTGGTACATCCAGTTCACCTGCCTTCCACCCTGCACCTCTGGACCTCACTCTGCTGCTTGGGCAGAGTTCAACTCATCTGTGCTATGTGGGCTGTGCAGCCCCAGAGTGCACTGACCAAGGGACCATCAGGCTGCAGCTGCTGCTGGATACCATTGGTCCCCATGCGCTTGCCGCCTCTTGTGCATGCACTGGGGGGACGCCAACACAGGCTGATCACCCTGAAATCATGTTTCCCCTAAAACAAGTCCCAGTACTTATTTGATCCCCAAAATATAAGACCGGTCTTATTTTGGGGGAAACATGATATGATACATTCAGAAACAAAGGAATGCTGATTCAGACAGGAAGGGATAGTAAATGTGCAAGGAAATAAGGATAACACATAGAGAAGAAACAAACACATTATTTATCAGCCTTACCAGGTAGGAAACATGACCAGATACTTCAACTTTATTGTAAAGTTACATTGACAGAATCTTGCAAGACTGAAAGTACAATTCTCTTGCTGTCTCCTTTACAGCCTGAGAAATTAAGAAGGGTCCCTTCTGAGTCTCATGCCCAACCCACTATCCAGTTGCAGACTAGATGGGTCTCTTATCTAATTGTTCCCTAGGAAGCATTTCTGGGCCATTCTCTCAAGGTCTTTCCCATATATCATTATATTATTAAATTGTCTAGTTCAGCTCTAGCTGCCATTATACTCTCCTCCACCAACTTTGATTCTGACCTTATTAATATGTACAATTGTAATCCAATAAATTAAGTGCTAGTCTGATTAAATGTATACTGTAATCCATATATAGGGTAGCATATCCACCTCCTTAATCTCATCCTTGGGCTTCTGGTAATGTAATAAGCTAATTTATATTTCAGTGAAATTATGTGCTGATCTTCAGTTCTAAACAAATTCCTGGAAATTCTCCCAGAACTGCAAATTATTTGAAAACAAGCACAGATTTGTCACAGAGAAAAAGTTCAGATATTAGGTAAGTTCCATGTGTTGGATGCAATTTTCCCAAATAACCTTTCTTTAAACCTGGCTTTATTAAATTTTTAAAACATAGCTTTCTTAAATCTTATCCATTTGTTTCTTGAAACTTTGTTTCATGAAACCTATAAGATCTCTAAATGTACTTTTTAAATTATATATTGAGATGGACACAAACCAAATTGATTATAATGAAACCATTGACACTAGATTCTGTTTTGACAAACACACTGTTTCTCTTTAAACCAAATCCCCCTTCTTTATATCTATCCTACATCAAGCCAAACATCCCATTTCACTGAAAAAAGGACTTTCTACCCAGCAATATGTGATAGGAAAAGCATCAGTATAAATGCTCAGAAGTAAAACTGGAAATACTTGTCTGGATCACATTTTTTTTCTTTAAACCTGTAACTTCCTAGAGTATATTTGTAGAATTGCCTCCAGTTTTCTTAAGAGTATGAGAGAGGCAAGTCTACAAATATTCTCTAGGAAGTAACAGATTTAAAGAAAAATTTGTGATCCAGACAAGTATTTCCAGTTTTACCTTTGAGCATTTATACTGAAGTAACTGAAGAGGAGGAAAAGGAGTGTGTGTGTAAGAGAGGGAGGGAGAGGGAGAGGGAGAGAGAGGGGAGGGATACGCACACACACACACACACACACAAAATGAAGGATATCTTTCTTCCTTTCTTTTCTCTCTCCCCTTCTTTTTGTTCGTTTCCCTTTTTTGTCAAGGAGACCAGCTTGCTTGGCAATGAAATCCTAGCCCAGGGCAATGTAGCACTGTGTTCATTGCTCTCACCTTGCAATAGATCAGGATGCGACATAATGCATTTTTTCCACCAAAGCTGGGGCCTCCTTAGATTCTTGAATCATTTAAATTGGTGGCTCTGAAGGTTCTTTAAAAAAGAAAAAGCTGGTCCAAGACATATTTTTAAAACCTGTGACAGCCAACCAAGGTTATGTGCTTCTGCTATTAAGTATGGTGCATTTTCATTTATTCAGTAACATGGTCTTGTCGCATAAATTGTTAACAATATTTCCGAAGTTTTGAACATAGAACATTTGCTTGATGTAGCATTCACTGGAGCCTGAGATTAGAATGCAAAAGGCAATGTATGGTGTGATGTAAAAAATACAATGTTTTTATACCATAGAGGTCAATGTTTTTATACTATAGAGGTCAATCCTCAAATGCAAAATGAGTATCTTCAATACTAGTAGGAAATAAAATATATTTCCAGACCATAGTATTTTATTCTTTCCATATAAGGAAGACTGATGTTAGGATGTGGCAGTGGAGAACAAAAATAGGTCTATTAACTAGACAACTGAATTTGGTCAACTGAAATTCAGAGAATGGGTTATGTGATGACCCAGGGTGGGGTACAAAATAAACACAGTCACAAAAACAGGTGAAGCCCCTTTATTCCTTCACTTTGCTTCCAAGCTCCAAATATCCTTGACTGGAGACAAAAAACTCCCACACAAGCAGTTACAAGAAGGAGGAAATGCCATTTAAATTATAAAGAGTAAAACACAACACAAACCAGGCAAGATAAGAGCTTGAAGACGTCCATAGATATCAGAACACGCACTGGGAAGGACACCAAACTCAGAGAGGAACTATAAACTAGAGATATTTACACACTTTGTTTCCAGCGTTTGCCAGTACGCAGGTCCAAACTCTTATTCAGTTGTCACACCTGCAGCCAATGAAGAGGATCAAGGCCCTCTACTCCCAAGGAGACCATGTCTCTCCCTTATCCTCTCCTCCCTGAGTGCCCTAGGATGGATAGGGATGGGCCTGGGTCCTCCTCTGACTGCTCAGCCGACCTCTGCCCTTCCCCAGCTTCCTCCACAACCTCCGGAGCCACACTTCCACTCCCTGTTGGCTGTTCCTCCTCTCCCTCAGAGTCAGTCTCCACCAGGGCATGACAGGTTAAGAGTACAACCTGGTCAGTTAGAAGGGATTTTGTTTTTTGTGACTTCACAGTTGGAGGGACTTAAATAAAAATTACCACTGACCATTGGATCTCTTTAAATCCATTCTTCCAGGTATAAATAAATAAAGCCATGTGGTATAATTCTTCTGAATTTGGTTCCAGACAATACAAAATCCGGTCTAGCATACTAACTGTAATTTGTTAAATTACTTCAGAGGATTCCCCAATGGTTGTGAAAATGATTGGGATCACCCAGATTTACAATTATTATTATTATTTTCTTACTAGGACAAAATCCTTATTTTCATATGCTCTGACAGCCAGAATCAAAAGAATCTCTATGTTTTGATGTGCCAGTCAAGGCTGGCTTAAGAAATGTGACTATCTGAACTGGAATAGAAAAGGGCATTCATGCCCACCCCCATGTTAATGTCTTTGCTTAATCATGTTATTGTGACATCCAAAGCAGAAAACACTGCAAGACACCATATATCTTAAAGGGAGGGGGAGGGAGGAGGAGGGGAAAACAACTTCCTGAATCACAGTGAGGCAAAAATGGGAGTCCTGTATGATACGGTAGGTAGCCAATAAGTGCAGATAATGATGAAGGAATGTAGATCTAGTCTTTGGAAGGGAAAAGAGTTTCCTGAACTATTCAAGGAGAAAAAGGATGTTTCTCACTCCTGGTAAAGTGGAAAGCATGAAAAGAAAATTCAAATAATCCAACCTTGATTTTGTCTGGTATAAAATGGGGAAGAGAGAAACACTGGCACACTTTAAATATTTTGCTATTCCACTTACAATAATAAAGCATCTTCCTGAATCCTTACTATTTCTGCATCTTGACCTCAAAGAGTTGTCAGAACTACACTGGGGGCACACTCCCTTAAACCATGACCATAAAGAAACCATTATTTAACCTAGTCTGAAGAGCCATTAAGCAATCTTTCATTGGCAGAACACTTGCTTTATGTAGAGAAAGTCCCAGGTTGAATCTCTGGCATCTCCTGATAAAGCTGTAAAAATCCTGGCGAACCATTTCCAGTAAATGACTTCGATTGCTAAGACTTTGCTAGGTATTATGGTTGCTCCCAGATTCCTAACTTTAGTTTGTGTTCAGTTATTTAAACCATTGGTAAAGGGATTAGTTTAACATTCTGTGCTTTGCATATGTTTCTGTCCTCCAGCCATGTGTGTCTGTAATTTGTATGTAATGAAACAGCATAGGGAAACAATCTTCCTCATGCATGTGATGCCTCTTTCTGTCAGCCTGATCTTACACTGCAATCCTCATTTCTTGTTTCTCAATGCAAAATGCAACTGGATGAGAGCCAGAATTGTGCATAATTACACAATTACATAACTAATATGTAGTATTAGTAATATAACTAACTTACATAATGAATAATACTGTATTGTGACATTTATTTAAAACAAGCTCAACCACATTCATCCTACAGAATTATTTTTGCAGATGAACTAAATAAATACTGTTTGCACCATTGACATTTTAAGGAATAAATCAAATGAGACTTACTTAATTAGATTTCAATACCACAATCAAGAATGGACATATTGTTAATATTGCAGCCCAGTTTTATGTGAGTGAAAGGTATGAACAACATCGTCTGAGGGAAAATCAGAAAATGGGTGGGTTAGATTTCAATTTAAGATGCATTAATTGAAATTAGTGTAACTCATTTTAACAGTTTAAGAATAACAAAACAGAATAACCGAGTTGGAAGGGACCTTGGAGGTCTTCTAGTCCAACCCCTGCTCAAGCAGGAGACCCTATACCATTCCAGACAAATGGTTGTCCAATCTCTTCTTAAAACTTCCAGTATTGGAGCATTCACAATTTCGAGGCAAATAATTCCAGTGATTAATTGTTCTGTTAGGAAATCTCACCTTAGTTCTATGTTGGTTCTCATCCTTGCATCCAGGTTCTTCCTCTGGTTCAACCTGGTCCATGCAAAGGCATGCAGTGCCAGGAAAACAGGGGAGGGCCATACCAGCATGTTCTGCCAAAAGAGCCTGGGCAGGCTGCACACGGCCTCCCCAAGCTATGTTTTTGCTGGCTGCAGGAGACCATCACAGCTGAAAATGGAGCCTCAATGAGTGATGTCAGGCTGTCCACGCCTCCTGGCCACACACACTGGGCCCCCAAGGTCAAGCACAACCTTGATGCGGCCCTCAATGAAATTGAGTTTGAAACCCGTGCTTTAGAGAATTGGTTGGCTCCCTCTTCTTTGTGATAGGCCCTCAAACATTGGAAAACTGCTGTTGTGTCACCCCTAGTCCTTCTTTTCATTAGATTTGACATATCTAATTCCTGCAACTTTTCTTCATATGATTTAGCTTCCAATTCCCTAATTACCTTTGTTGCTGTTCTCTGCACTCTTACTAGAATCTCATCTCTGGAAAGAGTTTCATTATTAATATAACACTTACATCGAGATATGTATCAGAAGCTAAAAATACATTAATTGGGATACCAAAATTGGTATAATACAATAGTTGAAGATGGTAATAATTGGTTTCAAGATATCACAAATTAACTTTATTAAATAATGTTTACAGCGGTATAAATGTGATATCCATTTGATCAGGTACCTCTGGCATCACCAGCTATTTCTTAATTGTTATTTTCCTGTTTGAGACCAATGGTGTAGAGCAGTGGTTGCTAACTGGTGGGCTGTGGCCCACTGGTGGGCCACAAGAAAATTTTGGTGGTCCACAGAAAAATGTCACCCCAGAGCACCCCCCAAAGCAATTAATCCAGACTGTGTGGGAACACAAGGCTGCGCCGCCCATATGGCCTGCGGGAACCCTCCCCACCCACTCACTCCTTACCTGGCAAACTTGCCTGCTAAGTTGCTATTTTTCCTTTTTTTTCCCCCGACCATCAGCTGTTCTGCTGTGCTGGGAGATTTAGATTAGCTAGAAAGCAGGAAATCATTGCATTTCTTGCTTTTTAGCTAGTCTTTAGATCTTCCTTAGGACTGCAGCTTCTATTATTCAGTGCAGACTCACTGCAAGCAAATTTTATGTGACAGACTCAGGTAGCCGATGGCAGATAGATAGATCACTGAATGATTCTGTGAACAACTCAATCTGCTTGCCTGCTTTGCCTGATTTTGGGTAAAAGTTGCTCTTTTTTAATAAAAAGTTCAATATTTACATGAATATTTATAATATTTACATACAAGCCATGCCCAGCCAGTCACATGACCACCAAGCCACACCCACAAATTAGGCCACACCCACAGAACAGGTTGTGAAGAAATTTGAATCCCACCCCTGCCTCTGTGTGTTTGTGTGTGTGTGTATGAGACAGAGAGAGGGAGGGAGGGAGGGAGGGAGGGAGGGAGGGAGGGAGGGATAGAGGTTAGATCAGATCTCTCTCTCTCTCTCTCCACCCACCAACGTCAGCAAGCCACCGTCAGACAAAATTCATATTAGTGGTCCCCAGGATTTAAAATTATGAGTTTAGTGGTCCTTGAGGTCCAAAAGGTTGGCAACCCCTGTTGTAGAGGCAAGGATGAGGGGGAGCCAGTGCACTGGCTTCTGAATTTTTTTTCAGGAAATTGGACAAAGAAGTTACATCTGAACAAAATGTTCCAGTGATATCTATTCGTTTAATGGGTTTACACAAATTAGTAGAGAAAGTGTCTATTTTTCTTCATCTTTGAGTGACCTCTTCAAATATTGCAGTTTTCAAATCCATTAGTGATAACAGGATCAACCCCACCTCTGCTTCTTTATCATCAAACTGCTTGTGTGATATTTGTATTTGACTGCTGTATTGTCCTCTCAAGTTCTCTGTGTCCAAGACAGTTTACCTTTTCTCCCAAGTCCTCCTCTTCTCATATATTCCCCACATTCATTGACAATGCCTTCATCAAACCTATTCAGCAGACATAAAGTCCTGGTTTTATCACTGATGCTTCTCTTTCATTTGTTCCCCAAGGCCCACACAAATCATGCCATTTCTCCCTTTAAATAACAACAATGCTCCTTTCTGTCTAGTCCTTCAGCAAAATCTTCCCTTGTGCTCCAACACTCTCCACTTGAATCTCTTTCACTTGTTCTTTGTTCTTCCAGTGCAGAACCATCGTCTCTGACTAAATTTCTCATTAATCTGATCATTTGGTACCATTTGTTAGAGAAGCTCAGACTTAGTAGAGGCTTTCAAAAGCAAAACAAAACCATGCACTGTAGTATTTTTTGTTTGCTTGACATTACTCAGAAAACCTTGGCTCAGAGTCTTCATTTTCTTTGATGTGTTGAAAAAGCAGCCTAGCTGAAGAAGTAAGGGAGGTTCCTGTGATCTGTACACCTCTATGTATGATAAAGTTAAGAAGGGAAGTTATTCCTGTCCAAATTTAATTAATGTCAAAAAGTAGTAGCAGAATATTGTGCTATTTAATGAATGGACAATGCAACAGTTAGATAAAAATATCAGACAAGCAGTTTGATGCTAAAGAAATAGAGATAGTGAGGTTCACATTGTCAGTAATGGATCTGAAAGCTACAATATTTAAAGATGTCACTCAAAGACCAAGAAAAATAGACATTTTCTCTATTGATTTGTCTAAACCCTTTCAATGAGTAGATATTACTAGGACATTTTGTTCGGAGGTAACTTCTACCTGTCTTTGTCCAAATGTCTGAAAGGTTTTCGTAAACCAATTCACTGCCTGCCTTTATCCTTGCCACCATATCAGTAAACACATAAGGACATGGTAGAAAAACATCCAAGATAATAGCAATAGCACTTAGACTTATAGACTGCTTCACAGTGCTTTACAGCCCTCTCTAAGCGGTTTACAGAGTCAGCATATTGCCCCAACATCTGGGTCCTCATTTTATGGACCTCAGAAGGATGAAAGGTTCAGTCAACCTTGAGCCTAGTGAGATTTGAATTGGCAAATTGCAGGCAGCCGGCAGTCAGCAGAAGTAGCCTGCAGTACTGCACTCTAACCATTGTGCCACCATGGCTCATAAAGAAACAGATCACACTTCTATTAAGTTACAAAATCATAAAATGTTAATACTTCCGTTTTTAAGAATCTGCCTTTGGTAGACTTTCAAGACTGCATAGAAGAGAAAAGGTAGAAAGAGGATGATAGTTAATTAAGAATGTTGACAATAAAAGAGGAAAAAAGCTTTAGAAACATTATGCATTATAAAAATAATATACAGGTAGTCCTCGACCTATAACCACAACTTGGACCAGAATTTATGTTGCTAAGCAAGATGGTTGTTGTATGAGTCGTGCCTAATTTTACAAGCTTTTCTGTCATGGTTGTTAAGCAAATCACTGTAGTTTTGAAGTGAATCACATAGTCATTAAGTAGATCTCGCTTCCGCCATTGACTTTGCTTGTCAGAGGTCTGCTGGGAAGGTTGCAATTGGTGATCACATGACGCTGGGGTGCAGCAACCATCTTAAATCCATGGTGGTTGCCAAGCACTCAAGTTCTGATCCTGTGACCATGAGGATGGTGCAACAATTGTAAGTGTGAGAACCAGTTCTAAGTCACTTTTTTCAGTGCCACTGTAACTTTGAACGGTCTCTAAATAAATGGTCATAGGTTGGGGATTATCTATGTGACAATTTTCCAGACATTTATTCTTAAAAAAATATTATTCTTAAAAAGTTTAGATGAAATTATATGCTGGCCTGAAATGTTCTTATGGCTGTATAGAAAAATACTAGGAAAGATACCAGCCAATATAAACTTGGTGAACTTGTTAATTACAACTTGCATTTTAGTGCAAAATATTTGAAGAACGGGTTATCTGTTATAGCAAACTAGCCTTGAAATATTTGGCAAACTTTAGTGATGACAAAAATTATTCCTTGTAAAGGATTTAGGCAGAGGAAAAGTTTGCAGAAAGCTTGAGATCGTTTTTGATGCACTGCAACAAAATTAAATCATATGACAGTGTTTGCCAAGAAATAAACATTCTGTGATAGGAGTTTTCAGCTACAACTTTTCAGAAAATTTTCTCTCATGAGTGCATTTCTCATATGTTGTGCTAAGAAGGAAGGAAGGAAGGAAGGAAGGAAGGAAGGAAGGAAGGAAGGAAGGAAGGAAGGAAGGAAGGAAGGAAGGAAGATAAAAGAGGCAGTTCCTAAAAATACCTCCATATATACCAAATCACATTTCCAGAAGCGCCAGCATGCTCTTTGACACAGAAATTTGGAAGCATCCAAAATGGACAGAAGAATGAAATAGAGTGTTATGTATGCAGAGTTTGAACTGATTGGTTGTTCTTGTAAAGTTGGTTAAAAAGTGCGGGAAAACCCTGCACTCTGATTGGCTGTCAGCCGAGGCAGCCGGCTATATATAGCTGCCTCGGCTAAGCCAAATTGGGTCCGTTCTGAGCTGAAGTCACAATAAAATTTAAGAGCTGAAGCACTCCGTGTCTGCCTCTTCATGCAAACTTAACACTGGCGACGAGGATGGGATCCTCCTGAAGAAGAAGGCGACACGGAATAGAAGAAGAGAGAGATGGCTGCGCTGAACACCCCCCCAGCCCTGTTCGATCCGACGGCAGAAGACTGGGAGTCATATGCAGATCGTTTCCAAATGTATCTGGAGGGAAACGATCTTGCCGCCATTTCCAAGCAGCGGAAGAGCGCGGTCTTCCTTACAGTTTTCAAGATGGCGAAGGCACTCGCAGGAGCAGCAGACGTGAAGGTAATGGCTTGGTCTGATCTGGAAAGGCTGTTAAGAGCCCATTACGCGCCACAAGTATCGTGCCTCATTAAGAGACACAAGTTTTACCATCGTGATCAGGGGGAAAACGAAAGCATAAACAACTTCGTGGCAAGTTTAAGAGACATTGGGGGTGCATGCGAATTCAACAGTTTAGAGGAGGCCATGCACGATCGTTTTGTGTTGGGCCTTAAAGACAAGGTGTTACAGAGCAAGTTATTAATGAAACCTAAGATCAAGCTGAAAGAAGCAATAGAAGAAGCCTCTTCAGCAGAAGCTACCAAGTCCTCAGCAGCAGCCATGAGGAAGATGAACAGGGCCACAAGCCATTATGATGGGGAAAAGTCCACCACAAATCATTGTGAGGAACTAGATTCTGAGTCAGATTGCAGTGAGGTGGAGGAAGGAATTTACAGACTCAGAATGGAGCGGAAAAAGAAAGACCTGGGAAGAAAGAGGCAAGATTTCTACTGCAGAGGTTGTGGGGAAGCCACCCCGCACTGAATGCAAGTTTCTAGACACCATTTGCCTCCTTTGTGAAAAAAGAGGGCACCTAGCAAGAGTCTGCAAATCATCCAGAACTCCACCCAACAGAAGGAAGTTTGCTGCAAACAAAGACAAAGAATTCAAGCCTAACAACCTAAGTGAGAAAATGAGGCGCAGCACAGAAGCAAATGGGAAGAATGAAACTCATCAGACAGTAACTATTGGTCATTCATCTCCTTTAAAAACAGAAAAGTGCATGTCAAGGTACTTATTGAAGGAAGGCCTTGCCAAATGGAAGTGGACTCAGGCTCATACCTATCTATGGTGTCATGGGACATATTCAAAGACTGTTACCAAATATTCAGAAGACTCACTTCAAGAAGCAGGCATTGACTCTTAAAGACTACCAAGGGAACAAGATTCCAGTAGCTGGAACAAGAGAATTCAACATGAAGTTCAAGGGCCACACCAAGTGTCTACCATTGACCATCGTGGACAAGGATCGCCCAAGTCTGCTGGGACTTGAATGGTTCAACCCACTGGGCATCGAGGTGACTGGCATCAATCACGTGAGCAACACTGAGTGGGAAGAGGCCTTGAAGTCTGAGTTTCCAGAGGTCTTCAGCGATGGATTAGGCAAGTACTTGGGGACCCCTATCACCTTTAACATAGATCCCAAGGTACAACCAATCTGTTTAAAACCCAGAAGGGTTCCATTTGCCTTAAAGGAAAAAATTGATGCACAATTAGATAAACTAATAGCTCAAGGGGTTTTAGACCCCACTGACCACTCCAAGTGGGAGACACCCATAGTCACACCAGTCAAGGCTGATGGGTCTGTGAGAATCTGCGGAGATTACAAGGGGACATTGAACCATGCGCTACAACAGAGTGCATATCCAGTTCCAGTAGTGCATCATTTATTACATTCTCTTGGCAGGGGCACAGTTTTCGCCAAATTGGACCTGGCCCGGGCATATCAACAGTTAACAGTTGATGATGCAACTGCAGAAGCCCAAACCATTGTAACCCATAGAGGTGCTTTCAAATGCAAAAGGTTGCAATTTGGAGTAAGCGTGGCACCAGGCATCTTCCAAAGCCTTATGGAAAGGATGCTACAAGGGTTGCCAGGGGTGGTGCCCTATTTTGATGACGCTTTAATCTCTGCTGAAAATGACACTCAGTTACACGAGAGACTCAGAGAAGTCCTAACCAGATTCAAAAAAGCAGGGTTAAAAGTCAAAGAAGAAAAATGCACACTTAGAACAGATAAAGTGGAATTCTTGGGTTACATGATTGATAAACATGGCATCCACCCCACAGAGGCCAAAGTTCAGGCAATCAAAAAGCCCCAGGCCAAAATGCAAAACAGACTTGCAAGCATTCCTGGGACTCATTAACTTTTATCATATGTTTCTACCTCAGAAAGCAACCACTGCAGAACCCTTACATAGATTACTGGACAAAAAATCTGCATGGGTCTGGGGCAGAAAAGAGCAAGCTGCATTTAACAATATTAAGAGACAAATCACTTATGATTCTGTACTGATACAGTTCTCTGAGAATTTGCCTGTTGTACTGACTTGTGATGCATCCCCTTTTGGAGTGGGGGGCCACATGCTTCCCAGTGGGAGGGAAGCTCCTATTGCATTTTACTCTCGCACTTTGACTAAAGCAGAGAGAAACCACAGCCAACTGGACAAGGAAGCTTTGGCAATTGTGGCAGCTGTCAAGAAATTCCATGAATACATTTATGGCAGAAGATTCACCATTGTCACAGATCACAAACCTCTATTAGGCATTGTGGCAGGGGACAAACCAACGCCCAGAATCCTGTCACCAAGAATGCTGAGATGGACTGAATTTCTGGCTGCTTATTCATACAAACTGATCCACAGACCTGGAAAAGACATTGGGCACGCAGATGCTTTGAGTCGCTGCCCACTTCCTTCACACATTGAGGACCCTGCTCCTGAGACT
Organism: Naja naja; assembly: GCA_009733165.1. Lineage (NCBI taxonomy): Eukaryota > Metazoa > Chordata > Lepidosauria > Squamata > Elapidae > Naja > Naja naja. The sequence goes on along the minus strand of CM019148.1, from coordinate 200,105,628 downwards.
CACACCATTTTTCTAGAAACTGTTGCCAAGCTTCCAGTCCATGCTGCTGAGATTGCCAGAGAAACTGCCAAAGACACTTTATTGGCTCCTGTTGTAGGCTGGATCAAAAAAGGTTGGCCACCCAAGATCTACCTCAACTTGCCCAACCTTTTAAATCCAGACAAACTGAGTTATCTGTATTAAGAGGATGTATTTTGTGGGGTAACAGGGTGGTTATTCCTGCAAAACTACAGAAAGAAGTTTTGGAAATGTTACATGAGGGTCATCTGGGAATTGTCAGAATGAAGGGATTGGCCAGGAGTTATGTATGGTGGCCAGGTATTGACAAAATGGTTGAAAACTGGGTTGCATCCTGTCCCAACTGTCAGGTAGTCAGGCCTGCCCCACCTCTCGCCCCCAAACAGGAATGGGAATGTCCTAGGGGCCCATGGTCCAGGATTCACATTGATTTTGCTGGCCCTACCAGAGGGCACACTTTCCTTATTATAGTAGATGCATACTCCAAATGGCTAGAGGTTATCCCTATGGCATCCACCAAAGCTGAAGCTGTCATCAAACAGCTTAGAAAACTTTTTGTAACTCATGAGTTACCTGATGTGCTTGTTTCTGACAATGGTCCTCAATTTACATCCAACCTTTTTGAATCATATTTAGCACAGCAGGGTATCAGACATGCCCTGACAGCCCCTGGGCATCCTTCGGCTAACGGCCGGGCTGAATGCATGGTACAATTTACCAAGGAAAAACTTCAGCAATTGGGTCCAGGGGACATCACTGAAAAAGTTGAAAAACTACTCAGTGTCCAGCATATCACTCCCAACCCCTCAACTAACTTAACCCCAGCCAAGTTGTTGATGGGTAGGAAACTCAGATCTCCCCTTGACCGCCTTCATCCCACTTACGCCCAACGCACCACTAGATTCCACTAGCAAAATTCGCACATTCACTGTGGTGATTCTGTTTATGCAAAAACCTTCTGGGTGAACCATTATGGATTCCTGCTGAGATAACCCAAATCACAGGCCTCAGGTCTTACAGGGTACAAACAGAGGATGGTGTCCTCTGGAGCAGGCACATTGATCAGTTAAGATCCAGACTACCTCAGGAGCATCCATTGCTCCCCTCTGGTTCCCATACCTACTGCCTCTTCTAGGGGAAGGGATTATGAGGGTAGTCAGCAAGCAAGAATCAATCCCATGTGTAACGAGCTAACATGTCACAGTGCCAACAACCATTTTTACAAATGGAAGATTGCACATCACTACCAGACTTGGGTGCTGACATTGGGTTGGAGATGGATTGGGAGGAGAGACCAGGTTGTAGTAACCAACCAGGTTCTACCATTACTAGAAGTCCAAATAAGGAGATGTTAACAGACACATTTCCTCCCTCACAATGTGAGAACCCTAAAACACTTGAACCACGTAGGTCTCAATGTACGTGTAAGAGCCCCACCTATTTAAAAGAATACATTAGATAGATGGGGTTTGAGTATGGACTAAACCTAGTGGGGAGGGGTGTTATGTATGCAGAGTTTGAATTGATTGGTTGTTCTTGTAAAGTGTTTGAAATCATTGGTTAAAAAGTGCGGGAAAATCCTGCACTCTGATTGGCTGTCAGCCGAGGCAGCGGCTATATATAGCTACCTCGGCTAAGCCAAATTGGGTCCGTTCTGAGCTGAAGTCACAATAAAACTTAAGAGCTGAAGCACTCCGTGTCTGCCTCTTCATGAAAACTTAACATAGAGTATCAAGTTATGTTTGTCTTATAGGTCTTTCTAATTGTACTCATGCATTTGCTTGAGGAAAGTGTATTTTATATATCTTATTGTGTGGGTTAACTGGAGGCCAAATACAGATAGGTACTGACTTGATATAGCTATGGAAGGAATGACTTATCTATGGCATTCTTGATATGCCTAAAGGATAATCTTTAATATTTTTAAATCTTGCCCATGCTTCCTAGATTTGGAAGTTGACTTCAGCAATACCTGGGATTCATAGGCTGCCCTCCCTGGGCTAATCAGACCTAGAAGACTGATAGAAACATCATAGATAACCTAATTTGAGTTTCTATCAGTGCTGAAAGTCTGCTCCTATGAGGGAGGTGGCTTCCAGGCACTAATTTTAGAAAAATATTTGGTTTTATCATAACTGCTGACCCTTTCTTTCAACAATATAGAGCAAGTTACCTGAGGCTTGTTCAGCTTTATGCTGAAGGACTAGGTAGAAATACAAAGTTGACCTACCTCCCCTTAAGCCATCTTATTCTTCCACCAAAGTGTTATTCTCTTACACCTACTTCACTAATATCCAGTAGAAATGCCTGGTATAAAGCTTGTTTTTGCTACTCAGCAGACCAATATTGCTAGCTAGGATCTTATGAGATCACTAACTCTATACCCATGCTTTGCTACAAAACTATGTAGTCAGACTTAGTTTTTGGGGAGGAAAATAAGGTGGAAAAAATGTGCCTCTGCGTACCAAAATCCATCAGTATTCATCTGGCTAGTGTCCTGTCAGTGTGTGAGAGAGTTGAGGGCTGTTTGGAAACTGAAACACTATTTGCTATGTGAGCAAGGAGGAGACAGCAAGGAGGTTGGGCGTGGCTTAGCGCAACTGTTCTAAAACTGCTTGGTGCTGTGAAACTAAAACTGAAACTAAAAGTCCTCTCCTCTGCTTGTGTTTTGCATTTGGAATAGATTTCTTTTCAGGTGGGGAGGGGGAGTAGAACTCCTTAGCATCAGAGCATGTTAATAATACTATAGGAAATACTAATGCTCTGAGTGTCATTGCGAAAAATCCTTTCTTAGTGAGCACCTAGAAGCCAAGAGTAACATAAGTGCCAAATTTCAAGTTTGTAGGCTTTACGGTTCTGGAGATTTTGTGAAGATGCCTGAGTGGTATTTTGCTTTTATATATATAGATTAAATATATTCTTCAGCTTAAAAATGGTATCTTCGTTGGAGTAACTTAATCCAGTAGAATTGTTGAAGATATTGGGGCTTTTTGGTAGTTGACAATATTTGCTAATTTTTTTTAATGCACAGAGACCATCAGGTACTAGCAGGCTGACATCTCATTGTACAAAAAAGGAGACAGATTACCACCCATTCACTGCAATACGATATGCATGTCAGTTGGAAGAAACTGGAAATAATTAATTAAATAATGGCAGTGTCTAATGGCAATGTCTAAAGCCGTTATGGCAAACCTATGGCACGCATGCCACAGGTTGCACACAGAGCCCCAGCCAAATTTACCTGCACTGCACATGCGCGTGCCTCCCAGCTGATTTTCGGCCTGTTTGAGGCCTTTTTCGGCCTCCCAGTGCCTTGAGGGAAGCCTCTACAGCCTTTGGAGGCTGAAAAAGGCCTCAAATGGGCTGAAAATCAGCTGGGAGGCATGTGCAGTGCCGGTAAATTTGACTGGGGCTTACGTGTCCACACAAATGGTTCTGTGTGCCACCTGTGGCACGCGTGCCATAGGTTTGCCATCACGGTCATAGTGTTTTACAGCCTTCTGTAAGCAGTTTACAGAGTCAGCATATTACCCCCAACAATTTGTGTCCTCATTTTACCAATCTTGGAAGGATGGAAGGCTGAGTCAACCTTGAGCCTGGTGAGATTCAATCTGCCAAATTGCAGGCAGCTGGCAGTCAGCAGAAGTAGCCTGCAGTACTGCACACTAACCACTGTGCCACCATGATGCTCCTTACATAAACTCTGCATCTAACATAATTGCATGCATGGCCATGATCTCAAGACAAAAGAATGAGGCTTGTATAATGACATCACAACACACATTTTAACTATTTTGCCAATATGATTATGCATGACAGCCTATGGCAAAGTTTGAAGAAACTGAATAAGAATAAGAAGATTGTTCTGCTAAAAAAATGCAGATGTGAGATATATAGTATACTCTCTAATGCATGCAAAGAAAAAGATGGTTGCTGAAAATGTCATCAAAGAGAACAACAAATAATTAAAAGATTAATTAAATAATTAAATTTAATTATTAATTAATTTAATAATTAAAAGAGGCTAAGATGATGAGAACAATTTTAATGAAAATTTTAAAAATTGTTCTGAAAAGGATGAAGATGACTAAATGAGGATGGATGAAATGAAAAATGATGATTTGGGATAAAATTACAGTGTTAAAAAATTTGTGAAATATAAAATATGCATCAGCCATTGTACAAAAAAGTATATACTTTTCAGTGAATATAACTGGAGGAAGAAACTAGGAAAAGAGAAAAAATAGAATTCATATATCAGTGTAAGCATAATTTGACATTTAAATTTAGTATTTTAACTATATCATATAGAAACTTTGTTCCCTTTTCTCATTTTTAGAATATAAAAAATTGTAAATTGATAACAAACTACTCAATTTTTTAAAAATGTTACAGGTCATCCTGGACTCACATCAGTTCATTTAGTGACCATTCAAAGTTACAACACACTGAAAAATGTTAATTATGACCATTTTTCAAACTTATGACCATAACAGCATTGCCATGGTCACATAATTAAAATTCAGATGCTTGGCAACTGACCATATTTATGATGGTTGCAGTATCTTGCTTGGCAATTGGTTCCTATTTATGACCCTTGCTGTACCTCAAGGTGATGTGATCCCCTTTTGCAACCTTCTGAGAAGCAAAGTCAATGGGGAAGCCAGATTCACTTAACAACCATGTTACTAATTTAACATCTACAGTGATTCACTTAACAACTGTGGCAAGAAAGAATATAAAATGGGGCTGATGAATATTTCTAACTTGGTTCTTAAATCTCAGAATGCAATGCAATTGAAATGAGCACAGATGGAGGGAAAATGTTTACAGATTTGTAAGGGAAAGATACTTAATAATTGCACTGGAATAAATACTGGAACTGGAATAAATATTGTCCAATAGGTTAAAAATAAAAGTAATGAAAAAGAAGTTATAAACATTATGAGAATGTTGAAAATGTTAAGTATGCAAAAGATAGTATACAGGTGAAACTCGAAAAATTAGAATACCGTGCAAAAGTTCATTTATTTTGGTAATGCAACTTAAAAGGTGAAACTAATATATGGGATAGACTCATTACATGCAAAGCAAGATATAGCTCAAGCCGTGATTTGTCATAATTGTGATGATTATGGCTTACAGCTCATGAAAACCCCAAATCCACAATCTCAGAAAATTAGAATATTGTGATAAGGTTCAATATTCTAGGCTCAAAGTGTCCCACTCTAATCAGCTAATTAAGCCATAACACGTGCAAAGGGTTCCTGAGCCTTTAAATAGTCTCTCAGTCTGGTTCACTAGGAATCACAATCATGGGAAAGGCTGCTGACCTGACAGTTGTGCAGAAAACCATCATTGACACCCTCCATAAGGAGGGAAAGCCTCAAACGGTAATTGCAAAAGAAGTTGGATGTTCCCAAAGTGCTGTATCAAAGCACATTAATAGAAAGTTATGTGGAAGGGAAAAGTATGGAAGAAAAAGGTGTACAAGCAGCAGGGATGACCGCAACCTGGAGAGGATTGTCAGGAAAAGGCCATTCAAAAGTGCTGGGGACTTTCACAAGGAGTGGACTGAGGCTAGAGTCAGTGCATCAAGAGCCACCACACACAGACGGATCCTGGACATGGGCTTCAAATGTTCTATTCCTCTTGTCAAGCCACTCCTGAACAACAAACAACGTCAGAAGCATCTTACCTGGGCTAAAGAAAAACAGACCTGGTCTGTTGCTCAGTGGTCCAAAGTCCTCTTTTCTGATGAGAGCAACTTTTGCATCTCATTTGGAAACCAAGGACCCAGAGTATGGAGGAAGAATGGAGAGGCACACACTGCAAGATGCTTGAAGTCCAATGTGAAGTTTCCACAATCTGTGTTGATTTGAGGAGCCATGTCATCTGCTGATGTTGGTCCACTGTGCTTCATTAAGGCCAGGGTTAACGCAGCCATCTACCAGGAGATTTTGGAGCACTTCATGCTTCCTTCCGCAGATGAGCTTTATGGGGATGCTGACTTCATTTTCCAGAAGGACTTGGCACCTGTCCACACTGCCAAAAGCACCAAAACCTGGTTCAATGACCATGGGATTACTGTGCTTGATTGGCCAGCAAACTCGCCTGACCTGAACCCCATAGAGAATCTATGGGGCATTGCCAAGAGAAAGATGAGAGACATGAGACTGAACAATGCAGAAGAGCTGAAGGCCGCTATTGAAGCACCCTGGTCTTCCATAACACCTCAGCAGTGCCACAGGCTGATAGCTTCCATGCCACGCCGCATTGAGGCAGTAATTGCTGCAAAATGGGCCCAAACCAAGTACTGAGTACATATGCATGCTTATACTTTTCTGAGGTCCGATAATTTATTTATTTATTTATTTATTTATTTATTTATTTATTATTGTGACTTATATGCTGCCCCATCTCCGAAGACTCGGGGCGGCTCACAACCAAAACAGCAACAACATAAATAATTAAAAAAGAATTAAACTAAAACAAGCCCCAAAGAGAATATAATTACAATAATACAAAAATAAGACCACCCCACCCACTGGGTCACAGCCTGGATTGGTTGAACAACCAGGTCTTCAAATCATGGCGGAAGGTGCGGAGGTCAGGGGCCAGGCGGAGCTCCAAGGGAAGTTGGTTCCAAAGGTCAGGGGTCGCGACAGAATAGGCTCGTCATCGGGGGACCGCCAACCGGCATTGGCCGGCCGCCGGGACCCCAAGGAGTCCTTGCCTATGTGCTCGCACAGGGCGGTTAGTATTCGATGTCGGCAGGAGTTGCTCCCTTAAATATTGAGGACCCATGCCATGAAGGACTTTGCATGTTAAAACTAGAACCTTGAATCCCACCCGGAGCACAACCTGCAGCCAGTGCAAGCAGCGCAGGAGGGGGGTAACATGGGAGAACCGGGAAACTCCCATCACCACCCGCGCCGCCGCATTTTGCACCAGCTGCAATCTCTGGATGCTATGCAAGGGCAGTCCTAAATAGAGAGCGTTGCAGTAGTCGAGTCTGGAGGTAACAAGGGCGTGAGTAACTGTGCGCAGGGCATCCCGGTCCAGGAAAGGGCATAGTTGGTGAACTAGATGGAGCTGGGCAAAGGCCCCCCTGGCGACGGCCCCCACCTGCTCCTCCAACCGGAGCCATACATCCAGGAGGACCCCCAGATTCCGCGCCCTATCCACAGGGGGCAACACCACACCCCCTATGGTCAAAGATGGACAATCCTGGCTGGGCCGAGATGCTGGTATGCACAGCCACTCAGTCTTAGCCGGGTTGAGACGAAGCATGTTTCCGCTCATCCAGATCCGTACCGCATCCAAACACTGGGTCATCAGGGAGAGGGCATCACTGATCTGGTTTGGGGTGGAGATGTACAGCTGGGTGTCATCTGTGTACTGATGGAAACTCACCCAGAAACCATGGATGATCTCACCCAGCGGCTTCATATAGATGTTAAATAGCAGCGGGGAGAGAACCGACCCCTGAGAGACCCCACAAGAGAGCACCCTCGAAGTCGACCTCTGTCCCCCTGCCAATACTGACTGCGACTGCCCCGAGAGGTAGGAGGTGAACCACCGAAGTACAGTGCCCCCCACACCCAACCCCCTGAGGCGTCGCAGAAGGATACCATGGTCGATGGTATCAAAAGCCGCTGAGAGGTCTAATAGGACCAGGACAGAGGAAAAACCCCTGTCCCGAGCCCTCCAGAGATCATCCATCAGCACGACCAATGCCGTCTCCGTGCTGAAACCAGGTCGGAAGCCCGATTGATACGGATCCAGGTAGTCCGCTTCATCCAAGAAAAGTGGAAACTGCCGAGCCACCACACTCTCAACAACCTTCGCCAAAAAGCGAAGGTTGGAGACTGGACGAAAGTTGTCTAACACGGTCGGGTCCAGGGCAGGCTTCTTCAGGAGGGGTCTCACCACCGCCTCCTTCAAGGCGGCGGGAAAAACACCCTCCCTTAACGAAGCATTGACAACTGCCCAGATCCAACCGCAGGTGACCTCCCTGGCGGCGTAAGCCAGCCAGGAAGGGCACGGGTCCAACAAACATGTGGTGGAACTCAGGCGTCCACTTCATCCTCGGAAACAGGATCGAACTCATCCCAACTGGCTAGACTGCCTATGTCCCGTTCCTCAGGCCACTGCAAATCAGAGGACAACCCGAAAATCGATCTTATCTGACAGATATTGACCAAACTCCTCAGGCCACTGCAAATCAGAGGACAACCCGCAATGGCGATCTTATCTGACAGATATTGACCAAACTCCTCAGCCCTTCCCCGCAATGGGTCCGCCCCCGCTCCAGACGGAGGAGACAGCGGGTAACCCGAAACAGGGTGGCCGGGCGGCTATCTGCAGACGCTATGAGGGCGGAGAGATAAGACCTTCTCGCCACTCTCATAGCTACCAGGTAAGTCCTAATATGGGCTCTTAGCTGGGCTCGGTTGGCCTGGGAGCAGGTGGACCTCCACCTGCTCTCTAAGCCCCTCTGACGGCATTTCATCTCCCGGAGCTCCTCTGAATACCAAGGAGCCAACCGGGATCCACGACGTGTGAGGGGTCGCATGGGGACAACCCAGTCGAGGGCATCCGACGCGGCCTGATTCCAAGAGGCCGTCAGATCTTTGACAGAGCTGTGGGCAAGGGAAGAGGGAAGAGAACTCAGTTCCGCCTGGAACCGCTCTGGGTCCATAAGGCGCCTGGGGTGGAACCATCTAAGCGGCTCCTCATCCCAGCAGTGGGGGGCAGCCTGTTGGAAGACCAGCCGTAGGAGATAGTGATCAGACCATGGAATGGGCAAAGCCATAAAAGTGGCTTGCCCTCTGTCACTACACCACTGCTCAGAGACAAAAACTAGGTCAAGAGTGTTTCCCCCCTCATGAGTCGGGCCCTGAATTAATTGGGTCAGGCCCATGGCTTCCATAGAAGCCATGAATTCCTGGGCCAATCCCAACGTACCACCCAGGGAGGGCAGATTGAAGTCCCCCAGGACTATAAGGCCCGGGAACTCCACCGCCACCCCCAAGAGGACATCAAGAAGCCCAGGCAGGGCTGCTGTCACACAGCTGGGAGAAAGGTATGCAAGCAGTAAGCCCACCTGACCATTAGGCCCCCACCTCAGGAGGAGGGTCTCACTTCCGCCTATCTCTGGAACAGTGACCTCCCTTGGAAACAAGGTCTCCTTAATAACCACAGCCACCCCACCACCCCTTCCCTGGGCTCGTGGCTTGTGCACAACCCGGAAACCTGGAGGGCATAATTCCACCAGAGGGACACTACCCTCTGGGCCCAACCAGGTCTCAGTGATACAAGCCAGGTCCGCAGCGTCCTCCTCGATGATCTCACGGAGGAGGGTAGACTTATTAGCCACGGACCTGGCATTAAAATACACCAGCCTAAGCCCAGGGGTCCCAGTTCCCGTGCCCCCTGGGGAGGAGGCCATAGGGTCGGAGCGAGCAACCGCACAAAGATGGCGGGTGCACGCTCCCAACACGTGATATGGCCCTATGCCTCAATGTCTCCTGCCAGCCCCAACCACCCTGGGAATCGCGGTCCCCACCTGAGACCCCGGAGCCCCGCCGGCCCCCAACCTCCGCCCCCCCGCCATGAAACGGGCTGCAAGAAGACCCATTTACCCCCCTCCCTAACCCCTTAAGACGACCAATTAAAAATTTTAAAAGTTTCCCCTTCCTCCCAAATTTAAAATTTAGCCCATTAGTCACAACATGCCACCTCTCGGGATCCCAAGTTCTGTCATTAAGGTAAGCTCTTGATAGCGTGAGGGGCCACTTCACAGACTGGGGAACCGTCTGGAGGGCCCGTAACTCTAGCAGGGAGTAGGCAAGCATAACACATACATCTCAAGGCAGATTGTTACAGGAGGTAGTTGATTAGATGGAAATATTGTAATGCTGGAAATACAATGTAAAGAGACAGGCAGTAATAGTGATCAGGAGATAGTCCACAGTCAGCAGCTCTCTCACAGCTGCCGATGGTTAGAGTCAAAGTAAACCAGTCACTGCTCTGCCACCACGGTGACTTGTGGCAAAAGTCCTGAGCAACCCCTTCCCTCTCACTGCAGGGGGGTTACATCCTCCCATTGCCCTCTCACTGCAATGGGAGGCAGCCAAGCCCCAGAGAAAAGAGGCAAAATGCAAGTCCGGGTGAGTGGTATAGATGAACCGGGCACCATCAATAGTGTCGTACAAGTCCAGAGTAACATAGACAGGCAAAAAGACGATGGTCATAGATGAAATGCCCAAACAACATAGGGCAACCAGGTCCATAGCAGTCCAGAAGAAGTATAACTTCCACATACTGGCCATGACCACAAGTCTAGAGCCACCACGCTGTCCCTTCTTGGGGGGGGTCACCACCAAAGACTCAACCCACAACCCCGTCTGGAAAAGCCGGCTCATCCAGCCCGGGCCATGACCACGAACGTCTCCCCTCTGGGCCTTCCAGACCTGCAGGCCTCCACCCCACCCCATAGGTCTATTCCTCCCAGAACTCTCACTTCTGGGGAAAAGGAGGGGGAGCTTTTCGGGGATGGCTCAAAAGGTCCAAACCCCTGCAGAAACGCTACCCCAATCCAAAAACCGGAGAAAAGGGGGGGCATTGGGCCCACAGTCCTGCCATCAAAGGACTCCATGCGGTTACCTTCATGGCAGCTGCAATACCAGAAGCCACAGACCACCACTGCTGTTGTTGTTACCGTCCTCCACGGAGCCAAAACCCCGACGCTGCAGCAGAATCGTAAATTGCACAGCCTGCTGTCGTCGCCGCCACCACCGTTGGACCCCAGCTTCGCCACACCCGTCGCCAGCAACAAACAGCTGACGACCACCGCCGGCAACAACATCGGGTCCACGGGAGCCATCACCATTGCCGTCAGTGCCATAATTTCTTGGCACCAGGACTTCGCGAAAACGTGGCGTAGGGTGAACGGCGTTGCTGCCGCGCCCCAAATCCGGCCGGCAAAGCTGCGACTAATGTAAAGGCCATGGGGGGGATGAACCCAGCCACACTGAACCGCCAGCTCATTTCCTGCCGGAATGGCTCTGGCGGCATCCCGCAACTTTCCAGGGGTGTCTCCGGGAAAAAGCAGGAACAGCAGACGAGCCTCTCTCTCAAAAAATCAACAAAACCTCCAAACGCCGAGAGACCCCTCTCACCATAAAACCGCCATCTTAGACATGTGCAGACAACCTTCTATGTTCTATGTACAATCCTTGTTTTATTGATTGCCTGTAATATTCTAATTTTCTGAGACTGTGGATTTGGAGTTTTCATGAGCCATAATCATCACAATTATGACAAATCACGGCTTGAACTATCTTGCTTTGCATGTAATGAGTCTATCTCATATATTAGTTTCACCTTTTAAGTTGCATTACTAAAATAAATGAACTTTTGCACAATATTCTAATTTTTCGAGTTTCACCTGTAACTGAAGTGGTAAAATATAGACTCAGTTTGCTTATGGAGAGTGTCAATGGTTTGTTTAATGTGTGTGAAGGCTGCGTGTGTTCATTATGACTGAACAATATTGCTTGACAGAGTTCTAATTGGAAAGTGACAGTGAAAAAAAATGTGAGAGGTGAAATAGTTTTATGTCAGGCAGAGGGATATGCAAAACAGATTTTTGCTCTTCAGGAGATCACTAAGAAATGCATGAATTTAAGAATAAATATTTTCCATGGGCTTTTTGATTTAGAGAAAGTTTATGATGAAAAATAGGCTTTAATTTTGGAATGTTTTACATGAATTTGGCATTGGAAGTTGGTTGTCCAATCTGAATATATTTTGTATAATGGAAGTAAAAAATACATGGAAATAAATGAATGCTTACTAGATGGTTCACCAGTGAGCAAGAATTAAGATAAGGATATGTGTCATCTGCCTAGTTGTTAAATGTATTTGTGAATGATTTTGATTGAAGCCATAAATGTATATATATTTGATATGTAGATGATGCCTTGTTATGGCTCCCATGCTATGGAACAGCTTCCCCCTCCCCCAAGAGGTAAGGATGTCTCCCCCTCTCCTGGGTTTTTGGAAATCTCTGAAAAGCTGTCTACGGTCCCAGGCCTTGGGTTGAAGCTTATTATTATTAGTTCAGTGGTCCCTGTTTTGTTTTATTGATTTTGTTGTTTATTAGAGCATTTTAGTCTGGGTTATTTGTTTGATATTTTTATGTTTTTAATATGTTGTCCAGAGTCAATATCTATATTAATTTATTAACAGATAATTTATTTATGTATTTTAATTTATTAATATTTTAATGTTGCCCAGGCAGCACTGAAGTTCAGTGGCCAATAAATTTTAAAGAAGCAAACAAACAAATAAATCTTTTTTGGCTAAGAACCTGAAATGATTTCCAGCAACTGTTAGATAAATTGAATGATAAATGACAAACCTCTAGCTGAAAACTGATGTATCAAAGACCAAACTGGTTGTATTTGACAGGCAAAATTGAGTGAGTGATTTCAAATTATAGCTAAACAATAAAAAACCTAGAGGAATGGGTGACTTTATGTACCTTGGTACAATGTTTCAAAAATGGGGAAATAAAATGTAAGATGTGAAATTACAGGTAGAAAGGTAAAGAACAGTATATAGCTTGTGAGGAATGCATGTTTGTTGAAAGAAGATAAAATGAAATCTGTTGAGCTCTTTTGGTCTTTTGATGAGAATGGATCAGTTGCAAAACCAATATGCAGAGCGCATACCTGGGGTTGAGGGGAAAAGGAAGACCAAGACAGTCACAATGTTGGAAGGAAAAGCCATCTGGTTCAGTTCCAAGCTGGGAGAAAGATACTGAAAACATGGAGGCTGATTGGAAAGAAAGGTTTACTGTTGAAGCAAACCCACCAACCACATGTGATTCTGGGCAGCTGACAAAATGGTTGAATGGGTGGATGGATCTTTATAGGTTTCTGTGACTTTGTAATTTGGACTGTTCTGGGGGTTGTGCAGTGAAGGGGCTTGTGTTCTGAAAGGGTGTTGGGCAATTCCTATTGTGGCTAATGGCTTTCATCCTGTGTTGGATCTTGGGTGAGGGGCTGCTTATTCTAATCGTATCATTCTGCCAAGTTTTGAAATATCCTGTCTTGGATGGATTATCAAATCTGCATGTCTAAAAGCTGGCCTCCTCAGTTTCTGCTTGGGGCAGGAGATTGGGGCTGGTTCCTGTCTCCCTTAAGATCATGTTTCTCCATTTGGGGAAATATAATATTCTGTCTTTTTAATATTCCTCAAAATATTTCATTCTTTGGGGGGGGGCTTCCCACTATGCCTACATGGAATTTATGAGATAATTTTAAGGAACAAAAAGCAATGTATGAAGTGGTGTGTAGACTTGGTTATAGCATGAATGATTTGTAAGATTAAAAATGTATAGGGAAGCATAATGAAGGATGTTGTGCAAACTATTTTTAGCTGTGTTTCCTTTTGTCATCTCAGCTTCTAACTTCTTTGATTTACTATTTTTTACTGATTTTTTTCATGCTCAACATAATATTGCTTATCCTACAAGATAAAATAGCTTGGTGGGTATGTATTTAATTACTATATTTCCACATTTGACCCCTTGGTAGCATGTTTGGCTTGCGACCTAAAAGTCTAATGGTTTCCTGCAATGCAACTGAATACTTTCTCTCAAGGCCAAAACCTCTGTTAATAATAATGGGTCAGGACTGCCATCTGCTGGTAGGTGGAGCAGTTTTCAAGAAGGCAAACTAAAGAAGGAGATACACACACCTTTCGAAGTGGACAAGATAATGGAAAGATAATAGATTGATAGAAGATAGAATTCTTTATTGGACAAGTGTGATTGGACACACAAGGAATTTGTCTTGGTGCAAATACTCTCAGTATTTGAGATCCCTTAGATTAGAATATCATTCTTTTTGTAATGTTTATATGGTTTATTTAATCATACTTTTTGTTATAAAAGTAATGTGCATTATGCTTAAAGATTTTTTTTTGTTCAGACCAAATGCATCCATACATACCTGTAGTCTGCATAAATATCAGTTTTATCATTATGAAAAAGATATTTCTTCCTATGAATAAAAAGAGAGAAAGACTATTAAAAAAAACTTCGTTAAAATCTTATGCCCTAAAAACAGCAGTTCTAATTGGCTTATATTTAATTCCCAGAGAAAAAGAGAAGCCTGTGATTAATATAGAAAGCAGCATAATATGCAAACCTCCTGTGCTGTGCAAATCAATCATACAGAGCTTATGAAAATTATTACACCTCACTGGCAGTTTTAGACTAATAGTCACATATAACACGCAACCTATTTATTGTAAATGCATTCCTGCCCTGGTGCTATTAACAATGTTTCTTGTCAATTGAACAATTCCCCTTTCTGTCTCAAATCCTCATAGGAATCTTATCCCATAAATATAAAAATAGTTCTTGCCTTACAAATGAACGCTTCATTTAGTGACTGTTCAAAGTTACAACAGAGCTGAAAAAAGTGACTTATGACCATTTTTCACAGTTACAACCTTTGCAGCATCCCCATAGTCACATGATCAAAATTCAGATGCTTGGCACTTGGTTCATACTTAGGATGGTTTCTGTTTCTCAAGGTCAAGGGATCACCTTTTGCGACCTTCTGACAAGCAAAGTCAATGGGGAAGCCAGATTCACTTAACAACTGGGTTACTAATTTATCAACTGCAGTAATTCACTTAACAACTGTGGCAAGAAAGAATATGAAATGGGGCAGCATTCACTTAACAAATGTCTCACTTAACAACAGAAATTTTGGGCTCAGCTGTGGTTGTAACTCAAGGGCTACCTGTATTTGAGTTCACCATGGACATTTCCAACTACACATCTGCCTGTCAAAAAAAAACTAAGTCAAAGAGAAATATTTGCTAATAGATCGAACACACATCCTTGGGTTTTCACTTGGTGACACTCACATATCAGAAATTATTTGTGGAGTGTGATCTTGCAATCTTGAGAGTGGGCAGCTGCTGCACCCCTCTGAAGCACAATGTGGGTATGGGCCTGAAAACAGCAGTTCGAACTGGATTAAAAAAAATACTTATGCAAGGTTCATGGCACCAGGACTCACAAGACACAATAGTCACTTTCCATAGTCATAATTGCCAAACAGCTTTCAAGAGTAGATGCATGGGAAGCTTCACGATGGCTTCTTGCAGGAATCCAAGTGAGACCCCTGACAAGGACCATGAAACTGCTACTAGACTTCAATTGTCACCCCAGTATATGAAATCTAATAATAAATAATGTAAAAGTGTTCTAGGGTCCAGAGCTGAGATCAGCTACTCAGTGTTCTGATATATAAACATTACCTACTTTAGTTGTGCACACAGACTTACTGATTAATATAAACTTATTATGGTCAGTCACACAGACAGATATTTAAACTGGATTTGGCATTTTTGTCTATTAATCAAGTCCTTCCCAAGCAACTGTTAGATGTTGTTTGACAGTGTTAAATGAATTGTGATAGAATGTAATCTGTTCAAGTAAAGCTGCCTTTTGCAGTTGACTGATGACGGTTTTGTCAATGCTCATAGCGTTCAAGTGGTTGCTCCAGATGTTTTTGGATTGCCCTCAAGACACCTACTACTACTATTGGTACTATCTTTGTTTCCTTTTGCCACAGTCATTCTACCTCTATTTGCAGATTTTTATATTTTGTTACTTTCTTGAATTCTTTCTCTTCTGTTCTGCTGTGTCCAGGTACTGCCACATCCACTATCCTGACTTTTTTAAAAAATATTATTGATAATTGTTAAGTCTGGGGTGTAATGTGACAGGGACTTGTTTGTTTGAGTCTTAAAGTCCCAGAGAACTTTAGCTTCTTTATTTATTTATTAATTCGACTTATATGCCACCCCCTCTCCAAAAAGGACTCGGGGCGGCTCACAGCTAAAAATACAATAAATAAATTAATTAAAAATATATTAAACAAGTTAAGCCGAATTGAAAATTAAAACCCATAGTTAAAATAGGACCAACCCCAGAGAATCAGCACAGCCCAGATTGTAAAAAGAGCCAAGTCTTCAAATCGTGGCAGAAGGTGCGAAGATTGGGGGCCAGGCAGAGCTCCAGCGGAAAAAGATTCCACAGAGTGGGAGCCGTCACAGAGTAGGCCCTCCTCCAGGTTGCTGCCAAGCGACATTGAGTCGCAGAAGGCACCCTGAGGAGACCCCGTCTGTGTGCCCGTACAGGGCGGTTAGTATTTGATGTTGGGAAGAGCCGTTCTCGTAAATAACCTGGACCCATGCCATGCTGGACTTTGAATGTTAATACCAGAACCTTGAATCTCACCCGGAGGGCAACCGGAAGCCAATGCAGGTCGCGCAGGAGGGGTGTAACATGGGAGTATCGGGAAGCTCCCATCACTACCCATGCGGCCGCATTCTGCACCAGCTGAAGCCTCCGAGTGGTACGCAAGGGCAGTCCTAGGTAGAGAGCGTTACAGTAGTCGAGTCGGGAAATAACGAGTGCCTGAGTGACTGTGCAGGGCATCTCGGTCCAGGAATGGGCGTAACTGGCGAACCAGCCGGATCTGGGCAAAGGCCCCTGGCCACGGCCCCCACCTGCTCCTCCACTTGAGCCGTGAGTCCAGGAGGACCCCCAGGTTCCGTGCCCTGTCCACGGGGGCAACACCTCCTCCCCATGACCAAAGATGGAACATCCAAACTGGACCGAGATGTTGGTATGCACAGCCACTCTGTCTTGGCTGGATTGAGTCGAAGCATGTTCCTGTCCATCCAGATCCATACCGCCTCCAGACAATGGGACATCATGGAGAGAGCATCACTGATGTGGCCTGGGGTGGAGATGTATAACTGCGTATCATCAGCATACTGATGATAACTCACCCCAAAGCCACGGATGATCTCACCCAGCGGCTTCATATAAATGTTGAACAGGAGGGGTGAGAGGACCGAGCCCTGGGGCACTCCACAAGTGAGATACCTTGGAGTCAACCTCTGGCCCCCTGCCAACACTGTTTGCGAACGTCCCGAGAGGAAGGAGGAGAACCACTGTAAAACAGTGCCTCCCACTCCCAACCCCCCGAGACATTGCAACAGGATACCAGGGTCAATGGTATCGAAAGTCGCTGAGAGATCTAACAGGACCAGGACAGAGGAAAAACCCCTGTCCCGAGCCCTAGAGAGATCATCAATCAGTGTGACCAATGCTGTCTCCGTGCTGTACCCGGGCCGGAAGCCCGATTGGTACGGATCCAGGTAGTCCGCTTCCTCCAAGAAAAGTGGCAATTGCTGGGCCACCACACTCTCAACAACCTTCGCTAAAAAGTGAAGGTTGGAGACCGGACAAAAGTTGTTCAATGCAGCTGGGTCAAGGGCAGGCTTCTTCAGAAGGGGCCTCACCACTGCCTCTTTCAAAGCAGCAGGGAACAGCCCCTCCCTTAACAAAGTGTTGACCACTGCCCAGAGCCAGCCGCACGTGACCTCCCTGGAGGCATAACCCAACCAGGAAGGGCACAGGTCCAATAAACATGTGGTGGAGCTCAGCCACCGCATAATCCTGTCCACTTCATCCTCAGAAACAGGATCGAACTCAGTCCAGATAACATTGGCCAAACCACTCGCATCCCCATCCTCAGGCCACTGCAAGTCCGAGCGCAACCCTTCCCAGATCTGAGCGATTTTATCCTGCAGATACTGGCCAAATTCCTCAGCTCTGCCCCACAAAGGATCTGCCACCCCCCCCCCAGCTGGAGGAGGGAGCGAGTGACCCCAAACAGGGCAGCCGGGTGGTTATCTGCGGATGCTATGAGGGCGGAGAAATAAGATCTTCTCGCCCTCACCGCCACCAGGTAAGTCCTAATATGGGCTCTTAGCTGGGCTTGGTCAGATCCAGAACGGGTCGCCCTCCACCTGCTCTCTAGTCCCCTCCTGCAACGCTTCATCTCCCGGAGCCCCTCGGTATACCAGGGGCTGACCGGGATCTGCGCCAAGTAAGGGGACGCATGGGGACAACCCTGTCGAGAGCCCCCACAGCCAACTGTTGCCAGGTAGCCACAAGGACCTCGGCAGGGCTGTGGGTAAGGGATGCAGGAAAAAACCCCAGCTCTGCCTGGAACCTATCAGGGTCCATCAGGTGCCTGGGGCAGAACCATCTAAGTGGCTCCTCATCCCAGCAGTGTGGGGCAGCTTGATGGAAGACCAGCCACAGGAGATAGTGGTCTGACCATGAAACGGGGTGGATAACTATGTCACCACCCCCCAGACCACTCCGCCACTGCTCTGAGACAAAAGCCAGGTCGAGCATGTTACCTCCCTCATGAGTCGGGCCATCAATTATCTGGGTCAGGCCCATGGCCTCCATGGAGCCCATGAACTCCTGGGCCAAACCCGACGCCAGTCCCAAGGAAGGCAGGTTGAAGTCACCTAGAACTATAAGCTCTGGAAACTCCACCGCCACCCCCGAGACGGCATCAAGAAGCCCAGGCAGGGCAGCTGAGACATAGCTGGGGGACAGGTATGTAAGCAGCATGCCCATCTGACCTGCAGGCCCACACCTCAGGAGGAGGGATTCTCTGGGCAGGGAAAACAGGGTCTCCTGAATGACAATAGCCACCCCACCCACCCTTTCCTGGGGTCGTGACTGGTGCAACACCAAAACCTGGGGGCAGATGTCAACCAGAGGGACTCCACCCTCCGCCCCAACCAGGTCTCGTGATACAAGCCAGGTCCATGCCTCCTCCTCAATCACATCCAAACCTTAACCACTGGGAGAGGGGTCCTGGATGGGCCCCCACTTGGACATTCCCCTAACATGATATGTCCCACCCATTCCAACCACCCTGGGGATCCCCCCACTCAGTCCCACAGGCACCCCCAACCACGGCCCTGTTTCAGGCTGCACTGAACTCCTGTAATAAGACCCCACCCTCCCACCCTTCCCTAACCCCCTAAGAAACTGAAATACAAATTTTAACAAAGAAGCCCTGGGTCCTTTTTCCTTATCCCTCCCGCCCTGCCCCTACCCTTTCCTCTGCATGCCATCTCCCGATTCCAGAATCTCCCTGAGATAGGCTGATGATAAACCAGTGGGCCAAACCCAAGAGAGGGGAGAATTCCTCAGACCCCACAATTCAGCTGCCCGAAAAGTCCGCATATGTTGGTACATGTCCCATCAACAAAGGGAGGAGCAGCCCTAGATGTAAGTGGTATGTCCTCATAAAGATCTTATAGTCTAACCATTGGCATAATTCAAAACCACTGAGTTGCCTCCATCCCTGGATGTCCTCTCACGGCATTCCAGGGGCTGTTGGTCAAGCTCTAAGGCTGGCCACTGCTCTCACCGCCGTGGCCCCAGTGATTAATAGAGATGTTGCACCGCAGTTGAAGTTGCTGGGGAGGAGGTGGTACAACCCATCCCATTGTTCTCTCACAACAGTGGGTGGGTGAGCCAACAAAGTTCCATCACCCTCGCCAATGAAGACTAATGAGGGCAGGAGAGGTAACCCCCACAGCACAGAGGAGACAAGAGTTCTGGATGGCAGATGGATAGAACCATCCGATAGTTCACATCCCAGATGGAAACAGGGAGAGTCTTCTTGCCCCTTGGCATCACATCAATTGGCGCCAACAAACCCTTGTGGCGCCAACAACCCAGTCATTCATCCCAGACATTCAAGGAGTCAGAATTAAAGAAGGCAAAGGGGGCGGAGAAGATCAACCGGGGGCAGCATCCAACGGTGCAGCCGCCCTTGTCTTCATCGGTGCCTACCTCCCAGCCAGGGGCAGCCTCCAGGCTCACCTCCAACATCCATGCCCGGTTCCGGCAACCACACTGGCCCTGGGTCCACACCGCCTGCCGCCGCTTGCCACCGCCGCCACCAGAGCAGGGTCCCAGCCAACAAAAGCCATATCCTGTCCACCCCAGCTGGGAGGGTACAGCCATTGTAGCCAGGGCCACGACCTTCAACCAACCCCCCAGCCAAGATGTAATTCGCCAGGCCCGCAAGATGTTCCAACCGCTAAGGCCTCTGGCACTGCTCCCAGTGACTCCGGGGCCAGAACGAAACACAAGTTCGTTATAGATGTTATAGCAGCTGTGGATGCCAAAAACGCCTGCCCGCTGCTTCCCCGGAGGCCTCTGAGAGTGGGTGGTTGCTGGCGAAGTCGCCGCTTCTGGGGCGGCGCCCGTAATTTCGCCCCGTCATTCCAGCCGCAAGCCCACGCTGGAGATCGTCGCGTTTAACACGCGCAACTCTCCCGACGGGGCTGGATCGTTCCGGCCCCACTTGACTCCTTGGATGTTCCACTGGGAGTTTCGTGAGTTTTCGGGGGGAATACAAGCCTCCAAACGCCCCCAGGGACAGAAAAGCCGGCTACCTCCACGGGAGAGACCATCGCTAGCTGCTAATCGCCATCTTGGACATGCGCAGGATCTTAATTTAATATTAAGATTTAATATTATTCTGTCTATTTTGAGGTATCACCAGTTCTTGCAAAGCAGGAAAATAGTATATCTTGCAGATATTCCAATGCACTATTGTTGCTACTTTGTTATACCATTGTTTGTAATCAGTCTGTGTCATCTACTTGTAACAGCTAACTAGGTGGTCCACTGTCATCTGCTTTGCCTGTTATTATTTTAATGTACTGGTCATGTAATACTTTGCCTTCCCATATCTTTTTTCCCCCTACTCTTTATCTGATCTGCCTTGTAAGCCAATTTGGTCTCTCCAGTACTCAGTAAACCTTCATAATTCATTAGCTTCAGTGCTTCTTGTTCAGTATCCTTCAGAATTCTTCCAATGTCCTTTTTTCTTCTTCAACTGTCTGATGTACTTGCAACATTCCACGCCCACATATTTTCTTTGGAAAGTAGAGTCTATCAACATCACTGCAAGGATGAAGGGCAGGATTAATTGTCATTACTTTTCTGGTCTCCTTATCCAGGGTCTTTAGTGCTGCTTGAGTCCAATCTGCTATTCCAGCTCTGTATCTGATAATTGAAATTGCCTAAGTGTTGATTGCCTAGATCAGTGATGGCGAACCTTTTTGTTGTGATGTGCCAAAAGCGCGCACATGCTGGCACCCACAATGAAATGCACCATGCCCCCACTGCGTATGCATGCGCAATACCCCTGCACTGCCCCTTACCTGCACTGCACATGTGCGTGCCTCCCAGCTGATTTTCAGCCTGTTTGAGGCTGTTTTCACCCTCCCAGAGGCTCGAGGGAACCCTCTGCAGCCTCGGGAGCCTGAAAAACAGGCCTTCCGGAAATAACGGAAATGCCCATTTTCAGCCTCTGGAGAGCTTCTAAAGCCCGGGGGAGATGGTTTTCCCCCCTCCCAGAGGCTTAAGGAAAGCCTCAGGAGGCTGATAACGAGCCCATTTCGGCACTTCTGGTATTTCCGGAAGGCCTGTTTTTCACCCTCCCAAGGCTGCAGAGGCTTACCTCAAGCCTCCAGGAGGGGGAACAGCCTCCCCTGAGCTCCAGAGGCCCTCCGGAGGCTGAAAACAGGCACTTCCAGTATTTCTAGAAGACCCATTCTTTGGCCTCCTGAGGCTGCAAAGGCTTCCCTTGAGCCTTCAGGAGGGCAAAACCAGTCTCAAACAGGCCAAAAATCAGCTGGGAGATGCGTGCATGTGCAGTGTAGGTAACTTTGGCTGAGGCTCACATGCCCGCACAAATGGCTCTGTGTGCCACCTGTGGCATGCATGCCATAGGTTCGCCATCATGGGCCTAGATCAGGGGTGGGCAAACTTTTTGACTCGAGGGCCACAATGGGTTCTTAAACTGGACCGGAGGGCCGGAACAAAAGCATGGATGGAGTGTTTGTGTGAACTAATATAAATTAAAAGTTAGATTACTTCACGTAGCCTTCTGGGAGAACAAGAGAACCCTCCATTCTTTCGGCTCCGCGGGCCGGATAGAACAGCCGAACGAGCCGGATCCAGCCCCCGGGCCGTAGTTTGCCCACGGCTGGCCTAGATGGTATTTCCCCCACTCAGTTTGGATTTTAAGATCTTCTTCATTGTCCTGATTTATTCACTTCCAATTTTTCTTCTTGACTTCCGTCTGGTTGATGTTGTCAGCTAGAGGGATGCCCATTTTTCACCATATGTTCAGGAACTCCAAACATCTAGTGGGGTTGTTGTTGACCCAGGTGCCGACTGATCGGTTATAGGCTTCTGTAAATTACAACTCGCTATACTGTTTATGGTGGAAACACTCTTTGTCTTGCTCCTCTGATGGGATCTGTCTTGTACAGTTGACCCTCTGACATATTTTTCATCTTCTTCAGAGAACACTTGTTAAGTGAATTTTGCCTGGTTTACGGCCTTTCTTGCCACAGTTGTTAAATGAATCACTGCAGTTGTTAAGTTAGTAACAAGGTTGTTAAGTGAATGTAGTTTCCCCATTGACTTCGCTTACTAGAAGGTTGCAAAAAGGGATCACATGACCCCAGGACACTGCCACCATCATAAATATGAATCAATTGCCAAGCATTTGAATTTTGATCATGTGACCATGGGGATGCTGTAATGGTCGTAAGTGTGAAAAATGGTCTTAAGTCACTTGTTTCAGTGATGTAACTTTGAATGGTCACCATGCAAACTGATGTAAGTCAAGGACTACCTGTATTATTACTATGCAATGAAGCTTCTAGATATTTTTTAAGCAAAATCAATAGGCCAACTGGCTCTAAGTAGAACATGGCCACAACACAAAATTGATTTTTAAAATGATAACTTAGGCTAGGTTTTCAATTGTAAATAATTAGATATAAGTAATACCTGAAATGCAGATTTCGGGGACACACTATAGGCAGCCAACAAGAATCAACAAGGTACTTGTTCCATTTATTTGCTTGCTTAAATGAGAACTGAGCTGTAGCGCAGAAAAAGCAATTATAGTAATGAGCTTTTCCATTTCTGTACCAATTACCTTAAAAGTTCACAATTCATCTCAGATTTTATCAATCACTTCATGGGGAGATCAATCCCAAAATGATTCCTGTTTTACATGCTTATTTTCTGTTCTATTACTGTTCTGACCCAACCAGGTTCCCAAAGAGCAAACACAGACAAAGGCAGCAGCCCCCACCTTTTAAGGTTTAATAACGAATTCTGTTCTGAAGGCTGCTTTCCACTAATTAGCTCCAACAAGAAAGAGCCTTGCCAAGTTCTTTGTCAAAGCTGCCAAAAACCCAGAGATAAGAACTAATTTACAAAATTCTCCAAACACGAACTAAGATGTCCACCAGTTGACATTAAGAGCTTCTTTGCTGTCTGCAAAGAACGCTTTTCCAAACCTGGCTTTTATCCCCTTGAGGGAAGGGCTATTACCTTGCAGCCTTACTCCCGAGTTGCCTGTGCTGCTGTAATTGTTCTTTCCTCCAAGTAATCCTTCGTGCACGTGCACTTGGCACAGGCTCCTCGGGAACCTCCTCATCACTGCTGCCAGTCCCCACAATCTCTGAAGGTAGCAGTCCACTCCCTGATGGTCCTGGCCCCTCATCGGAGTCATTGCTCTCCTCAGCCATCTGCACCTGCTACTGGCTAACCACAACAATTACACACAAATCTGCTTCCATATTTCCTGCACCTGTCAGCATAGGGTCTTCTCAGCCTTTTGGCTAAGATCAAGTGTAGTGTAGCTTCCATATTTCCAATTTGTTTATCACTTACTTGCCCAGTTATGGGCTTGCATGTTTTGACCTTGGGAAATTCCCAGAAGCTAAGCCTAATTATCCTTGGTTATTACTTGCATGGGAGAGGACCAAAAAATTCCTGTGCTGCAGGCTTTATTGGTAGATTAGGGGAAAATGTTCCAGAAAGACAGTGGCTTGCACATTATAACATGTTTTCATGAAATCATAGGTGTCAATCTCAGTTCTAGTAAGACTTGACCTTTTGGCCAAGAAGATGGTTGTTAAAACATAGATCTTACCCCAAGCACTAGGGCCAGAATGTTAGGGAGCCCAATATCTATCTATCTGTGTGTGGTGTGTGTATGTCTTCAGAAATGTGTTATATGGTGTCTCAGTTCTTGTTTTTTCTTTAGACTGTCTTGTTTTAATGAGTTATAGATTTTCATATTGTCTTTCTTTGTATTGTTCCAAAGGGAGTTATTTTATTATTCATTCACAGTTATTACAAAAAAAGAAATCCAGATGATATTACAGACAAGCCATTCTAATTCTGTATTTTCCAATTTTATTTTTACGACTGTCTTTTCTCCTTTGACTACAGGCAGCCAGTTGAAATGCTAACCTACCCATGTTGGCTGACCACAGTATTTTTGTAACAGGTAATGCAAGAAGGAGATGGTGTGATCTCTACAGCTTTGTCTTGCTCTGTCACTTGCCATTTATTTCCCTGCTGCAGAGCTACTATCATGCATCGCCTCTATAAATGGCATTTTGTTTGTTTCTTTTCATTTATTTTAAATTCTCATTTTACCTTTGCACAAACATGTTTTCAAAACAAAAAAAGAAAAAGAAACATGCTTTTTGCTCTGGTTCAAGTATAGGAATTAAACAAATTGGGAAGGTGGATAGTTATGGCTGCCTTGAGGAATTGTTCAGTTAAAGGTCTGATTTCATTAATGCTGGTGGCTGGAAGGAAAAGAGTTCAAGAAATGATTAATAAAAGGGCCACGCACAGGGGTGTCAATAGCTCATAAAGAAAAGAGCTGCTTTAAACTCTAAACAGCCTGCAGAACCTTCATAAACTAAGGACTGAGGCTTTCTAGAATAAAGTGGAAGTTATTTAGGAAGAAACAGATGTAGGCTCTTGGCAGGCACTGCTACAATGCTATCAGGAACACTGACATCATGTTCCATGTAGAACGGAAAGTGTTCATTCCATGTTCAATCAATTTCAGGAAAGCAAGCCCTTTGCCCCCTTTAAAGTAACGTTACGCTAAAATCTGACTCTGGTTTCTTTTTTCTGCAACATAGGTTTCATATTTGCACTTTGTATTCACATAGCTGTGGAAATTTTGCGGCTTTTTTTTCTGCATTCATTTTCGTGTTATAAAATGGTGGAGAGGGAGGCTTGAGGTTTTGTTTTGTTTTACTATTATATATGTACTCTCTTGGGTTTTCATAGAAGGCTTTGAAGGCTGGTGTAGATTATTGGATGGTGATTACACACTGAAAAAAGAAGATTTTCGCATCATCTGCTGTATCACCAAAAGGAAAGTTCTACATTTGATGTGTAAGAATCCAACAAATATATTCTCTTTTGGGCATGAAGGAAAGAGAAGCAATTTTTCCTCTGCCAAACCGACTGGGAACAATGATAGAAAAACATATAAGGAATGTTTAAGAAGGTACTATTCTAAAGGTCAAAGTGTAAATAGGACCATAATAACCCAGGAAATTAAAAATAAAATGTATATTCTAAATCATAGTGATGGTACACTTGAGATAGAGATGGAAAACTGCCCAGGCATAGTAATGTTACTGACTAAAAATGAACAAAAAGAAAAGACTGCTATGAAAGTTACAATTGGTGTTTTTAAAATAAGACATATTAACTGTAACTGAATAAATTCTTTTAAAGCAGAACACACAGCTGTTGATTACTCTTGCCCATTTGAATCATAAAGACTTGGATTTGAGCAGGGCGGGGAAGCTCAGATACGAACTGTGATTTTCCCTTTAATATTTAAGATGCAAAGTTAAAGTATTATCTTTAAAGACATTTTTTTTAAAAAGGAGAACATCCTTTTGGTTTAAATTTCCACTTCATAAAAATGCTATATATTCATTTAATGATCAATAAGGTGTGTATATTCTTTGACATATTTCACAACACGTTACTTTGAAAAGTAGTCCACAGTTTCAAAAATTTAAAATCTTAATTAAGAGACAGAGAAGGAATGTCTTAGAGGGATAATTATTAACACTTTCACTAGTTCATTATTTATCATGATGTAAGAAATCCAAGTTTAACTCAAAAAATTATATATTATTTCATATCTGCTTCAAAAGCCGAAGCTAGACATGCTCTTTATCTGTAGAGATTTTGGACTGCACAAACCTCCCAAACCAGGATGAACTGAGCATGAAATGAAGATGTGCTGGAGTTGCTGTATGACTATGAGACTTGTAGGCTTGGTATATTCTGTCTATTAACCTATCCAATGCACAATGCTTGAAAAAATAAATGGGGAAGAGCTTATTACATTTGACCCATTGACCAGATTAGAGGCATGGTTCATCTGTTCAAGGAATTAAGATAATTTTGCCTCTTTGGACTATGATAGTAAATACTGTTCTGCCACCAGTACTGAAGCAAGAGAAAATGGCCAATTGGACTCTTTAGATAGAACTAATTTCATGTTACTTTATACCTACAAATGTTTAATTATACCATTCCTCTCCTGGTATCTGATAATGCTTATATTACCAGTAAGAGTAGAGCAATATATGTGGGCCCCAAAAGCCTTTCTATGTTTCCCAGTGGTCTTCTAAATCTTTAATTAGGAGATAGATACAACCTTCTGCCACAAATTCATTTGTAAAGAAAGAAACTTTTGATAAAACAAAGAAATACTGGGACCAGATTTCTACTTCAATTCAGAAGACTCTTGAAATAAATATAAAATTAAAATCAAAAGTTTTCTCTTTTAGGTTTAATGTACAAGGAAGTTGAAAGAAAATTTGGGGCTTTATCATTATATATGTTGACAGCAGCCAGAATCCGTATATGCACAAAGATGAAAAGACACGTTAATTCCCACAATGAAAGAGTAGATGGTAAAGGTGATGGCGTTATGGTAGGACTGTTTTAATTAAAGATTAAATTTTGTCTAGTTTTGTTTCTACTTGGGAACTGCTTCTGGATATTTTGTTTAAAACTAAAAAAATGAAATGTTGATTTTAGATTTTGATGATTAGAATGATTTTGTTATTATAGAAATGGCTTGAAATGTTATGAAGCGGCTTGGGATTTTTTTTTTTACTGCACTGAAAAAAGTCAGAAGTCACCACTTTCTCTCTGCACTTCTTTCTTTTAGTTTACTAACTTGTCTTTTCTGTAGTTTTATCTTATACTGAAACTTAATTTTTTAAAAGTCTATAAAAAGAAAGAGAGAAAAGGGGAGGAGTCATATCACATGTACATATAGAAAAAAGTCCACAGTAAAATGCTATAACTCCTTTTTCTTTTTTTCTTTTTCTTTTCTTTTTTTCTTTTTGTATACAAAAATCAGATTCAGTAACATAACATTACAGTGTAGGGAATTTTGATTCAAGTGCCAGTAGAAATCCCATCTTCTTTGACAACTAGTATGATTGAGCAGTGAACATGTTGGATAAGACAATAGGATCCATGTTCAAGCCCATCTTCAGTCATGGAAGTTCACTAAGTTCACTATAAGACTGGTGGAGAAGAGGAATGGAGGAAAATATTTTACTTATGGATCCTGAAAGCTTCTGGAAAAAATGTGGTATGTAAGTCTAATAAATGGCAACCATCTTTTCCAGTGCTCAGTCTTGGTCTGTATTGAATGGTCATTGAGCATGTTCACTCCTCAACTTTAGGAAGGATTTTGTCCCTTTCTTTTTCTCTGCTTTTTTCTTTATTTTTCCATTTCTGTTTCTTTCATTGAGTAGATTCTCCTGACAATACAAGTTCCTCCCTTCTTTGCATGAGCAATGCTATTTTAGTCACCCAGGTATTCAGACAGATGGTAAATACACTGTAAGTTTATAAGATGCTGCACTTCAGTCCGAACAAAAGTATTCCATAACAGCAGAATATTTTCCACTAGATCATAGGTGGGTAACCTTTTTATCCATGACAGCTATATGGGAAGTTACTTTGGGAATTGAGGATGTATATGGGCATTTAACTCTCATCCTCTCCCTCTCTGATTCTTTTCCACCAAGCTACCCACTGTTTTTTTTCTAGTTGTCATATGAGAGAACCAGATTAGCAAAACTAAATTCAATAATCTTGTCCTATTGGATGCTATTGATGGGTTACTAGGAAGAGTATTTTGAGCTATCCACCCTCATCCCAAAGACATGTCAAAAATGTGTTCCTGTGCCAGAAACAAATGGTTGTAAGCAAGATCTGATACACATCTAAAATTTCATCTTCCAATGATTTTCTCTGTCTATTCAGAATGATAGAATGCATTGCAATGGACATTTGGTATTCTTTTTGGTACATTCATATGCCTGAAATCAGCCTACATCCCATCCATGAGAGAGGAAAATAACTGAGGTTGTGCTGGTACAATTCCTGACATCCAAGTGTCTCATTAGCATGAAAAATTGGCAAAGGGTTTAACATAATAGCACTTTAAAAGCCATCCCTCATCTCTGCTTCACCAAAAAACACCTTTAACCTTGCTTCTGTGATTAGAACTTGAGGATCACTTGATTCCATTTCTCAATCTATGTAGCTTCTTTTAAAGATCAAGTATGTGATTCAATCTGCCTGAAACAGTCTGAATCACCAAATCATTTCCAAAACTTTCAAAGCTTGATTTTGGTGCTTCATAGAGATTCTGCATCACGTATTTGGTCTAAATCAGCCTGCTTAAAATCTTTAATGAGAATTTAGTTGAACATGATGCAAAACCCTAATTATTTCTGAGGATCCTCCAAGAAAATATTTCTTGTCACAAAACAGTTAATTCATGCCAAAATATTGGATTATGCAAGTGACTTAAATGTATTTCACTATTTTTTTCCAGCTTTTAGGCTATTTTCCCATACACTGAGCAATGCATAAATATCCAGCTACTATAACACCTTCAAAACTTCTTCTTTTGTCCTGGCAGGATTCATAATGGCAGTCATTTGCTTTTCAAACAAGCTCCTAGAAGGAAACACATTAAAACTATCACAATGAAGCCACTGGAGTAATATTGTTAGCATTGGAATATCAAAGAACTTTGCAAGCAGCAAGGATTTATTATCATGTGAAAACATTCAAATGTTAATGATACAAAACTGCACTAGGATACTCTCCCTTTGATTAGATGCCATGCATCAATCTGACACCCTTAATACTTTTCAGTTAGACTGAGAAATGAAATCAATTTTAAATTACATTGCACAGTATGCCTGCTGCTTAATTTAGAAATAAAATTATTTCCTTATAAATCTTACAATTATCAGCTAGGCACGTGTAAATAGCCTAAAGGAAAGTTTCTCTGGAGGGCTGTACTTTTTGAGTTTGCTTTCTCTAGAAACCCCATGAGTTTAGACAGGATTGTAGAATATGTGTGGCTACAACTGAATTAAATGTTCAAGATCTTGTCTTCCTCTTTCCCTATACCACCTAGCAATATACTGTACAATATGTAGCATGAGGTAACTTAAACATGTATGAAGGCAAATGTATGTGTCCCAAGATAATGTTGCAAGATCCAATCTGGGTCAGTCACTGGGACTGACTTAAGCTGAAGCCCAATCTTGGGGAACTTGTCTTTACTGGAAGTTCCCAGAGTAAAGACAAAGAGAGAGAAGTTCCCAGAGGATGGCTCCACTGTGAGTCCAAAAGCTTGGAAGGCTAAACCTCTAGTCCCAGTGACTAACACAGATTATATATATATTCCTCTGACATTACTTATTTTATTGGTCATTATGACAAAAAAATGGAGGACTCTCTGCATATTTTGCATTAATAGGTATGAATGGGGAGAGAAAAAATGAGAAAATTGGCTGTGACTTTGATGATGTCGATGCACCTGTGTTGCTGTTACTTATTGGCTGGAATTACATCAAGATGTTCCTCTCCCCTTTGGCAATTCTACCTATAGAACCTTTACATATCCATGCTGGAGCAACATAGTCAGAATGGGTTTATATCCATTGTCCATACACCTCAGTTCCAA
The DNA here is from genome assembly GCA_009733165.1 of Naja naja. NCBI lineage: Eukaryota > Metazoa > Chordata > Lepidosauria > Squamata > Elapidae > Naja > Naja naja. The sequence goes on along the minus strand of CM019148.1, from coordinate 200,075,737 downwards.
GCAGTGTGAAGAGAGCTTCATTCCTTCAGTATATAGACATATACAGAAAGGGATAGAGTTGCATCATGACACTAATTTCATTGTTTGTTGACTCTACCTTCCCCTCTCCTCCCCCAATTTGGATACCATGCCTTAATTGACACTTCCCTGAATATGATTACCTGAAAAATCTTTGGCTTTTGGAATTAACATGTATAGGTCATTTTTGGATCTGCCATCCTGTTGTGTTGCTGTGTTGACCAAGTCAGATCATAGAGTCTTCTATAAACTCCTTCCCCAACCAAATCCATTCTATAAGTTATCTCTGCCATCAAACAAAATTGTTCTAAGTTTGCTTTCTGTTCATTATAGCTTATAAGTGATAAATATGGAGAAACAATTCTTTTATCCCTGGATAGCAATTTTAAGAATAATTAGGCCATCTTCCCAACTTTAATAGTTTAAAAAATCAGAAAAAATGAATGATAATTAAGTCTCTTGCCCCCACCTGCAAAACAGGAAGTGACATTGTGACAATTAAAAAAAAGGTTGCCCAGAGAGCAATTAAGACAAACTGAATTCAAACCAAATTTATTGGTAATGATACAGATGAAATCTACAAGGGGAATGCTACTTGCTAAGTGAGATTTGCCTATTGCAAAGATTATAGGAGAATCTTGACTGCAAAAAAAAGAGAGGGCTGAATAATATTTAATATTTATAGCAAAAAAATTTCCATTTATTTCTGCTTTGAGATCACTGGGGAAAAATAAATGGCTCAGCAGTGGTAAATGATTCTAATATGGAACCATCTATTATCTGCAGAGTCCCAATCTAGATATTGGGGAGACGGGAGCAGCATATGCTTTAAATGTGCTAAAGTGAGCTTAAAGATTGGCCCATGGCCAACTTCAATTAGTTTGAGCAATAACCCAAATGGGTAACTGTCATTCTTCATCATCTTCCTAAACATTTGTTCCATAGTTAATCAAATGCCACACACTGTGCTGATTCATATAAAATCCTAATATAATTCAAGAACCTATCTATGAACTAATAAATCACAGCCCCAAATTCAAGGTTAAAAAAGGAATTCCAGGGCCTGCAGGTATCTATGCTTGTAATTGTCTGTCTGTCTGTCTGTCTGTCTGTCTGTCTGTCTGTCTGTCTAGCTGTCATCTGTCTATCATCTATCATCTACCTACCTACCTATCATCTACCTATTCCAAGAGGATTTGAAAATAATTTATTTTTTGAAATATTGTAGTGATCTTAGAAATATACACTCTTGCCCTAGCCATTTTTCTTTTGTCCCAATGGTCATACATTATCCAATATGATAATCTTGTGTTCCTGACCAATATGCTCCATTAAAGATGTCTTAACAATATCATAAGAGACCAAGGATTAAAAAAGAAAAAGTGGAAACAAACAAGGCTGCCTACATCCCATGGATGGAGTTTCACTTGTTTGCGAGGCCCAGTTTCTGGCATCCCATGGACCGGTGCTGTTCGTAAACCGGTAAACTGGGGACCCCTGTCATATACCAATGATACATCATTTTATAAAACTTATTTCTTAAATTATAACATAATATGAATTTTAATCCTTTTAACCATATTCTTTCTCATTGGTGTACATTGTAACCAAAATTCTTAGCCCATTTTATCCTGAATTCTTTAACATGTTCTTCCATTTCAAGACTCACCAAAGTTTATACATTTTAGCAATTACATGTTCATCATCTGTATATAATTTCATTTTAAATTTCATTTTATGTTGTTCAATTTCAGTTATCATCAATTTCAGTTACATTTTTTTTCTTTTAATTGTGCCTAGTAAAATTATTAGAAACTAAATCCCTCTGCAGTCAATTGATCTCTTGACTTTAACTTAAGTACTGTATTTGTTCCTGCTCTAACAAATGTTGATACATTAACTATTTTCTTTCCCTGTTGTTTATTTTTTATAAAATGCTTCTTGTGCTGAAATAAATAATGGCATTTCCTGGTGCAGCCTGGGTTTATATCTATTTCATATTCTTAATATGGCACTTCTAGCATAATGATCTTTAAAATCTTCAACCTGGGTTCGAGACCCTGGCACAGCATGATGAGGTGAGCTCCCGTTACTTGCCCCAGCTCCCACCCATCTGGAAGTTCAAAAGCATGCAAATGCAACAAGATAAATAGGTACCACTTTGGTGGGAAGGTAACAGTGTTCTGTGCACTTTGGCATATAGCCATGTTGGCCCTATGATCATGGAAGTGTTATTGGGCAATGCTGGCTCCCTTGACTAAGAAATGGAGATGAGCTCTGCCCCCTATAGCTGGATAAGGGAAATCTTTACCTTTACATTAATTTTATCATATCATGAAAACCATGCCATTCAAATCTCAGGTCATTCCCTTCTAGTTCTAAATTTCTTTTATTTGTCAACATCACCCATTCTTTCATTCAAATCAAAAGCAGGTTTCAAAGTACAATTTAAAATCAGGTAATCTTAATCCTCCTCTTTTGTTTGTATCCTGGAGAATTTTATATTTAAGCCTTATTTTTTTCCTTGCCATACAAATCTAGATACATCTTTTGCCATTGTTTAAAAGGTGTGTCATTTGTAAAATAGGCATTGTTTAAAACAAAGAATCATTCTAGATAGTACAATCACTATAACTCAGAAAATCTGCCCAACAATGATCATTTTACCTTTTCCCATCTTAGTGCATACTTCTTAATTTAATTCTAAACCTTTAAATATTTATTTTGAAGTAACATACAATTCTTATTATATTTAAACTATGTAAAATTACATTTTAATATGCAGATATTTTGAGAGCCAATTTGGTGTAGTGGTTGAGACATCAGACTAGAAACCAGAAGATCTAGTTGTTAAGTATATGTACATAACATAGTTGGATTGACAATATATAAATCACAAATATATATGTCCGTAGCTTTCAGGAAAAATACTGTAATGTATTATGCTGTGTTCTGGTTGGTTGAATATACTGCAAGTTGCCATAAGAGGGAGCTATCGATCATGGTTTAACTCTCTCTCCCACTGAAGATCTCTCTTGATGCTGATATTGATTTTCTCTCTGACTGAATACGGACTGATACTGACTAACTCTGTTTATTTTGATATTCTGTTGATATCAAAGATTATCTGTTGTATTATGGTTTGATATTTGTCTGCTGTAAAAGACGTGAAAAGGTTTGTCTGCTGTAAAAGACATGAAAAGGGTAAGAAGACTTTATAACTGGATACTGCTGGACTGTTAAAATGTGTATGACCTGGACTGTTTATTTGGGCTGTGCTATTTCTTGGAGTAAACATTGACACAATTTGGTGTGTCTCTGTGTGGCTGTGTATTTATTCATAACTGTTCTCATATCCATTTCCACGTGCATATCCTTGTTACACAAGGGTTACTCTGCATAAATCCTAACACTAGTCCCATCTTAAGCACAAAGCCAGTGGGTGGTCTTGGGCCAGTCACTCACTCTCAGCCCTAGGAAAGAGGCAATGGCAAACCATTGCTGAGAAATCTTGAGAAGATAATTGCAGAAACTTATCCAAGAAGTATCTGAGAGTCAAAGACAAGTGAGCAAAAAGCCAAAAAGATTTTTTTTATTTTCTAAATCTGAAAACAATTTTGAACAATTACTTCTTTTTGATCTTCCCTATTCTTTTATATCTGCAATTTTTTTGTTCTCGTCCATTAACATCTATATTTTTAATAGGGCTTTTCAGAATTAAAGCCAAATCATCTGCAAATGCCCTTAGGTTATATACTTTTTAAAAATCTTCACCCCAACAATTCTCTCATCCTGTCTTACATCTCTATTCAAAATTTCAAGAGCTAGGATGAATAACAATAGTGAAAGCAGGCATTGTCCCCTTTGTATATATCACTAGGTTTTATCAGTTCCCCAAGGACTCTAATATTTCTCAATAAATGAAATATATTTTCCATTCAACATACAAGCTTCAGTTAAAGTATTTCAATATTAATGTATTCTTTGGTTTTTGAAATAAAAAGAATTAAAATTAAATTCTGAAACATTGTGTTGCTACTTGGAGCAGATGTCGACTGCCATCTGCTGCTAACCTTGAAAACCTCTTCATGTCCATCCAGCTCCAATAAGGTTTTTTCAGCCTAATAAAATGCAGGATGGAATATCAATCAATGCAGGAATATCATGTGATGTCAGATTTCAGGTGGAAAGTAGGCTGAATGTTCTATCATTCCCACCGCCATCATGTAAATTTGGACATCTAAAAGAAATATTTAGTTCTTAAGTGTACATAATCATTCATTTCATACAAAAAGTAAAGTCTGTCTCAAGTCAAGCTCCATTCCTGATAACTTCATGGACAGAACTGTTGCCTGAGTCTTTCTCTTGTGGGTATTTGTTTCTTATTTTTCTTTTCTTCAAAATTAATGTATGTATGTATGGACATAGAATGGATTCTATCTCAAAAAAATCCATTCTCAGCCTGGGAATTACTATTCAAATTATCTATCATTTAAATCAGGAAAGTTGTGTAACCCACTTCCATAATTTTAGTTGGCTATCATGCAGAAACTACATTCAGGGATTCACAGTTATGTTTAGAATGTGACATAATTGAAGAAATGATGCTAAGCAAGTTTTATGAAAAAGCAGTCTAAAAAGGCATTAGATCTCATATAAATGCACTAACATTCAGAATAATTAGAAAATCAGAGTCCTGTATCAGTGGGCTTTCCCCTGATGTGAATGTTCTCATATCTACTTTTAGTTATACAGTGGTACCTTGGTACTCAACTGCTTTGAAACTCATCAAATTTGGTATGCAATGTGTTAAGTTTGCATGAAGAGTCAGGCAGCAAAAGAGTTTATTAGTGACTACAGCTCGAATAGACCCGTTCTGGCTTGGCTACGGCTGCTTCTTATAGCCTGCAGCCGTGCCAATAAGGGTGCAGGGTTTCTTCCGCACTATTTAAACCAATACCATTTGACATTTTACAAGAACAGTTCAAATAAACCAATAACATTCAAACCTACATACATAACACCCCTCCCCACTAGGTTCAGTCCATACCAAACCCCAACCTATCTAATGTATTCCTTTAAATAGGTGGGGCTCTTACGTATGTGAGACCTTCGTGGTTCAGAAGTTTTAACGTTCTCACCCAGTGAGAGGGAAATGTGTCTACTGACATTTCCCTGTTGGGACTTCCTGAGGAAGAGACCCTGTTAGACTGTTAGAATCTGGTCTCTCCTCCCAACCCATCTCCATTCCAATGTCAGCACCCAAGTCAGGTAGTGATGTGCAATCTTCCACTTCTAAGGATGGATCTTGGCTTTGTGACAGGGTTCGGGATGGTTCCTAATGGCATGCAGGGGTTGATTCCTGTTTGCTGATTTTCCTCCTGTTCCCTCCTTCCCCTAGAAGGACATCAGGTGAGGGACCTAGAGACAGGGTCGATGTTCCTGAGGGAACCTGGATCTAAGTTGGTCAATGTGCCTGCTCCAGAGGAGGCCATCCTCTGTTTGTACCCTGTAGAGCGAGGGCCCGTGATGTGAGTTATTTCAGCAGGAATCACAAGGTTCACCTATAAGGTTCCTAGCATAGACAGAATCTCCACACTAAAAGAACGAACTTTGGAAGTGGAATCCAGTGGTGCGTTAGTAAGTGGGATGAAGGGAAGACCTAAGTTTCCTGCCCATCAACAACTCTGCTGGGGACAAGTTATTTGATGGGCTAGGAGTGATGTGTTGAACACTAAGCTTCTCAGTGATGTCCCCAGGACCCAGCTGCTGAAGCTTCTCTTTGGTGAAGCGTACCATCGTTCAGCCCGGCCATTGGCGAAGGGTGCCAGGGGCAGTGAGGGCATGTCTGATGCCCTGTTGAGCTAGAAAGGATTGTTAGATGTGAATTGAGGGCCATTGTCAGAAACAAGGACATCTGGTAACCCATGGGTGACAAACAATTTTCTGAGCTGCTTGATGACAGCCTCAGTTGTAGTGGATGTCATGGGAATTACCTCTAGCCATTTAGAGTATGCATCTACTAGCACTAGAAAAGTTTGCCCTCTTGTAGGGCCTGCAAAATCAATGTGGATTCTAGACCATGGGCCCTAGGACATTCCCATTCCTGTGTGGGCGTGAGTGGGGCAGGCCTGACTACCTGGCAATTGGGACAAGATGCTACCCAGTTTTCAACCATTTTGTCAATACCTGGCCACCATAACTCCTGGCCAAACCTTTCATCCTTACAATCCCAGGATGACCCTCATGTAACATTTCCAAAACCTCCCTTTGCAGTTTGCAGGAATAACCACCCTGTTACCCCACAAAATACATCCTCTTAATACAGATAATTCAGTTTGCCTGGACTTAAAGGTTGGGCAAGGTGAGGTAGATCTTGAAGAGGCCAACCTTTCTTAATCCAGCCCATAACAGGTGCAATACAGCATCTTTGGTAGTTTCTCTGGCAATCTCAGCAGCATGGACTGGAAGCTTAGCGGTCTCCAGGAAAAAGGTGTGAGTTTCAAGTTCAAAGTCCTCCTTGTGGCAAGGTAGTGGGCAACGACTCAGTGCATCAGCATGTCCAATGTCCTTGCCAGGCCTGTGAATCAGTTTGTATGAATAGGCTGCAAGAAATTCAGTCCACTCAGCATTCTTGGTGACAGGATATTAGGTGTAGGTTTGTCTCCTGCCACAATGCCTAATAAAGGTTTGTGATCTGTAACAATGGTGAATGACCTGCCATACAGATATTCATGAAATTTCTTAACAGCTGCAACAACTGCTAAAGCCTCCTTGTCCAATTGGCTATAATTCCTCTCTA